>CM029271.1:35370845-35685845 GCA_016920895.1 Vaccinium myrtillus | reverse complement strand
CATAATACCATTAAACAACTGCTCTCAAGTGGGGTTGTCACGATTGACTATGTGAGGTCAAAAGACAATATTGCAGATCCGCTAACCAAAGGGTTATCTCGAGAGCTAGTTGAGAAAGCATCGAGAGGAATGGGGCTAAAGCCACTAAGCTCATAATTACCGTGGGGGTAGCCAACCTAGCTGACTGGAGATCCCAAGATCTAGGTTCAATGAGACTATCTTCTGCGTGTAACAAAGAACGATCACTGCGGAGATTTGATCTCTTGCCCATTTCTTTGATGCAAAACAGTGAAGCCTGTAAAGTGGAAGAGGTTAAGCGTTGCTTTTAATGACTCTTATGCGTCGGAGATGCCGAGCGGGGTATAGCAGGATACCCTTTATAAGAAGGTCACCTATGTGAGTATGAAGTGGGGCCGCTTCTTTGAGAATCCTAGGCGAAATTCTCGAGAAAATACTTGCGAGAACCAAGAAGGAGGGTGTCATGGCCGAAATGAACCCAACAGTGGAGAACTGAACTACGCCAGAGAAGTCCTGTGTGACGTCTGATTGTCTAAGTTTATTGGCGGCGGAACAGTTCAAAGCGGGGCGCACACTGTCTGCCAGTAAACTCGATAGGCTATCACAAGGGAAGTTCAAGGCCAAAAGCTACCTATCCTATGCAGGAATTATCCGTTGCCTCTCTCTCGGGTCAACTTTGTACTTTGCGTCAGTGTGCCTGCCAATTTTCATTCATGGGGGGGATTGTTGGGATTTTGTGAATGAAACCCGGGGCACTCGGAGGGTCTCCCGAGGCAACCGAGAGCACCCCACAGATTCATAATATCTACGTAACTCCCCTCATGAAAGAGGAGATAATGGCAGCATTATTCCAATTCATTTTCGGATTCAAGGCTGGGGTTACATATTCTGAAATCAATTGCAGAATTTCATTTGGCTGATTCAATTTCGTATTGAATGGGGAGGCTCCCCCTTTAATTTCGTCATCAAGCCTTCAGCTCATTCTACAGCTATTTAAACACAGCTCTGTTGTGTGTTTTCATCATCAGAAATTCGAGCATCTTATTTTACTCCCGAAATTGTGTTTTGAGAGAGAGAGGCAGACGCAAGTTCAGTTTCCAAGGCAGTCAACAGCTGTGTTTTGTTGGCCGTGGTCCAAGCCGTTTTATCCTGGGACGAAGACGCCGGTGCATCCTACAACACCCACGGTAGGCGGCGAATCTTTGTTAAGGAGAGTGTGTTACACACGACTCGGCCTTTCCAATCTACAGTTTGTATCTCTGTATTTCATATTCTATCGATTTCTGTTATTGTAATTTCTGTTGTATTCTGTTATGATTATTTCAATGGAATTTGTTATTTGGAATTGATGATTGCCGCTGTAATTTTTCCAACACATAATCCCCTGTAGCTCTTCCCATAAATAATTCACTTTATTGACAGTCTCCAGGATTAACTGGAGAGGCATTGAAAACCCAATCATTACGCCCTTTCCGAATTTGGGAAACACACTTGTTCATAATCTCAGATCTATACCTGAATTCAAGTTTTCCACAGTTGATACGGTCTACTTCGTGACAGACGAGATAGATAAAAAAAATCAAGTTTGTAATTTAAATTGCATCCAAACCATGCTGCTTCAGTCCACTTTGTAAATATAGACAGGTTGATTCTAGACTTTCTAGCCAAATTTAGGCCCGCAACCTATACCTATTTTAGCAAAGCTCCGTATAGACCGACTCTAAAGATCTCTCATGTATGTTTGAATTGTCCGAAATAGTTCTTGGTAGTGATCCATTTCCCCCAACTTGAATTGTTGTTAAATGATGGATTACATAGATCGGAGTAATAAAATATGACAACCTAGTGCACATTATGTTCCCATTTAGTTTGAAAGAGAGATTTAGGCAGAAAACTTCATTCAAAATGGTGATTTTTTTTCATGCCTACTCAAGTCGGAATCGCATTCCCAAACTAAGACTAATCATAATCCACACAAGCTCCCATGAAAATCTAAAATTCGAAATCAATCGTATCAGAAACACTATAACTTATCTCGGATAAAATTTCCTCAATCAATACAAAACACCGGTGCAAGATAACGAAACATTAATGAATTAGAAATACTGAGATTCTCATTCACACTCAAGATTACAGTCATTCGACAATAATCCACATGCTACCGTCTAAAGCTCCCTTTGCTAATAAATAATGAACCAGCTGGTATAGTTTACAAATCCAATACTAAAGAGAAAAAATGTATAACTTCAGTGACAACTTATTGCTAAGAACTATAGAATTTGGTGTTGTCGAAACGAAAATCTGCACTAGCAAAAAGAAGAAATTGTCGAAATGGAGCAATTATTCTGTATTACAAATGAGGACGCACTCCGGAAAATTTCTCCCTCTCTCTCTCTCTCTCTCTCTCTCTCTCTGTCTTACCATTGGATTCACATTTGCTAACCACTTGCTTGTAACAGTTACATGAATGTAAATAGTTCCTAGCACATCTAGGATCCTGAACTCGATCTTCTATGACAAATAATTTTACAACTACTTAAAACTCGATCCCAGGAACTTCGGCAGAAGAAAAAATTAGCCTGGGTTGATTATATTAGCTTCAACGGGAGCCAGTTCACATATCACCTTTACAAGTAGATTGGTTCGAACTGAACTCACCGGAGCATCTGTTGAAGTTGGAAGACTTGTTGTTGCTGATCTGGCGGCAGTGAACTCAGCTGCTCCGGTGTGAGATTCAGCACTTGCTGCAATAAGGTGGACTCCACCTCAGGAGGAAGCTGCAACTGTAGAAGAGGAAAAACAACTCAAGGCAGAGAAGCACTACACTTTTTGCTAACAAAAAGATTGTCAGATCTCAACCACAAGGCAAACATAAATAGTAGGAGTATCTAATTAGTTCATATGTCCATTCTTTTTTCTTTTCTTTTTTTTTATAAGCACATCCACATTCTTGATTTGGTAAGACATAGAACTACCAGTTTGCTACGGTTCCAAAGTTTTCAAGAGGTTTCAAATTCAAGAATGTAAAGCAGCAACCGTTCAAACAAGCAGATAGAACACAAAAGGCGGCAATGCCTCTATCTTTCACACCCGTTACTTCAAATTTCAAAACCAAACTTGGCCCCTTGAATCAGTTACTTGGATTGCACAGGTATCATAAATCTAAACCATGGATCATTGGGCGGCATTCGAGAGGCAAACAATTTCAGAAGATACGCTCAAGTTCATGTTCAGAGTTGTAATGTAAAATACCGTATGAAAACTGGTAAGAAGTCTAAATGTAAGCCACAGTCACCCTAAAGCCCAGTCCAAAGTTCAGGACTTCTAGGAGTAGACCATTCTTGTCCACCCCATTAACGCATAAATCTTAAGCAAAAAACATGGGATCAGAGACACTTTCTAACATCATCATTTTAGGCCCCTCCTAAATCTGGCTACGCATACCTAAATCATATCATCCCTAAACAGTTGAACCATCTTGTCTGCGATATAAATATATTGTGGTTCATTTTATACAAGAAAATCTGGCTCCCTATCTCTAGTCATTACTCATTTCATCCAGGTAAGGTCGAATAAAACATTAATATCAAAAGGTTGAGGGCATCGCTAATCACAGACAAATGAAGATGTATGGCATGAAAACTTCAGTGACACCACTTTAAACAGGCATCAGTTCGGGTTGGGAGATGCTGTAGTGCAGCAAAGCACTACAGCCCAGTATGGCCATTAAACTACGTCGTTTTGCATAGTTGTTCATGTGGCAAAACAGCCAAGGCCAGAAAACTCTACACCCACTCTCTCTGGCTTTGGCTGTTTTGCCACATGAACAATTATGAAAAACAACATTTAATTGCCCTACAGGGCTGTAGTGCATTGCTGCACTCTAGCATCCCCCAACCCCATCAGTCCAGGTGGTAAGCAACAACAAAGCTTCCAGGAACAACCATTGGATTATACTGAGAACATAATAAACAAGCATGAAAAATGAGTCGATAAATCAAATTACATGTGGATAATATCAAGTTCACCTATGAGAAACACATTACCTGATTAACATTCTTCTGAGGATTTGGAGCTTCTTCTACCTTCGGGATTTGATTTTCGTACAAGGTAGCACCAGAATCTCTGAATGGTCCAGATAAAGATGGTGTCACATTTACACCTACCGCTGAGGTACTTCTTCCTACATCTAATTTCATCAGCTTTGAAGGTCGACCCATCTGATCTGAAGTGCCATAGATGTTTGCTTTATCAGGAATGCCCGATGATGTAGAGGTGCCAGTCTGTTCTTAAAGAAGAAACAAATGCGCAAAATCAATTTAGCACTCACATATAATGAAAAACTTGTGTTAGAACCTACAATCGCTAGGGGGCTGGGAGGAGGAAAATGAGACAATTGCTCTGGCCGGTAACTGGGTGCATTTGGTTGGCAAACATCTAGGGACGGTCAGACACATCCCCAGTTTTCACCCACTAAATGTAGTGCATTTTCCCCTATTTTTAATCATTTCAATGATTAAAAAGATCTCAAAACACATGGCATGCATTTCAGTCTAATTTAAGGCAATCAATTGATGTAGAACAATGATATTAAGTGTTCTAATTTACGGAACATTATTTTAGTGATAACTTGGTTTAGGAAACTATTATTTTGTACCACTTGTTTTGGCATGTTTCTATTACGGTATTAGTCTTAATTTCTATATGTAGGTTAAGTCAAATCTTTTATTTTATTTTCTTAGTTTCCTTTATTGTTTTCCTTGGATTTGCAAGACTCTATTATGTCCTAGTTGAGATAGGGTTTAACCTATAAATAAGGACGTAGCCTATGGGCATAGGGAATCATTCAATAATTCAATCAATAATATTTCAGAGTTTTTCTCTTCTTTTCCTTGGTGGATTCAAGGTGTGCTTGTGGATTCGAATGTTCTATCTCTTCTGCTAGAACGCTATCTAGCCTTTGTGTTTATTCCGCAGCGTCAAGTGGTATTAGAGCAAGGATTTGCCTTGCTTGATGACATTCGTTGGAAGAGGAAGCACAAACCCTATTGATGATGGTCGTAGAGGTGGATTAAATAGAATTCGCTAAGGGATTTGCCCATAGCCAACCTATGAATCCCAAAATTAATAGGAATCGCGTAGAGAGATTTGCCCGCTACCAACCAATTAGTCAGCATGTCTATGCAGAAAATTCTTGTTATCTACATGATAGTGAGAATGGATGTGGATACATGATCTACAAAGATTGTTATGAATATCAGTTGGTGAAGCAAGAAGTTACGATGGGTACAAGTCCATGGAATATGCTTATCCCGGTTACACATATTATGATATTACCTAAATTCATTGGCTATGAGTATTTTGAAGATATTTTAGATTGGATTTTAGATATCGAAGATTTCTTCGAGTATGTGGTAACTCCGGCCGAAGAAAGGTGGAGATACTTCTAGATAAAACTTACCGGTCCAGTGCTACAATAGTGGTTAAATATGCAATCTTTAAGGGATCGTTTGGGCAAGCGTCGTATTCGCGCCCGGTCAAGAATCAAAAGACTTCATGGAGAGATTCTTGCCATGGAATTATGAGCAAATTTTGAAAGATAAGTATAGGTTGAAGCATCAAGCTGCCAAGGAAAATGCCTAAGCCGCAGAAGGCACCGTATTCAAAGTTGATGTTAAAGAGAAAGTTGATGTAAGTAGTAACGGGAAAAGGAACATTGTGATCGAAGTCTATGATAAGCAAATCGATATGGATGTTGGTGAAAAGCAAAAAATTGATATTGATGTTGGTGATCAATTTGTTGAGGACCCAAATGATTTTTCAATGGAAGAAATTAATGTTGCCACCTTATTTGATGACTCTAAGGTTAACCTAGCCCGTCTAAATGAGCCAATCATTAATGTGTCAACCAATGCTAAGATGAAACAAGATCAAGAGAACCCACAATGTCAAGTTGGCTTTGTTGATATTTTGGAGTTCAACATTATGATTGGATTCTCAATATTCATCTAGCGATCCAATCAATCAATTGAAGCATGCAGAGAAGATTTTTTTCTATAATGTTTTTCTGGAAGGAAATCAAGGGGTTGAAGTACTCCAACTACCTATTTATTTGGCATGGAAGATGGCAGATTCATAAGGAGAACTCGAGGTCGATTCTTTTGAAGAAAAGTAGACTAATGTAGGACAAGATATTAAGTTTTTAATTTATGAAAACTTCATTTTAGTAACAACTTCATTTAGGAAACTATTATTCTGTGCCAGTTGTTTTGGCATGTTTCTATTAGGTATCACTCTTAATTTCTATACGTAGGTCAAGTCAGATCTTTCATTTTTATTTTCTTAGTTTCCTTTATTGTTTTTCTTGATTTTCCTAGTTGAGTTAGGATTTAGCTTATAAATAAGGATGTAGCCTATGGACATATCACATATGGAATCATTCAATTATTGAATCAATAATATTTCCAAGCTTTTCTCTTCTTTTCCTTGTGGATTCAAGGTGCGCTCGTGGATTCGAGTGTTCTATCTCGTTTGCTAAAACGATATCTAGCCTTCGTGTTTATTCCGCTGATGCATCAATATTGTTAGACAATTTCATTGACTAGACATTTTCTCCATTCGTCCAATTTTTATTTGCCAGCTTAAGGTAATCATCCACGCTGCTGATGGAAGACTATTCATGAAAAAATATAGACAGCATTAAATAAATATTTCGAGGCTGTAGCCCACCCGAGAAACAGCATGCCTAGGACACAGGACTATTCTTCTATGACAAGTAAATATCTAAATTTATCTTCTAAAGTTTAGCCCACTCAGGGTTGCCTAAGCATATTTCTATTACAGAGATTAATGTTTATCGTCTCCCACTATGGGTGCAAATGGTAAAAGTGAAGTTTGCACCTGGAAATTCTGATTTGATAACAGAGGACGAGTCAAATGGGAAGTCTGAAAGGTTGCATTTGGAGCAATCAGCTGACTGTTATGCCCTAAATTAGTACCTCTGCCCTCTCCTTCATGTTGTAACAAAGGTGGTTTCATTTGCTGCTTCGCATAAAATGATGTCACTTCCGGAATTTGTTGTCTAAAAGACACACTTCCCAAAGGCGGTGGGCGCAAAGTTGGAAGTACTGAAATTCCGGAGTAGTTCGGCAATGTGCTTTGTTCCACAACTTGGTTCTGGACTAGCTGTGGAAGCTGAACTCGAGGCTGTGTAGGAAGTTGTGGGAGAGAAGAATACTGGTTGAGAGACAAAGAATTGGGATGCAGAGGAGACACTTGAGATTCTTGTTCTCTGGGCATCAAGCCAAACTGCATCTTATTCTGTGTAGGAACCGCTGGTTGCTGACCCTGAGGGCCACCTTGAGATAAAGGCTGAGCAATTGGACCTGAAGCCTGCCGGATATTTGGCATCTGCAACTGCAGAGTTCAAAAGCAAAGTGAATCGTCTTTCTGCCGTACAATATCAGGAACTGTATAGCAAATAATAAAAGCACAAAAATATAAAGCTTGGAGGTAATTAAACAAACCATTTGTGAAGTAACCATTCCAAGCATTATCTGTGCCTGTAATCAGAGAGAGATCAAGACATGTGAGATGTTGAATATGACAAGGTCACAAAAATTTAGAAAAATATTTGTGCCTGTAATGAGAGATAGATGTTGACTATGACAAGGTCACAAATATTTAGAAAAATACAGGTACAAGTAAATAGGCTCCAGAAATTATGGATCCTGCATCTGGGAGAATCAAGCAACATGGATCTCCACAATTTAATCAAGCTCAAATATCATTCATGACCCATCTACATAACGACACCAATCAAGGGAACAAACAGGCTTCCATGATTTTTGTGAGGTGGGTGAACAATGTGAAAACTAGAGATAGAAGGGCACTCCTTTTAAAAAACTCTTGGCATAAAATAAATATTGATGCAGTAAGAAGAATAAGAGTTTACTGATACCTAATAGAACGGGAAAAAAGTTGTTGCTAAGAATATTGTTCTGAATGGAAAAAAACCCTTTCTTGCTAATCTGAATTTGATGCATCAACTCATACAAGACTATGTTTTTTCCATCCTCCTCAAGAATAATGAGCGATATTAGTAAGCAAAGAAGAATCAAGGGCAGATAAAAACCTGAAAAAGAGCTTTCGGCAACTGTGGGCTTGCAAGCAATAGTTGACGGGCTTGTTCCTTGTTTTGCGTGGCCATTACCTGTCATAAAAAGAAATAAGAATAAAACTATACCCTATACTCGAGGTTATTCGTTCAAGCTAGCTGAACTTCAGTCAAAATGTCAAATGGTTACCTTAAGCTCAGACATAACCTCATTTAGCTGGTTCCGTGACATTTTGGCAAGATGAAGGGTTAAAGGATCACTATATGATGCTGCCTGACCTTGCAAACCATTTGGATTTAACTCCCTACTAGCCTGAGGACTCCCAAGCACTCCTGCCATGAAAGATGCAGCAGCCATAGCTACTTGGAGACCAATTGGCTGTAGGGAAGCAGAATCCCCTCCAATCGCCGGACCAGCAAATTGCTTTTGAGGCCCTACGTTATAAAAGGAAAGTAACTATCAGGTTAAATCAAGGCAAAAGAGGAAACTTGAGGTTTCCGAAATTGGAGAGAAAGAAAGAAAACTAACCAGCATTTGCAACCATTCCAGGTCCACCTCGACCCTGCAAAAAACACAACCATATCCCTGGTTAAGCTCACAATAAAGCACAACATGTAATACCTCTCAATGGCCTCAAGTCTGAAAGTTCAATATCTGATTTAACGTCCCAGACTGGCAGTGATTACAGCTGCCGTGATGACAACTTCAAAACCAAATAAAATATCCAATACTCATATATGGCTGAGCAGTCAGACAACTGGTTAGCATGTAGGACCACCAAACCAAAAACCTCAGTGATTTTAAACTCACAATCTCCAATACATAAACATACATGAAGCAAAGAAGTTTCTATTCCATGGTTGCTGTTAATGTGCTTAAGAAGTAAGTTATTAACTTGCTTTGCTATAAATGTATATAATATATTACCTGTTCCCGGTTTTTATCTGTATTTTTATCGTTTTCAGCAAAATCAACTCGCAATTGCCGGCCATTGATCTCATACCCCTGAAGATTACGGCGAGCACTTAAAGCTGTCTCTTCATCCTTATATTCACAGAATCCATAACCTTTCGGTTTCCCAGTTTCTCTATCAATAACTAATCTGGATGAAAGGAAACAGAAATCAAATTTCAAACACGCCAATCATGGTCATCTAATGAGAAATCAGACATAGAAAAATAAATGTACTAAGAAGCAACATATATGTCATTCCAACACAAAAAAGAAACACTTCAACACTAATCTCAATAAATCTAAGTACAAAATCAGGCATTTTTCACTTTCATCGGAAGAAAAGTAACTAGTCTTAAGAACTTGGTTGGGTTGAACAATAGGGATGGGTCAGTCCACAGAAGTATCGACGTTCTATCCCTTCATCCTTATGGCATTGTTCATTGTCTCTACTTCTGTTTATTATTTTTGGGAATTTTGTCAAACATGAGGACAGTATAGAATTCCCTATGGAATTTACTTGAATAAAATTCAATTGAGGAGTAATATCACCCTATGACCCTACTAGACAAAATTTTCACATACAAAAGATGACCCATGACATAGTCTCTGAAGCAGGTGAGAAAGCACCTGAATGTAGTTATAATATTTGTCAAATTTCCAGATACTTTCTGTCAAACCTGCATGTAGTTCTAACATTAGTCTACTTTCCAGATACTTTCCGCATTCATTCAATGCAGTATTTGTCCCATACCTGTGGCACATTCTCACTCAACGCTGAAGAAAATGGAGTAAAGTTATCTCCTGAAATATCTATCTTCCATAATGCTGCCTGAAAACATAGCAGCTCCATCCTTGGAATTCATATAGCATCATCCTTTTTTGGCTTTCGAAAGTAATTATTTGTTATAACCAAGTCATACTAGCAGACAGGGGCGGACCTAAGGGGGTGCAAGCCGGGCCCGGGCCCCGCTCACCCCCAAAACTCTGTTATTAATATATAATGATCATATTTTGTTGTTTAATTTATAAATATTTATGAATTGTTCCCCTGCAATAGGAATCCTGCATCTGCCACTGCTAGCACAGTACACCAGAAAAAAAATTCAGGAGGCACAATAGCTGCATCCAATGAAACAGCAATACAGTGCATCCCATGAAAATAGCAATACACGTATGACACTAATGATTACAACATCTGTACAAAAACCATGGCCTCAAACAAATACAAACAACCACCTTCCACATCCTTCTTTGAACTGAACCATTCAGGAATAACTGTGGATTCATCAAAACAAGGGTACCTATAATAAACTCAAATGCAATCCTTAATCAATTGTACTACACTAAATATGTTGCTACCCAAATACAACCACCCTCTGCATTCTTCTTCGAACTGAACGATTCAGGAATAATGGTATTCAGCAAAATAAGTTACACAAAAGACACACCAAATAAAATTCTAGGGTTTCCGATACTACACGAATTACCTGAAGGACACAACAGGCCCAACCTCCTCGCAGATTTGGATAAGCTGCTCTTCAGTGGCATCATAGGGTATGTTTCCAACTGCCACGAACCAAACAAACATCAGGAAAAAAATCCAAATCGAAAAATTACACATATAACTCTCTAAAGTCAGCATATCACGTAAGAAGTTGGAAATACGTTGAAAATAAATAATCTTGCACTAATCTAGGTTTGAAATTGGCTGCCGCAATTAGGAAAGATTCTGTCTTTTTCTCACGATATCCCATAAAACAAACGGCGATTTGGTAACTTGCCCTAAATCAATACTTGTATATATATGTATATACAGAGAGAGAGAAGGGGGGGTAGGGATTGGGGAGGGACGAACCAAAAACGCAGCGATGTTGAGGAGTGGCCATAAGTTATTAACAGAGGAAGGTGAAGCTCTGAATCAGCTTCAGCTTCAGCTTCTTCCTCTTCGGCATCCCTGTTCTTCAATTCTTATTCTTATTACAGGCAGATGTGCATGCGTGTATGTCTATATGGTAATATACTTATGGAAGAGAGAGAGAGAGATAGAGAGAGAGAGAGACACTTCGACGGCTGGAGCTGATTCAGCTGAAGTATCTCTCATTAGTTTTTTTCCTAGTGTGGAAACTGGCCTATTTGGAGAATCTCCAATGTAAAAGAAATCTTCCTCCGTCCTCCTCTTAGAAAAAATATTTAATGTTTTTACACCAAAGTTTTATAAAAATTATGTTGAAGTATAAAAATTAAAAAACTATACAACAAAATATATTTTTTGGGGTTTAACAGACTCGTATTCCTATAATAGACACTTAAAATATGACGGAGTATTTTTGTTGGAGTTTTTTAAGAAAGTTTATTTATTCAAAATTACAAAGAATTAGAAAAAGCATAATAAGTTTGAAATGTATATGGTTTGGTCAACAGAAATAAAAGAAACTTAAATCATTTATTCAAAATTCTAAGAATTAAAAAGATGCATAATGAGTTAAAAATGTATATGGTTTGGTTTATCATTGATTTCGGACAACCTTTTTAACTTTTGGACTTTTTTTTTTTACTTTCTTAATTATCCTCGTAAAATTAAATAATTCAAGAAAATTGACTACAAAAAAAAGTTCAAAATGAATAAATTAAGTTGGAAGTTGAGGAATGTAAGAGGAAAAAAATACAAAATCTATTACTGTGAGAAAGGAGAAAATTTTAGGAAAATTATACGCCTTTCATTTGTATGGTCTTGTAAAATAGAAAGAAAGTTCAACAAAAAAAAATTTGTGAGAAAAGGTATGTAGAAAATTATTTTTCACTATTTTTTCTCTCATTTGAAGCTCCAAATCAGATAAGAGAGGGAAAAAAAATTTGTTTGCCTCTATTTTCTCTCAGTTCACATTTTATAATTTTGTTACACGTTTCTGCTGGGCAGGATCAGCTCCAGATTTTCATCCAGTTGTAACAAAAATAAACAATATTACTAACGAAAAACTCTATTAAAAAATAAACTAGAACTTGGAGAGATACAATATGAGCAATAGGAAAATATTTATTTGTATACATAGATTTCACTATTTCACTATATAACTTCATATAGCCATTAGTATTTTTATAATACAGTATCTCACAACGAGCCTTCATATTTTGAAAGCATTGAATTATAGATTTTTTATCAACACTACTCATGATGTTCTTGTCAATAAATTGAGGCTTACCTTGATTTGGAATATTAAAATGTTGATCAAAAACTCAAAAGTCTTTGAAGACAGCAAAAAAGAAGTAGCTTGAGAAGAGCACACTAAGTAGCTTGCTAATCAGCTACATGTTTTTTTTTTTTTTTTATCGGCAAAAAATGTATATTGAAAACTTGACAAGGGTACATCGAGGACAAAAACATTTCAAATTAGTATTAGCATACCAATTGGAATTGCCTACATCCGACACCCAAATATAGCAAAACCATATAGACCAGTAGCAGAAACCCCTAAATATATAGATACAACTTTCAAATTCCTTCTAGCAGCATAAGACATCGAATCCTAGTGATAGCAGTCAGCCTCGTTAACATGTTAATGTTAGGGAGTACTAAATTTTGCCTTGGATTCATTCGATTCCGTATTGTGCTTTTGTCTTTGCCGAGAACGTGAGAGCGAGAAAGGAGAGAGAAAAGGCTGGGTTCCTCTTGTTTGTTTACCGATACAACAACAGTATTTTTTAGATAATTTCAAAATTCATTGGTTTTGAACAGTACTACTATTTTATTTTGTTGGACTATATGGTTTAGTTGTCTAAATTAAACTAGATTTTCATAAATTTTACACCACACAATAATCCACTCCCTACAATACTAAAGAATATGTAATTTCTAAGTGAAAAAGATAAAATTTTCAGTGAATTTTCCTAACCTAGAGGGTTCGCTTGAACCCTTGGAACAAAGGTGCAGCCGCCCCTCTTGATGGGTGTGTGAAGAAACTTAAAGGCCAACAAACGAATCGAACTGCTCGCGAGCATCGCCTTCACGACACATCTATCACCAAAAACATGTGCCTTTGTTCCATGTCTTGCCTAGCCCGGTGACAAGCATATGTATGCCATGCCTTGCCTAGCCTAGTGGCAAGCACATGTTGTGTTAACAGGAGTCGGAGTCCACATGTAGTATCTAATTTTTTTATCGAAGTACAGAGAGAAGTTAAGTGTAATGTGAGCGTCATACTGATCTTTATTTTTGTTAAAAATGAATAAATACTTTATTCAACTATCCTGTGTGATAAATCACTGTTTTTCATCATTTGATTCAAAAATCAAATTGTTTGGGTACCGATAAGTGTCTAATTCATAAGTATAAATTAGCACTATTTATGAAACCGGGGATGGCTCATGCCAGTTCCCCCTCAAATGTAGTTCAGCCCATGCATGCAGGAGCAACCCTATGGGGTGCAAGCGGCTCAAGTCCTTAGACACCTCTCAATTATCCCATGATTTCTATTAATATTTTAGGTTTTGTTTCTAAAATTCATGAAGAAATATGTCCTCAAAATTGTGTTATTATTATAATAAGAATCATACTCCTATATTTTTTGTAATATATGAATTTATGTGATTTGGCCCCTTGGCAATAAGAATCTTTCATCCGCCACTGCACGTGTGTTCTGCCTTGCCTAGCCCAGCGACAAGCACATCTCCAATTTTAGTCTCATGTTGAAAACGAGCTGAGTTCAACAATCTATAGCCCGACTCATTTGTATGGGCTCGATTTAACTCGGGTCATTCTTATAAGGTTAACCCGTTTATAAAAGCTTGCTCAGGCATGCTTGTCCAACACTATAAAACTCGGGTTGTCACCTGTCGCCGGAAGTACTTCCACTTCATCTGGCCTTTTGGGGCTCTCCCACCCTCGTCCCCTCACATGGCATGGCCTTCGTAGACTCCCTGCTACAAAAATGCAACTCACTCTCTCACATCAAACAACTCCAAGCTCACCTCATCACCACCGGCCTCTTCCGCTTCTACCCTTCCCGCTCCAAACTCCTCGACTTCTGCGCCACCTCCTCCCCCTCTCTCCTCCCCTACGCCACCTTCATCTTTCACCACATCCCTTGCCCCTACACCAACGACTACAACGCCATCATACGCGGCCTAGCCCTTTCCCACCACCCCACCCATGCCCTCACGTGCTACCTCCGCATGTCCCGAGCCTCCACCAAGCCCGACGCCCTCACTTGCTCGTTCGCCCTCAAGGCCTGCGCACGCGCCCTGGCTTGGTCCGAGGCGACCCAGATTCATTCGCAACTGATACGATTAGGGTTTGAAATCGACGTGTTGTTAAAGACGACGTTGTTGGATGTGTACGCTAAAGCGAGTGATTTAGATGGTGCGCGCAGGGTGTTTGATGAAATGGGTAGGAGAGATATCGCAAGCTGGAACGCGTTGATTGCTGGATTGGCACAGGGGAATCGACCGGATGAAGCCTTGGAGTTGTTTAAGAGAGTTGAATTGGAGGGTTTGAAGGCTAATGAGGTTACGGTTTTAGGTGCGCTCTCGGCTTGTTCGCAATTGGGTGCTATTAAAGAGGGTGAAAAGATATGGGATTATGTTAGGGTTGAAGGTTTGGATTTGAATGTGCAAGTTTGCAACGCGGTGATTGATATGTATGCGAAATGTGGGTTTGTAGATAAAGCTTATCAGGTTTTCGAGTGTATGGGTTGTAGGAAGAGCCTTGTTACGTGGAACACAATGATCATGGCGTTGGCAATGCATGGGGATGGGCGTAGAGCAATGGAGCTTTTTGAGGAGATGGTTCGATTTGGGGTGTGTCCAGATAGTGTGAGCTACCTTGCGGCGTTATGTGCTTGTAATCATGCTGGACTAGTGGATGATGGGTTTAGGTTGTTCAATTCGATGGTGGGGTGTGGAGTGAGTCCTAACGTGAAGCATTACGGTAGTGTGGTTGATTTGTTGGGTAGGGCTGGGCGGCTTGAAGAGGCTTTTGATATTGTGAAATCAATGCCAGTGGTCCCTGATGTGGTGCTTTGGCAGACTTTGTTAGGGGCATGCAAGACTTATGGGAATGTCAATATGGCAGAACAAGTGTCCAGGAAGCTTGTGGAGATGGGTTCTAACAGTTGTGGGGATTTCGTGTTGTTGTCCAATGTATATGCGGCACTTGAAAGGTGGGACGATGTGGGGAGAGTGAGGGAGGCGATGAAGAACAGAGACGTAAAGAAGGTTCCAGGGTTTAGTTATACTGAAGTGGAGGGTGTGATACACAAGTTCCTCAACGGTGATCAAAGGCATTCAAGTTGGCGGGAAATCTATCGGAAGCTTGAGGAGGTTAGGTTTAGGATTGAGGCATATGGGTATGTGCCTGAGACGAATTATGTTTTGCATGATATAGGACAGGAGGAGAAAGATAATGCATTGTGCTATCATAGTGAGAAGCTAGCTGTGGCTTTTGGTTTGATTAGTACTAGTGAGGGTACTCCAATTCAAGTGATTAAGAATCTTAGAATTTGTGGGGATTGCCATGCTGTGATGAAGCTTATTTCGAAGATTTATGACAGGGAAATTATCGTGAGGGATCGAGCTCGGTTTCATAGATTCAAGGAGGGATCCTGTTCTTGCAGAGATTATTGGTAAATTATTGAATTTTTTTGGTTTAATTTGTTGTATCAGTGTTGACTTTTAAAGAGAGTCACCATGTACAAGAAATTCGTTCAACAGAAATTAATAGCTCTTGAACATGCCGGCATATGCTGTGCAGTATGGAAACCATAATACAGCTGCTATTGGTATCCTTGGTTTTGTTCTTTTCTTTTGGATGCCTTTAAGCTTTTCGTAACAATTCGAACAAAATACCAAATTATTTCCTTTAATGTGCTGACCCATACAACACGAATATGAAATAGGTTCGAGGATAATAATATACAAATTGATATGACGGACGGTGTATGGTGGTTACGAGCTTGTTGCTATATAGTCTGGTAATTAACAGGGCATGTATTGAGTTTCTTGGGTGATGCTTTTGGAAGACTCGAGGCCATTAAATCTTAGGCTACTAGCTTCTTCCCATTGTCCTTGGTAGGATAAGTTAGCCTATAGCTCAAGGCTGTCTTCAGGTAGTGCAAGCGGATCATATACCTAACCTTGTCGAGCTTATTGAGTCTATCCTCTTTTGCTCAAACACTAGAGTCCCATTGAAGTCTATCCTCTTTTGCTCTAACACTAAAGGCTCGAGAGACCTTGGCTATTTCATTACCGAACCCTCCCTAAAATCTGCTTGCTATCAGAAAACATGGGTAATAGTTCCTTTAGTTACTCTAAGGTTATACCTTAGCACAACTCACTAACAAGTCACTTGAAATACATGGTCCTATAGCACATGAATAGCGCATGGCATTATCTTTAGCACTTCTCAGGAACTCAAAAAATTGAAATGATTGCAATAATCAAACGGTATACTGCACACTACATCAGCTCGCAAAGTTACATTCGAAACAAAGAAAATAAATACTTATCCAACAACAAAAAGGGATGAACAATGAATATTAGTGGCAAACTCTGACCCCTCAAAAGGATAAACTAGAACAAGTTCTCTCCGATTGGCACAACCTCACAAGAAATCCTAAAATGACGCAAGGAAATAATGCAAGGACTAATGGTAAAAGTACAACTAGTCTTTCACTATTCTAGCCTCGAAACCCCCTTCAGCTCGCTTTACAAGCCTATACGGCATGTGGGTTCCGAGAAGTTTATCCCAAATAGGAAAGAATGGCTGAGAGTAGTTGAACTTCGTGCCTTGGAGTTGATGATGGATGTCATGATAAGCTGTGTTGTTCTGGAAACATAGATGGAAGATATTACCAGGCAACCATAGTCCGCAGTGGTCATCAACGGTTTTGATCACCGCAAAGCAGAAGAAAATCACAGCTGTCCGTGCAGTCATTCCAGAGACGAGGAAGGAGATGGCTCCACCAAATGTGTCTAGGAGAAGACCCTCGAGGGGGTGATTGTAGAGGGCCCCGATTGCGTAAGGGACAACCAATCTATGGTGTTGGGAGTGGATGTGACGGTACAAGAATTTGTTCTGGTGCATGTATCGGTGCACAAAATACTGCCACGTGTCCATGACCAGCATTGCTATAGCAATCTGCAGAATTTGGACTGGAAGTGAGGGCTGAATTGTGACTCCAGATGAACTTGCCTGTGAGGTTACCTGCACCAAGAGACCACATAAGAAGAGTACTTAGCTCTCATATTAAACGAAAAATTTCCTGGTATACTAACAACCATCCAATAGGTAGTAGGACTTAGGAGTTATGGCATAACTGCGTTCGTAGTTAAACTAAGGATGTTTTTGGCCAGCTGATACCACTTATAGAGATGTTATGAAAGTGATCAAACCACAAAGTAATTTCCAATGGACGGGGAACCATATATACAAATGGGATCACATAATATGCTAAATCAGGATCAAGTCCCCTTCCTGCTGCTTTTAGCAAAGGGATGGGGCCACAAAGGTAAGCCTGAGAGCAGTTATTTCTCAATCTTAAGAAGAAAATCATATAAAAGCCTTAGGTGCTAAGTGCAAGAGTTGGAAAGGCATAAATAAAACTTGCTAAACTGAGAACCATTGAAATTCCTTCTCTGCCTGTTTCTGGACAGCCTTTTGAGATGCATCTCCATCAGGCAAAAAAGATACCAGGAATTGGTATCCTTTATTAGGGAGCCTTTAGACGGTTCAGAGTTTTGTGATGTAACATATAGTAGCCAGCAATTGGTAGCTTCAATCTGTCAAATAATCGAACTGAGAGCTAATCTCTATTGAATAGACACGGCGCATCACCTGAAGAATAATCCACCAAACAGGCCAACAATCTGACTCTTACTCTATTTATAATCCTATAATACCATTTGCAAACAGTCGACCATCACTGACTCTTAATTTACTTATGATCTCCATAATGCCTCTGTTCCTCTGCTACAATTGTCAAAAGGTGAAACAATCACTTTTTTTGTTCCTGGTCGTATATCACTTTGTTACTTCAACATAAGCCTTCAAAATACAAGAAATAGTTGGTTCAATTGAAATATTTGGGGAAGCAAATCAATGGCAAATACGTGTTCTGTGCTCTCAGATGGAACACATTCGGATAAGCACAATAATCCAATACTTAGTCATCTACCCACCTTACTCCTTAGATTTTCAAAAGCAAGCATGTCTGGATGACTAGATCTGCACATGGTTAAGCAGTTCCTATTAACAACATGAAAAACATGGGCGCGTGTGACATGTCCCACTACACAAAAGTCAGTATACATTGGAGCTTCAACACATCCCCTAATTGGCAGAATACTTTATGATCTATGTACCTCTACTCTATATAATACAATGGATTGTGTGCTGAATATTTTGTTCCATCATCTCACTATTTCACTGAGAGGAGAGAAACTAGATGATTGACATAGCCATTTACATGGTGATTCACTTACAACAAAACCAACGCGATTGGCAAAGTAGTTACCCCAAAAGGTTAGGGCAATTAAAAATCTGGCATTGTCTCCTACACCTCAAACAAGGGCCTCCAACACTTCCAACTCTAAGAAAAGTGCAAAGCACAAATCCCTGAAGCAAAGTCACCTTATCTTCTGATAACGAAAATAGAACAATGTACAAGATGAAGAAAAGAGAAGGGCTCATACTATTGAAAAAATAAAGGTTGAGAGATTTCAGTTGGTACAATAGAAAATAAGCCCAACCTCAGTTTACCATTATTCTACAAGGGCTTCAATCTTTTAGTAGATTCAAATATGTAGTGCACAAACGCAAGCAAGTAGTTATTAATAGTATATAACCCACTACGAGAGTTAAATAGTTGGTTCTATGCCAGCGGCCAACCTCGACTCGCCCCCTTCAAACATCTGCAGCTTCTCGTATTGGAAAGTAGTAACCGTCAAATGAAATGCATGTGTTAAGGTATAAATGCCTTCTTTCACTATTTTCGATTTGACAATGGATAGTAATCCATAAACGTTTTCACTTTTCGTTGCAACTAATCTCTCCCCCTTGATGCTCTACGTAGTTTTGACTGTGATTGACAGATTCATCGGCCAGCAGCACTTTCTTGTTTGTGGCAGGTTGAACAAGGAAATGCTACTTGTTGCAAGGGTATGGGATAATTCCTCTTTCACTAGGTATATTGAATATCTTTGCAGAGGGAGCAGATGGATATAAAATGCTCCAAAAAGGCAACATTTAGAATAATCTTGGGTTTACCATCTCATCTTTCCTTATACTCCTGTAATTGTTGAAAATTGCACTTTGTTCGTGTTACCTGGGTGCAGTTGTTGAACGGAGCAGTAAGTTCCGCGGATTAAATTTCACAAGAGGATCGGCTTTCTTTAAGCGCTATGATGTGGTGGCAGAAAGTCAGTATATCTTTAGTCTCAACAATTCTCAAGTACTCGTATTTCCATGAAACTTTGACAAGATCCAGATACATTTTGTACGTTGCTGCTACATTTAGTTCTCCATCGTCAATATCCTTCTAAAGTGCAGCTTAATCTAATGTCTACCTCTAATAAAGCAAATGCTACTTGTTTCAGCCCTTTTAAGGGTACTGTGGGATTGGTCAGTCGAGGTGCACGTAAGCTAGCTTGTGCACGAGTTATCGCTAAAGAAAACAAAACCCAACTCGTCGTACTTTCGTGCAAAAATAAGGTACCATACTTCAAGCTCCTCTGCGTACTTATCCAAGAAATAAACAAATTCCGTTTCAAACACAACCGTAAAAGACTAATTCCAACTGAAATCTGGAAATTGAACCCAATATTAGCTTTAAAATATGTCAAAATCAAGTTCAAGAGCTAACCAAGAAGAGCCCATGAGCAACAGTAGCCTGAACAAGCTGCTGTAGCAAAACACCCTTGACGACAGACCACAAGGGCATCAAGTTCCTCTCTTCTTCCTCCTTCCTAGTGTGCAGGCGGTAATTTTCTAGTGGCGGCAACACCTGATAAAACCCCGCGTACAACCAGTACACCACAATTGGGGCAAATGTCCCCATGGCTTCATCACTCGCGTAACCCTCCCAGAATACCATGATATACCGATCAACCCAAATCAAAATATCCTCGAAATTGAATCTTTCAGATGGGAAAATTAGGTCAAGGCTTCGAGTTTTTGAACCCGCATTGCGCCTCTGGGTCGTCGTAGTAAACTACCAATGCCCTCCCTGTAAATAAATGAAAATTCAAGTGAAAGTTATTATAATTCGAGATACATGCGTGTATCTATAGGAAGTAGGAACAGATGAGAGGATTACAGAGATCGTGATTGACGACGAAGCGTGGGAATTGTCAATCAGATCCAGGCATTGTTGTTGGGCTGTAATCTGGAGAGGGAGAGAGAGAGAGAGAGTGTGAGATAGAGAGAGATTATCACAGCTGTTAAAATAAAATACAAAAAAGAAGTGAGATAGTATCGGTTTTTTTTTTTTTTTTTGAACGGCGAAATGACATATCGGATGATTTGATATTCGGTGGCAAAACAGGTGATTTTTGGGGTGTGTGTTTTTTTTTTTGGGCCACTTAGTAAAAAATCTAAAATATTTGACATTTTTAAAGAGAAGAACATAGAACTTTTACAATCGATCATAAAAACAAAAAAACATTCGACATTTTCGAAGGTAATAACAAAATACTTTTACAATCGAACATAAAAACAAAATAAAAAATTAGTGAAATGTCACTAATTTTTAAAAGTTTTTTAATTTCGTTCAGAAAATTCAAAAAAATCAATTCTTGCATCCTGACCGACCACCACCCCACCTCCGGCCGACCACTTCCGGCAACCCAAAAAATTAGTGATATTTCACTATTTTTTGAAAATTCTAATTTCATACATAAAATTCAAAAAAATCAACTCCTACCTCTAGCCGACCACTACCCCATCTCCAGCTGACCACTCCCGGAAATCCAAAAATTAGTGAGATTTCACTAATTTTTAACAGTTCAAATTTCATACATAAAATTCAAAAAAATCAACTCTACCTCCCACCAGGCACCAACCTCTACCCCACCTCCGGCCGACCACTTCCGGCTGCCCAAAAAATTAGTGAGATTTCACTAATTTTTAAAAACTCTAATTTCATACAGAAAATTCAAAAAAAAATCAATTCTTGCCTCTTGGCCAACCACCACCCCACCTCCAGCCAACCACTTCAGGCAACCCAAAAAATTAGAGACATTTTACTAATTTTGAAAAGTTCTAATTTCGTACATGAAATTTTTTTAAAAAAAATTCAACTCTACCTCCCGCTGACCACTTCCGGCGGCCTAAAAAATTAGTGAGATTTCACAAATTTTTAAAAGTTCTAATTTTGCACAGAATTCAAAAAATCAACTCATGCGTCCAGCCGACCATTGTCCCACCTTCGGCCGGCCACTTCCGGCTAGAAAAAATTAGTGAAATGTCACTAATTTATAAAAGTTCTAATTTCGTACATAAAATTCAATTAAAAAATCAATTATCATCTTGGTAACCAAAAAAATTAATGAAATGTCACTCGTTTTTAAAAATTCTAATTTTCGAAACTCTTGAGCACACCAACTTATCAGTACTTATTTGGACAATAACATTAAACAACGTAATCCAAACGTGTCTTCTCTTTTGTATAGGTCATGAGTATCATCTAAAGTAATAAATCTATAGGGCTAAAAAAAAACTCCAAATAATAATGGAAGAGGGGCAAAATTTACAATATTTTAGTTTATAGGTATGAAATTATGCAAGATCTATACTTCAATCAAA
This sequence comes from Vaccinium myrtillus, assembly GCA_016920895.1. NCBI lineage: Eukaryota > Viridiplantae > Streptophyta > Magnoliopsida > Ericales > Ericaceae > Vaccinium > Vaccinium myrtillus. The sequence goes on along the minus strand of CM029271.1, from coordinate 35,663,963 downwards.
TTTGAGACTGAAATCCATCAATCCATCAAATCAATTTGGGAGAGAAGAAGAGAGCGGAAAATGGAAAGAGGAGAGAGAAGATAGTCACGCACGATGGCACTGGTAGGGTTGCTTCTGCTCAACTTGGTGTGCGATGTCCCGGTCTCTCTGTCACCGTACACGACGTCAAATGCGTGTACGAGTACATTTTGTATAAAAATGATACAGTCTTCGGTAACATCATCGTTGTTGATCTTGATAATTTTTGGAGCTCCGACCAACCCGGCATCAACTTCAAAATAATCGTCCTCTCTCCATACATAGATGCGTAGGTGTATATATGCGTATATACATGTGCATGTGATCACCTCTGTCGTAATTTGATTGGATGCTGCTTGATCTACTTGATTGGATCTTAGTGTTTACTTGGTGTTTTTTCTTGATCAGTTGTATGTCCTGGTGGAGAATCTCAGCCTAACTGCGATCGTTAGGTATGTTGTGGCCATTGAGAGAGAGAGAGAGAGAGAGAGAGAGAGAGAGAGAGGGGATTGGAATGAGACGGGTCTTTTGTGAGGTAGGTGAAAGGCTTGTGTATTTAGGTCCAAAATAAGGAGATATAGGGTGTGTTTTATCCTTTTGCTAAATTAATATTTAAAACAATGTTTTTATGTTTGATTATAAAAGTTCATTGTCCTTCATTTCAAATAGGCAAAATATAGTGTATTTATGACTAATTTTTCCTCTTTTTTTTTCGCACTTATTTATATGTTTATTTATCAAATGCAGAACAAGTTTGGCAAAAGAGCAAGGTAAAGGCGTAAAAAGAAAATATCTCCAGAGAGCTTTGTTAGGTAGCGAACTATTTGGGTTGAGTATTTCAAATGATAAAATGAGAATTTAGTTGAGTTTTATGGAGGGGTGATAAAATCATACATTGTTTTTTCAAATGATAAAATCTAGTTTAGATAAAATTAGTTCCCCGCTTTTAGCATTTGAGGAATAATTTTGATGATATCTCTCATTTTATCCAATTTTATCATTTGAAAAACACATCCAGGCTATTCAATCACAGGTTAATTAATAGTCCTTCTACAGTCATACTTTTATTTATGGATATTTACAAACCTCTCCTCATTAGTCCCCTTCCCAATTACATCCTCTTATCCCAAACTTGGAAACGAATTTGTTTTAGGCCGAGTCTGAGATTCATGAGACCGTGTGTTATGCAATCCCAATCCTCAATCAACCAATCTTACTTACAACTGGAAAAAGAAAAAGAAAAAGAAAGTTCATCGATCAAATATCACACGCAAAATACAACTAGGGTGATCGTGCTTTTTTATATCATCGTGTGCAAGTTGTTCTTCTCGCCTTGGTGAATTATTTTCGTGTATCTGTTAATATTAAACGATGATGGAAATTTCTTGAAACACGTATGAAAGTACTTCAAAAGAATCGTGCTTGAACTAGATACTATTCCTGATCTACATTTTACTCCCAGAGCAGAAAAGAATTAAAAAAAACCACATTCAATTCCCAAAATTGTCCGAATAAAAATACGAAGGCTAAAATCTCAAACTATACATGGTGTAGATGTTGACAAACTACTATACAAATTTAGGTGGTGTTTTCCAAATTATTTTATGAGATAAAATCTAGTTTTTATGGAGTTGTGATAAAATTACATTTTCTTCCCAAATGACAAAATCTAGTTTTGATAAACTCCACCCAATTCTTTTTATTTGATAAAATCTAGTTTTACTTTTATCATTTGAGGATCCTAGATTTTATCACATAAAATCATTTGAAAAACACCCTCTTACTATACTCAGCTTGAGTTTGAATTATTTTAACTTACTCTTTTTAACAGGATTATTCTAATTTATGACCAATATATATGGTTTTTTGAATTTGCTTCAAACTAATTCATGGGAACCTGGGGGTGCTGTGCATCCAAATGCACAGCACCGTGCTGTGCAACTCCACGGCGCCGCCGCGCCGGCATTTTTTTGACGATCGGAGACGTTCACCGCGTAGACCTCGTCGAATACTACAAGTCTGCCAAAGATCAACTCGATCGGATATCTTTAAGTGCCTCATCGACACACAAATAACATGAAAAAGTGATTTTGATCCAGTGTTTGTGTCCATTTGTGTTCCACTTGTTTTCAAAGTATTTGTGTTCCGATGACGTACTTAAAGATATCCGATCGAATTGATTTTTTCTACACTTGTAGTATTCGACGAGGTCTACGCGGTGAACGTCTCCGATCATCAAAAAAATGCCGGCGCGGCCCGCCGTGGGGCTGCACAGCACGGTGCTGTGCATCCCATGCACAGCACCCCCCCTAAGTCCCTAATTCATACAGTATTATAGTTAGATTGAGTTTGGACTATCTTAATTCTCTTTAATTATATTCCTTTTGAGTGTCAGTGAATTTCTTCTAATTTTTATCAAAATATTTTACTTTTCAAATTCGCCTAAAAAAAATGGACTAAATTCTAAAGAAAATGTTAAAATAGCTTAAAATTTCCCTCTTTTTATATTTTTCTCTCCACTGTATTTTTTTAGGTACAATTCGTTGCTTTTTCAATTTTTATCGTAAAAAAAAAAAGCCAAATAATAGCGTATTTGTGTTATATTAAGCCAATTAACCTACAATTAAGAAGAAAAAAAATTTAAAAATAAATAATTGTTCTGATTTATCGCGACACCTCGAAGCATCTAGTCACTTCCCGACGTTCCCGTAGATATCCGCTCTCTCTCTCTCTCTCTCTCTCTCCATATAAATACACACACACAGTCGCACACTCTCTCTTTCTCTCTCTAGCTTTCTTCTACTGTAGTAAATTCTGCCTCCCGCTCGGTGAAACGCCAAGCAAAGGAGAAAGGAACAGATTCTTTGCCGTACAACTTTCCCTCTCAAAATCTCTCCAGAAAACCGAAGATGAGGTGAATTCTTCCGTCACTTCCACTCTCCTCTGCTTCACTGATGATTATCTAATGTTGGTACCTGTTTGTAGAAGTACACGCGGTCTACAGAGAATTGAATTCTGGTTGTGTTATGATTTGCTCTTTTTCTTGTTCAGATTCGCAGTCCATTTCTCTGTCTGTACCATTTTTTTTTTTGCCAAAACCCTAGGGCCTGTTTGACTGGTTGGATTTTTGCCATTGACGACAAGTTGACAACTCGGGTTTCAGCCCAGTTTGCTTGCACCTACCGGTCCCACTATCCACTTGAGGGAGTCTATCAAAGACGGTGTATCTCCCTGTATGGACCGGCCCCAAAGGGGCTGATAGTGCGGCAGAGGTTTTGAACCCAGACCTGAATTCAAACCCTTGACCGCTAGGCTAACCCTTGGGGTTAAAAATACACACATGAATGCGATATATGCATGGGATGTATACAATGGGGAATTATCAATAGAACAATTCAGTCCCGTGTTTTGTGATATTCAATGTCTAGCCAATGAGTGGGCAGGACTTCCGCAAGAACCAATCCTTCTATCAATTGTTGCATTTTAAATGCTGTGTGTTATCCAATTCTATGTCTATTGAGGCGAATTAACACGGCCTGAGGGTCCTAGGTGCCGATTGATTAGGTGGAAGTTATTTTGTTCTGTTTCTGCATTTTTTTTTTGTTCTCTCTCTTGGGACAGCGTTTTGATTTCTTGAGGGGACTGAGAGTGTATAAACAAGGAGACTTGGTATTCACACGTTTGCCTGAGTTTGTGCAGAATGATGTGTAGAAATGAATTTCACTTTGCTGAGGTGGTATATTGTGTATTACTGAGATTTTTATGTCACGTTTATGCTGGATAGTTTATTTGATTTTTGAATAACTCAGAAGGTCTCTTATTTGTTGTGTGCTACATTGTAACTTGTACTAGGGTGATGAATATGATTTTCGGGAGGTGACAGAACTTATGAACTTCCTTTTCCTGTTGTGACTTTTGAAGGTGTTGTGATGGTGGTTGTCTCTGATAATAATCAAAACATGCATGCACAAAGATGCTCAAGGTCACTCACTCTAGTAGACTCCGTTATAAGGCTTGAGTGGGGTGGGGTGGAATTACATGTTGGAGATGCAAAGCCCCTTAAATGTAGTGATCGACTGTGTACCTTTGTCTGTGAATTTAAAAATTTCTAGGAATTTATCTGTATTATTCACTGTTAACTGGGTGGGATATCATTTGGAGTTGTGATTTTTTTGTGTTTTGTAGATTGAATGTGCATCTCTTTAGTTTGGAAGAGATCAATTATGTATGTAGCACTTCCCCATCGGGTAATAGGACGTACTGAGAGTTGAGGTGGATATATGACCGTTCCATCTAATTAAACATTCATTTCGTCTGCTAGCTAATGACGGCTAAGACATCAGATGTTTTGGTATATTGGTAAGATATGTTTTGTAATATACTTCTAGAGTGCTTTGGTCTCGTTCAACTTGGATCTTGCATTTGAAGAGGTTGTCCCTTTTGTGGTTTTCGAGTCAATTTTATCTAGTTGAAATTGCCATCGTGACTTGGCTAAAGTTCACATGAAATATTAACCCACTTCAATGGTACAAGACCTAGAGATTTAAGGTAATGCACAACTAAAGTTCTGTTGCCAACTCCCAAGCAAGAATTGGTTGGTCTCTTGTAATGTTTTGGATAAGATATGTATGATTGATCTTTTCTATGCATCAAAGCATATAGGCCCCCTCGTTATTGGCCTCCTTTTGTATCGAAAGATGAAAGGAAAGGGTTCTTTGCATGTCAAACTTAAAAACTTGCCAGCTCTCAACAGTCAACTCATGAATGGGCCATATTTCATCATCCACCACCTTTGTAGGTTTGAGAATTGTCTAACTTGTTACTTCTCTAATTCCCCTCATCTTCGATTTGACGATGTCACACCTTATCAACCCATGCACATGAATACGTAAGGATTTTTATTTGCACACATTTTCTTATTGCCAAGAGAACTTCCCTGGTTTTAACTTGAAAAGTTGGGAAATTTCCAAATCTCTTGGAAAAAGTTGATTGCTTAATTGCATATGGAAACTTGAGAGGTTTCAACTATCCAGATGTTCGGTTTGGGTATGTTGAATTGAGAAGGACTACTTTTTATTTTGGTTCTTGGCTATGATGTACACGAGTGACCGGCGAAGATGTGAATGCCCAATTGAGCTGCAGCTTCTGGATATGAGTTTTTTCCCTGGCTGTTTCTAGGAATAAGTTACGTGTCCCCTGCATGTTTGCATATGAAATTAACAGCAGATAACTTTATTCTGAATGTTTATTGTGTTTTCTCCTTTCCTGAAGGCAAATAGATCTCACAGGTGCCTATTTTAATATGTTAACTCTAAAATACATACTAATACCTAGACTAAAACTAAAATGCCCCATGTAGACCACTGGCCTAGTACCTTGATTATAAATCAAAAGCCACACTACATGACCCAAAATGCTTACGCCCAAGGTACCAATAATAGCTTACATGGTTACATACCCAAGGTCACTCATGTAGACTTCTGATGTGGGATGTGTTATTCACAATCTCCTCGCCTTTATGGCCTCGTGCCCTCGCGAGGGGTTGGATACTAGGGTCACAAGGTATTTCACAAGTCTTTTCCCCAGGGACACTAGGATATTTCACGTGTCTTTTCCCTAGTGGCCCCTTGTGCCCCAAGCCCAGAGTCACATGGTATTTCGCAAGTCTTTTCCCTGGCCCAAGCTCACACGATTGTTTACACGGGCTGTTCTAATACCAACTAAAACGCCCCATGTAGACAACTAGTCTAGTACCTTGATTATAAACCACAAGCCACACCACATGGTCCAAAATGCTTAAGCCCAAGGTACCAGTAGTAGCTTACATGGTTCCTTATATACTCTAGATCACCCATGTAGAGTTTCGGTGTGGGATCGGGTATCACAAAACCCTTGAGTCCTCTTATAGGTGGCCCATCTAATTTCTTCGTTTCAAATTTTTTCTTCCACAGCCGTCATCCAACGGTAAAGTGGGCCCAGAGGCCTGATAAGGTGTACATCACCATTGAGCTACCAGATGCCAAAGATGTGAAGCTTAAACTGGAGCCAGAGGGGAAATTCTTCTTCTCTGCCACGAGTGGAGTAGACAACGTACCTTATGAAATAGATCTGGATCTCTATGATAAAGTTGATGTAAATGTAAGTGACATATCTTTTGACAGTTATTATTTAAATGGAAAATGTTGGTTTTTATTAATATAGTGATCACAGGAGAGCTTGGCTAATGTTGGCTTGAGAAACATCCGCTACCTTATAAAGAAGGCAGAGAATAAATGGTGGAGCAGGCTGTTGAAGCAGGAAGGAAAACCACCCATCTTTTTGAAAGTTGATTGGGATAAATGGGTTGATGAAGATGAGGGGCAGGACAGTAAAAGTGGGTTATCTATCTACCCTTTGCTCTCAAATTGAGATTTTCGTGTATCTCTTGGTGAAAGTTGCTTCTTTCTTTTCTTTCTTTTTTCCTTTGTGTGTGTATGCAGGTGGAGCAGATATGGACTTTGGCGACATCGACTTTTCGGTGGGTAACACATCTGTCACATTTATAGTGTAGTAATTATGCTTCAGTGTTCATAAACTTTGTATCATAAGTATTCTCTATTTTGTTTCAGAAGCTTAACATGGGTGGTGGAGATTTTGACGGTGATGGTGCTGACATTGATGAAGGTAGGTCTTAATATCGTTGATCTTAGCCCTTGGGAGGCTCTTTAAGCAATTAGTATTTTCTGCCATTTGACATAGATTAGCTAAATTTTCTTCTTGTTTACTGTAATACTGTGCAATCTAAACCTGGTTATTACACTTGCAGAGGATGATGACAGTGACACGGAAGATGAGATTGTGGATGAAGTATCCGGCAAGAAGCATGAAGAAGCAGCTGCTGCACCTGCTGTTGGTGAACATGAGACAAAAGCTTGACGTTTCTCGTCAAATGCGGTTCTACTCTTTCTTGAACTTTATATCTGCTCCTAGTTTCACCCTCTTTTTATTGTCTTCCTAGTTTATTTCTAGTATGGGGTCTGTACAATCAAAATAGGGACATCTGCTTGTTTAAGTGAGCATCCTTAATATTTCGGCATGGGGCCTTTTGGCTGTTCAGGTTTCTTGGACATGTTTGTTTACTGATTGTTGAATATCTGCACAAGGAATTTTGTTACCACCAGTTTTGTGAAGCATCTGACTCTTCTGGAGTTGATGACTTGATTGGAAGAATATTAGGGCTCCATTGTTACAATTATTGCTTTCGCTTGTTTCTGTTTCTGAACTGAGTTTTCCCACTCCCCTTATTCAGTATTTTGAAATATATGTGCTCAAGTGCCAACTTCTAAGTGGGAGTCGAACAAGATTTCCCTTCTCTCTTTTCTCCGGCAAAACAGTGGGAAATTTGCTTCTGTTCATGACTTCATGTAAGCAAATTTGCTCCTGTTAGAGTTGATCTAAATGAAAACCTTTAATCAGATATTCAGATCACACTTGTTTATGTCGCAATTATTTTTTAATTTGAAATTCAATATGTGAAACTGATAAACCTTTATTTATTGACCTGTTTGTCTCTTACGTGAAATGCAGTGGCGACCCCAAGATTTTCATCCAGCGCTGACAAAAATACATATCGTGTCCATGATGAAAAACTGTATGCCAAAAAAAAAAAAAACACCTCCAACTAGGCAAAAGAGACATATCCATTATATCGTTTGACAAAAAAAGACACTAACATATTACAATATCCCGCGACGAGTCTTCATATTTGGAAACGTTGCTCTATAGCTTCATTATCGACACTCTTAAACAGAGAGAGAGCAGAGATCTTTTCATTCATTCGACTTTCCCCTTTTTTTTAAATTTTTTTGACCAAACCCCACTTTGCCATTATATATTATATGTTGGGTTTTAGAGCAGACTATCCCATATTCCCATTGGCTTAAAAAAATCCACTACGTGATATTATATCCATTTATTTGGTTTTGGGTTTGTTTTATTTTGTTAGGGCTATAACAAGTTGGGTCAAATTTAGTTAAATATATTTATTTTAACATCGCATGAGTAACTCAGCGCTGACAATACTAAAGAAAATATAATTTATATCTAAAAAAAAAAATTCAATGCTTTTTTTAAACCTAGCGTAGTCGCTTGACCTCTCTGGGTATATAGTGGAGTCGCCCCTAGTGAAATGGATCTTCAAGAAAATCAACATATCCCATGTATGTCCTTCAAAGAGTGCAATTTTGTTCACCATTCTTTAAAGAGGGTGAACAAAATCTTTTCTCCTATTAGTTGAATTGATGTGAGTCATACTATAAAGTGATGTCAAGCTTACCTCTGCAATACACTTTTTGGTAAGAATGATATCACTTTGTGGTGGGATCTACACGTTTTAACTAATAATAGGAGGGAGGTTATTGTTAAAAGTTGAACAAAAGCACATTTGGTAGTTATTTTCAAAATGGTCTATAGAAAATGACATCTAGTTAATGGACAGCACCCAACAGTGCGATAGGTCCCGTTTGGGAGTATATTTTTTACATTCTGCTTTTTGAATTGTAGATTTTTAGATTATGGCTAGAATGTAAGCTAGATTTTTTGCTTTTTTGGAAACTTTTTTTTGTAGTTAATATAGGTGAAAAGATTGACATTTCTTGTAAAGCCTGAATAGCAAAAAAGTCACTTGGTGAAATGAGACCTAGTCTGTGAAGTATTTAAGAGATGTGCAGAATAGATTTTGCAACATCGTATTATTTGGTTGTAATCATCAAAATAGATTATGATAAAAAAATTCACCCAGAATGCAAAACTACCTTCAGAGCCGATTATCAAATTGTGCGTACATTATATGGTTTTGAGAATGCATTTTGAAAAAATACATTCTATAATTTGGCTCCCAAACATCAAAAATGAAAAATTAATAATCTAAAAGTTGGCTCCCAAGCGGGCTCAGAGAGATTTAACTTCACTCATTATTCACCAAAAATCAAGATTTACACTTGGTATAGAAATAGGCCGTGTATTCAAGTAACTTTTAGGACTAATCAATCACATGCATAGGTTGCCCATTACAAAACACAATTTGCAAAACAAAAGGCCAAGCAAACCGCGTCCATCTTATCTAGAGAGCAAAACAAATTTAATTGAAGAGGGTTAATAACAGAAGTATATGGGGAATGAGAGGAGTGAAATTCTTTGGATTATTTGAACGAAGAGAAGAAGCTAACTGTGTCCTTCAGCGCAAGGACAAAGTTATCAACATCCTCTTTTGTGTTGTAGAAGTGGAGGCTAGCTCGTGCACTTGCATTCACGCCTAAGTAGCGGTGGAGGGGCTGGGCGCAGTGGTGACCCGATCTGATGGCTACTCCGTGCTGCATCAAATTACACGACTTGTCAAGATATTGAACTTTTGAATAGAACTCCCATATAATTCTAGACGATTTCCCATGATTTGGGTTCGTGAATACAACACATCGTGGTCGTGGAGGGTGGAGGGATTTATGAAAGAAAGGAAAAAATATAGACAGTGTAAATACATACATATTTCTTCAAGGGTTTTTATTATTTCCTTTCCCTTAAAAAATCCATCCCTATCACGACCAAAACATCGCTACTTGAAGAATACAGGCGCAAAACTACAATAGTAGGAAACTGTATTTGTGGTTGTAGACATACCTGTTGGTCCAGAAAAGTTGCAATATCGGTTGGATGAATATCTTCGATGTTGAATGAACAAAGAGCTGCTCGCGGGACTGTTTGCGAAGGTACTGGGCCGTAGATTCGAATACCGGGAACTGAAAGCAGGCTTTCGTATAGGTAATTGGACAGCTCTACCTGAATGAACAAATTGGGAAACAAAGCACCGGGTTAAGAATACACCCATAGAACCAGGGTGAGTTTCCATAGTCTACTATAATACCATAGTCAACTAAATACCATGAAGAAACTTTGTACAAAGAGGTTGCATGATGACAGACCCAACAGAGGCTATAATAGACGGATTGAAAAAGAAGTTGTGCATGAGGAGGGGTGTTACGGAATCCCAAACTGAGTGGGTACGAACTGGGTTAGGGATTAATATAAGAACTTTGTACATATGAACAAGAAAATTAGTATTAGCCTACACCTGTACGCATAAAGAGATTGCACGATGATAGACCCAAAGAGGCTACATGTGACAAACCCAAAAGAGGCTACATATGGAAGACTCACAAAGAAGTTTTGCACGAGATGAGTGTTAAGTCCCACAATTCATATGGAAAGGGCAAGGGCTCAACATTATGTTGAACCTCTCCTCCCACTATAGCTTAAGTTTTAGGGTTGAATCCAAAGTATCTACAGATATCCCATCTTCTTGATATTGGTGTTTTGCCTTCTATGAGATAACGCAATACTTCCAAGCTCACGACGAATTTCAGCCCATTAGCGTAATACTCAGAACTTTCATTTTCATGCCCTATTTCGCTATAACATTTAGAATTTCAGTCCACTAGCCTGCAGTAGTTAGTTAATAGTAATAGGGTTCTAATTTCAGTGGTCCTGTGTCGTTGGGACTCATTAATAAACCAAAATGGAAACAGCTGAAAAATAATGGGGAATACAGAGTCAGGATAAAAATAGAGGATAAGCACCAAATAGCTTTATCCACCGGGCAAGTGCACAAGTTAATGCCATGTACATTTTTATTTAATTGACAACTGCATTACTCTAGACAATCTTCAACTAAGGGTCGCATCCTATTACAACTTCTACAAAAACATCAGCTCATACCATGACCATGCTCGACACTTCTATGACTTACTAACACTATTGCACAATGAAAAACTCTGATCCTCTAGAACGACATCTTAAAATGCCTGAACGGAGGAGCTTATCGACATACAAAAAAAGAAAGTCAGAAAGGAGGATTGGATCCAAAAAGAACATAGAAATTCAGACACTACACTAACCTCATAATCATGAATCTTTTGCATACCGATTCCAGACAGATAGTCGATCGCGGCTCCCAACCCAATTGCTTCCCCAATTGCTGGTGTTCCTGCCTCAAATCTGACCGAAATAACAAAGGTTAACAAGATGTGATTAGCATCTGGCATATTATATAAGATTACGTGTATAGATTTAAAGTAATATGAACATCAAGTGAAAGAGTGTAACACCCCGACTTACTTTACATATTTTATGCATTTCTATGTGATGCTCGTCGACTCATTTATATGCTCGTAGTTGTGGACCGCGTTTTAGGGTACTTGTGAGACCCGGTTTGTAAACAAAAGGGCGAATAGGAAGGTAATTTCTTTTATGTGTGGCTAAGGTGTAATTTCCTAGAACTATAGGGAGGTGTTGAGTGTTTTGGTTCAGCCAAGGGGAGAGAGAGAGAGAGAGAGAGAGAGAGAGAGAGAGAGAGAGAGAGAGAGAGAGAGAAGAGAGAGAGAGAGAGAGAGAGAGAGAGAGAGAGAAGAGAGAGAGAGAGAGAGAGAGAGAGAGAGAGAGAGGAGGAGGAGGAGGAGGAGGAGACCTAATTTAAGAGACTGGAATGGGCATGTCCGAGGTACCGAAATCATAGTCGTGTCTTTCTTTTTGAAAACCGAGGTGAGTGTTTGACTCACTAAGTGTATTTCATTTTGAAATTGAACTTGTTTAATGCGGGTATAGACTTTTTGTCGCGATTGGGCTTCATGCCTAGTAGACTTCGTGTCGTGATGCGGCCTCGTGCATAGTAGACTTCGTGTCGTGATGGGCCTCGTGCCTAGTAGACTTCGTGTCGTGATGGGCCTCGTGCCTAGTAGACTTCGTGTCGTGTTGAGGCTTTATGCCGTGTGGACAATTGAGTCCTGATATTGGCCTTGTGCCTGGCTTCATGCCTAGTAGACTTTGTGTCGTGTTGGGTTACAAGCTGTGTGTATTATAAGGTTTCAGTTGAAAGTTATGAATTCAATTTAATTACTTGACGTTATAGTGTAGATATGAATGGCTGCTCTTTGCTCAATACCTATGACTTACCCACTCTTGGAATCCGCTTGGGATTCCAGTTTTCCAGGTTAGAGTTGTTGTCCACTATTAGGTGTCTGTGTGTTGTATCCTCGCTCGGGGCTCCTCGACTAAAGCATCACGCTAGTGGTTGATGTGGAGGTTTAGTGTAGTTTGTACACGGTCTTGTGTAATGGTTTGTCCAGCGGTAATGTTGTTAAATCTCAAAAGTCTTCCGATATTCAATTGTTAAGATAGTAAACTATAAAATTGCTAAGGAAGTGAGTTTGTTATATTAGTTAAACTGATTTGCTAGCATTGTGAGCTGCTGGTTGTGGGGTTATAGTCACGTGTTTGGCTCGGATTGGACTCGTCAGGCTGCAGCTCCGGGTCTGGTCGTTACAAGGAGTGTCAAGACAACTAGGATATATTCAAAATATAGACACCTATACCTAGCATGGCAAGGATACCTGGCCTTCTACATTAATTACACAAGAAATTGAATTGTGCTGATGACTCGGTGGAATTCAAAGCAGGGATTGAATGGTATAAGATGTGAAGCACTACATGTAACCCTATATTTCAACCATTTATCCAAAGCATGAAGAGGAAATCCAAATCTTCATGTAAGAATATGTATTTTGTACGTGAAAGGACCAGCTGTAAAAAACAGTTGGGGCAGAGTTGCAGCACAAAGAAGGGTCGAATGCAGTGGGAAAGTCCGAGCTAAGCGCAAAGTATGGAACAGCCAAAGGGGATGAGTAGGGGGAAGTTAACTAAAGGGTTGTTTTCGTGTGAAGAGAAACAGTCACTAAGCAAATAAGAAGTCATTCCATTCATTCCTCGGGAACTACAGAAGAGTCAACAAAAATAACAAGGTCAGGGTCAGTAATGAGTATTGACCCAACAAATAGCACACTAACTAACAAAAAATGAAAGAAATCTTAGCCAAAGAAAGATTGCATGTCAATAACATCTAGCTAGGATACCCTCTGAGAGTTGGAGATGAGGTTGAGGAAAGCACATTGGCAAAAATAGGAATTTATTGCACTATCAAGAAAATTAGCCCAGTTAATCGAAGTCAGGATCAAGCTTCAAGAGATCTGAAACAAAAAGCAGTGAGTAACCTCTGTTAATTGAGGTGTCAAATACAACCTTTAACTCTTTAACCAGGTGTCTGATGTCATCAAATTGGTAAATGGTAATCCAAAAAAGACCTCCTAAATGAGTTGAAACCTGACTCTGAAAGCATTTGACTGATACTACTTTAAGAAAACTACTCATACTACTTTAAGGAAACAAATTGCGAAAACCACAACCTGCACATTTAAATTAATGAGGCATACTTTGGGAGCCTATTCTAGAGATAGCTAGATAAAAAAAGTAGCAGTAATGACAGGCCAAATTACTAAACTCATGTCAAAGGGAACTCCTGAATGAAGAGCAATGGCTGGTATACTTTTTTTACCTACGGAACAAGAAGCAAAATGGGTCGACACCGCACCCTTACGTATCAAGAGAAGTTTTATGTTTCCCTACCCAGTGTCGGTCAAACACTGCTCACCCACCATTTCCCATCTGCTTCAAGAGTTCTTTCCCCAACAGTCCAAACATTCTGAACTCTGTTTGTATCACATCTCAGAAAAACCACACCAATTTGCAATCAGAAATATTTTCTTCAGGTGGCTCAAACAGTCTAATCATGCTAGTCATACTAGATGTGAAAGCACTATAATGGATACAAATATAATACTTGATACTCGTTTTGTACTTGGACTCCCTCTTCTTCTCCTCTAAATCTATGGCTCCATGCTCTTTCATTCTCTGATCCTCACTTGGTATTTTATCTACAACTGCATTGCTGCTTTCTAGGTTTTCCCTTGACCACTTGTTAGACACATCACTTGCGTTATAAACCATAACCTAAATCCTAAAACAATTAAGTAGCTTGTCCCAATCCTCTGTAACCGAAACTTCCCTGGGATAACCGTTATTTCGTCGCTGAAAATAAAGGATCCTCCATCACACAATCACGCAAATATACATGGACATAATGCAAGGAAGAGCAAGCACAACCATGATGTTTTTTCCCTGCCTTTGCACAAATAAACAGAGGTCCAGAACAAATTTACAAGCCACTAACCTGGATGGAGGTTCAGCGTAAGTGGAATGATCTAAATATACATCAGAAATCATTTCGCCACCTCCTGCAATTTTAAAATACATGGGGAGAGAAGAAGAATCTATTAGAAACCCTTAAATAGAAATGTGATGATTACTACAGTAAAAGCACTAGAGTCATACTTAGACTTCCGAACAAAGAAATGATAGTCTTCTAAATTCAACAAGATGAAAGGCAAAGGTATACCTAAGAAAGGGGGCATGGCAGACAACAGCTCGCTTTTACCATACAAGAATCCAATGCCTGTAGGCCCACACATCTGAAGCATGTTTATTTCTTAACTCCACATATGTGCTGATAAACATAGACCTAAACACTAGTATATATGGCAATACCCTAACCTTATGAGAGGAAGCAACAAGAAAATCAGCATTGAGACTCCGTACATCAACCACCATGTGAGGAACACTTTGACAAGCATCTACCAGCACTTTCGCCCCAATATTATGGGACCACTCGATGATCTCAGCAATCGGAAGAACAGAAGCTGCAACACAATTCTGATAATTTCGAACATGCCCAGTTTTATGGTAGCACGAGGGCTTTCAAATAGCACAACAGAAAATGGATACAAGTACAAACTCTGTTGCCACCTCAGATGAAGTGTATACAGAAGAAACACGAGCACTGAATGGAACAAATTAACATATTCTCATACATCTCAGCTTTGGGGCTTTGCGTACCTAGCATGTTTGAGACATGATGAATGACCACAAGTTTTGTCTTTCTTGAGAGCATTTCTTTTAATTGAGCTGTATCTGGAACTTCATCAGGAGTTAAATTCACAAACTTTAATATGGCACCGGTCTTTTGAGCCACAATTTGCCAAGGAACAATAGCGCTGTGATGTTCAGCGATGGTGACTACAATCTGCAAGAGATTTTCTGAATCAGTCTACAATTAAATTCAAGAATTAGATAGAATAGTGGAACTCATAAAGTTGAAACTAGATTTAGCTTGACTGAACAAACGAATCAAGTTTAAAAAAATGAATCAAGTTTAAAAAGAAGAGTGGGTGATCATTTCCAGTACAAAATTGTTTCGTATAGGTTTCCGCTTCAGTCAAATAAAGCAAAAAAATAAATATTCTGATATTTCACTGGTCATACAAAACAAACTGACTCCAGTTTATAAAGATGCCAAGAGGCCCAAGACTATCAGGAGAAATGAAATCTACCTAAAGAGAGAGAGAACAGACCTCGTCGTCTGGATTTAAATTTGAAAGCCCCCATGAATAAGCAACTAGGTTGATAGCTTCAGTAGCATTTTTTGTGAAAACAATCTCACTCGAATCGGATGCATTGATGAAAGTTGCTACTTTTTTTCGTGCCAATTCATATTCATTTGTTGCCTTTGCACTAGACAAAAAGGAAACAGTAAGAAAATATTAACTTTCAACTAATTCTTCCATTATAAGAAAAGAACAAAAGGGGGTTTGTTTATAGATACAACACAAACTAGTAGCCGTTACCTCAAAGAATGAATGCCACGGTGCACATTTGAATTGTATGTTTCATAATAGTTCTGCAAAGCCTTCAAGACAGCAGTGGGCTTCTGAGACGTTGCAGCATTGTCTAGATAGATAAGCTTTGAGCCATTTACCTCCTGCAAAACCATTTTTTGCCCGTAAAATGGTAGTGGACATAACATGCATAGTAAGCTTCCTGTGGGAAGTTACAATTAGTATACAAAGCAACATGGAATATGATGTTCCCAAAAAAAAAAAGGCAACAGGGAATACATTACAATTTACAATACACTAATGGAGTCACCAAAGCAGACAGTATAATAGTTTAAATTGTTGTATCAAAGAGCTATAAGGCATCTCTAGAACCAAATGCTTCACAACATCAAGTATGGATCAATACCTCATCAACATCCCAACAGCCATATTCCTCTATTCAAATCTATGAAATTTGAGGAGATGATATTCTTTATCTTAAAAAAGTGGTTACAATAAGTTTTTCTAGGATAACTTGCTTTACTCCCTCAAAAGATTTGAGAGAGAGAGAGAGAGAGAGAGAGAGAGAGTTGGCGTACACCATGTCAGATACGCGTTTGATATTAAATCTAATGGGGAAAAAGTAGAGTGGGGATTGAAATGGACAATTTATAAAAAGTAACCACACAAAAAGAAGAAAACAAATGTCACAAAACGCAATCAACCAAACAAACTTAAGCTAAGATTGAGGCATCTGGTTTAGGGGAACACGAAATCAAAACTCATCGCTATTAAGTTGAGGATCAATCACGTCCCCCTATTATTAGGAGGAAAACGGGAGTATACCACCTGTTTGACTAGCTGGATTAGACATGAATGTGAATGACAACTCCATGGGAACCACATTACAAGCATGTCACTGAAATAAATAGTGGATGGATTGGAATATATCATACACAACCAATTCAAAAAAATAATATGGTACTTCTATTTAGGGGTGGGCATGCCTCACACGAAAAATAAAACACATCTATATAATTGAGCTAGAAATAAACATTTTTATAAGTTACTTTATACATTAGACATTAGTTTGATGAACTGACAAGTAAAAAAAAATATTTTGCTAAAAGCAGGACTTTTTGACATGATATGACAACACGAACCCGACACGACCCGAAACATGACAAGAAAATTTGGTGAGTTGAAAAATATTGTGGGAATTCGTAAATTAGATTCTGAAATATAACACGAAAATGACACGAAATTACATGTTGCCCACCTCTACTTCTATTATTTATCTCCTCACAATAACTCAATTGTGTTACATATGAGACTACATAAGCCAAACCACACCGAACCAAACTCAGCCTCAAGTCCCAGTCAATTGGGATCGGCTACATGAATCCATTTTTCCCATTGAACTCTGTCAAAAGTATTGTGTTCTGTCATATTCCAAAAACTCACACCCTTTGACCCAAACCAAACCAAACCCTTCGTCCCAATCCTTTTGAATTACCGCCACCCCATAGTGCTACTATCTACGTAGTCATATCACTCCTAATAACTGCATAGACTGATTTACGATCCACATGTCCCAACTCCCATTTGAGACTAATGTCCCACATTATTAATCTGACAAATAAAAATGACCCTAAGAAATTCCAAGGTGTTTGCTCCCTCCTAGAACTCAGTTTCAAAACCTCTTACCAGTGTTATCAACTCTTATGGACCTTAGTTGCACGAAGCAGGGGCAGGAGCAGGGGAGTGGACAAAGATAGAAGCTCCCAAGGTTGGGAGCGTGGAAGGAGTGTGTTCATATATTACGAAAATTATGTAGCATAGAACATGCACTTCAAAAGTTCAATCATTTAAGGGAGTAAAAACATAGTTCAAGTCCACCATAAGAGATGGACTAGTGTTCCAATATATGGTTTTCTTTTCAAGATATCATGACTTGGGCTAGATATACGGCCATACAGGTTAAATTGAAGTCCAATTTATAAAGCCGAGTGATAAACCCCTGTTTTTCTATATAAGGATTGTACAAAAGCTTACATCTTGGTAAGTAGCGGGCACCCATCTCAAGGGACCAGACTCCTGTCAAGCTCCATAGTCGGGCATGCAGGAGCACGCTCCTAAGGTGGGAGCGGCACCGTTTTTCACCAATTAAACTATATAGAAGAATAGGAACTTGAACCTAAATTGAGGCCTTTTGATGTTGGAAATGAAATTAAACTCAACCCAGATAAGATAAGTTACTTGCCGTATTGAGGCTCCATCATGCTGCCCAATAGGAAAAATACAAAAGAGAGCACAGCAAATTGGGAAAATACAAGGTCGTTTTGGGGAGGGGGAACATGACACTGTTCTAACATGAAAGTTGGAATGATGTTTAATTAGTAGCTGGATTGCTTTGGGAGGGCCTATTTGATTGGTCATATTAGAAATGAAATCAGATTGGTAGGCACCATGTACTCCCATGCATTTCAATGGGGCTCAAACCTCACCAACTCTAACATACAATACTGATTTTCGCCAAGAAAAAATGAAGAAGAAGAAGAAAGGAAATTAGATTACAAATTTCCGTCAGCCTGCTTACCAGCATTAATAGCATGGAATAAAATAATTAGTGGTGGGATTACAATAACGGTTGGAGAACCAAACCGTTAATATAGGATATACAGCATGCTAATAGCTATCCCTTCACTATTAATTCAGTTAATTACTAACGTATCACTTCCTTATTAGTGACATCAATCAAAGATTCAAACATGAGCACAATGAATAAGAAACTCCACCAAAAGTTGAGGCTTTCTATTTGATTGCCAAATGAAAGCTTAAGCTAGTAGAGAGAGGTATAATTTTATTATATCTTTAACATGCCGCCCAAATGCTAGCTGGACATAAATATTCAATCATTTGATAGACGGTGAAGTTCGGATACAGAATCTAACATATGCCATATTGTTAACCACCAACTCCTCTAAAAAGCTTAAGCTATTAGAGCGAGGCGTAATCCTTTTATTGATTCATGAATTCAACACTTTTGGTATATGAAACAGCTGACACTGTAGTAACACTTGCAGTGTTGAGATTCAATCATGCTCCCTAAACAATTCCTCTCGACCACCAAAATGAGTAAATTGAGGAGGGGAAAAAGAAAAAAAAAGAAGACCTCTTTTACCTGGTGAAGAATAGGAAAATGAGGTCGAGTGGCGTGCCCAAGCGAAACAGGCTCAAGCTTCGGATCGTAATCGTTTACAATCGATGAAGAAGCTGAGGCGGAGACAACAGATAGTGATGAAGAAGAGGAGGAGGAGGAAAAGCTGCGAAAACCGAACCGAATGGATTGACGATTGGGGAGAGAGCGATTAGGGTTTTTTATGATTTTGAAAGAAGGGAATTTGAAGACAATCCCTTCTGCCGCCGTCGTCATCATCAAATCAGAGGAAGAAGACGGTGCTGATACGAGAGGGAGAGGGGTGGAGGGGAGTATTGATAAGATCGCGAGTCCCACGTTCACTAGGGCCTGTTTGGTTCACTAGTTCACTTGTCTTCTTAAAAAAAATAGATATCTTTTCGTCTACATTAAAATATAATTTTAACAAAAATTGTACTACTCCCTCCGTCCTATTTTAAATGTTCCCTACGTATATCCGTGTCATTTTCAAACGTCTATATCTTTTTATTGATAAGGTTTTCAAAGTTTTTTAAAATTTTGTCTAATAGAACTAATTGAGGTCTATCAAATAAGATTCATATTGCATATAAAATACATTATAGAATGAAAACTATAAGAGTTTTAAAAAAACACGCATAACCGTAGGGAGCATTTAAATTGGGACGGAGAGAGTATTTTTTTTCCTCTCTCCTGCTTTCATCTATTTTGATAAAAAAAAAAATAATAATCTGTCTTGGAGTTGGGGAAATAACTGGAAAAGAAGATAAAATAAAAAATAAGAAAAGGGAAAGACAAAGAAATGGGAAAAAATCATCTTTGTTTCTTTTTTTTCGATTATGTGGAACAGAAAGAAAGAAGGAAAAAAATATGCATTCATGGGAAAGAGAAAAAAAGTACTAGTTAATTTTCACTTTATTTTCCTTCCTCCTCCTTTTCCCCATTCCTTTTGCTTGAAAATCAAACAAATTAGAGGGAATTTTTTTATAATTTTTCCTTATCTTTTCTTTTTTTCCCAACTTCCAAACATACCCATAAAATCTTCTTTTAATGTTGATTGTTCCTTACACTTGATTTTTTCTTAGCATCATGATAACTATTTTTTGTTCCCGTAAATCAAACGTCAAACGGTAGAATTGCAAACGAACCGAGCTACTCGCGAGTAACTCATGGCTCGGCTCGTTAAGGCCAGCTCGGCTCGACTCATTTAATAATCAAGTTCAAGTTATAGGCTCGTTTAGTAAATGAGCTCGGTTCAAGTTGTAGGCTCATTTAGTAAATGAGCTCGGCATAGCTCAACTAGACTCAACTTTCTGAGCTCAAGTTGTAGGCTCGTTTAGTTAATGAGCTCGGTAAAACTCGACTCGTTTAGTAATCTAGTTCGAACTCAAGTTCAAGATTTAGGCTCGTTTAGTAAATGAGCTCGGTAAAGCTCAATTCGACTTGCAAAAACTTAACAATAGACTTAAGCTCTTAGGAAGTCTCGTTAATTAAATGATCTTAGAGCATCCTCATCAGGGGAGGCAAATGCCCCTGATGGCTAAGTTGTTGAGTGAAAGGGAAAAAACTCCCCAAAATCAGACTCAACAAATTTTTTGTAAATCTGCAAAAGTTATAACTTTGCTACAGTAACTCGGTAAATCCTTTGAGGCACTATTCACAAGTTAAAGCAATTATCTTTCCTGACTTCCTGAATAGAGAGTCTGATTTTGTGAATTTTTTAAAAAATGACTTGTTAATTTATAAAAAGTGTTTTTAAGGTTATATTTGACTCAATTTTTGTTGAGCCTGACGAGATGCTCTTTAGTTTGGCTAAAGCTTGAGCTCGATTTTTGATTCGTTTGGCACCTGGGCAGAACGCAAGTGAAAAAAACGGCCGGCGCCGTTTATAAGTTAAATTTGTCGGTACAGTAATTAATAATATCCAAGAGGTTGAGACACGGACAGATCCAACAAATTGGCGCCCCTTTTTCTCTGTTCACTCGCTTCTCTCTCCAAAATCACTCTAAATCGTTGTTTGCAGATTCGAAAAAGCTCGTCTACTTTTTCGATCACGATGTCGGTGCGTAGACGAACCTTGCTCAAGGTCATCGTCCTTGGCGACAGTGGGTACGATTCGTATACGCTGTTAAACTAATTCCGTTGCTTTTTCCTTGTGAATTTACAATTCTAGGGTTCAATCCTCATGTGATTTTTCTTGCTTTTGTTACTCTTGGATCTTTTTCCAGGGTTGGTAAGACGTCATTGATGAATCAGTATCCTTCGGTGTAACGAATTGATGTGTGAGATATAAGGTTTCTGCTGATGCGTTTATTTTTTCGAATCGTTTCCTGGAGATCACTGTTTCGGCGCTTGTATTTTTTGCTTAGTTTGGTTTAAGTTTTGTTTTTTGTTTGTGGTTTTTCTTTCTGGAAAGTGGAAACATAAGAAAGGGAACTTGGTTGGTTGATGTTTAGGAAAGTCCTTTTCCCTGTATTTTGGAAAGTCTTAAAAAAGTATATATTTTGGAAAGTAACCTAATTTTTTTTTTATTACGAAGTAGGAGTATCTGAATCACATTAAACCTGGACATAAGTCCACAATCATACTAAGCCCATTTGATAGACCATTGATGGAACAAATAATTAAACAAACAATCCCCAAAAGAAATGATCAATAATTCTTTTGGCAAGGACTGACCCTGACCTCTCTTATGGAACATAGATTTTAAGTAGAAACAGAACATGTTTTATATTCCTTAAAAAGCATTTAAAAAACATAAACTAGTTATGAAATGGATGAGGGTTTTGTTCTAAGCAACTGATTTTCAATAACGACCAAACAGGGCCGGTTTTTTTTTGTTTTCTCTCTGAATGTGCTAATTTGTTTTCAATTTTGATTGATTGTTAATGGCAAGCCACTCGTTTTACTGTTGTATCTGAATATCTCTTTGAACTTTCGGTGAGTTTTTTTTTGATCTGGTAACAATTCATGAGCATTACATAAGCTCATTGTGATTATTTATTATTTTGACTGTGAGTCATTCAGCCGACCCCAATTTAGTGGGACACAAGGCTCAATTTGCTTTGGCATTTGTGGGTCTTTAACTGGTTACTAGATATGTACACAAGAGGTTCAGTCAGCAATATAAAGCCACAATTGGGGCTGATTTTGTCACTAAAGAGCTACAAATTGATGACAGGCTTGTCACTCTGCAAGTGGGTTTTCAGTGGTATTTCAGTTTTATGTGTGGCTTTATTTCGTGCAAGCTTGACAACTATCTGTTTGCTGTGCGGTTCTTTGTTTTGTGTTGTTAGATTTGGGACACAGCTGGGCAGGAGAGGTTTCAGAGTCTTGGAGTTGCCTTCTACAGAGGGGCAGATTGCTGTGTTCTTGTATACGACGTAAATGTCATGAGATCATTTGACACTCTTGACAATTGGCATGAAGAATTTCTCAAACAGGTTAGATATTGGATATCCATCTTTTCAGCATTGCTTCTGGTGCTCAATTATTTATCACCCGTGTAGTTGGTCGATGTTCTAGATTCAATATTAAGTTTTTGTCTTGCTCTGTGTATGGTTTATGTATCTGTGCGTCCTCGTATTCACTATGGACAAACAAACATGCAAGTTGGTGGTGTGAGGATTTTGTATCTGTACTAGTGCATAGGGATCTAATCTCATGACCTTTCGTTAGTCTTGGTATAGCAAGGTAAACCGCAACGCTATGAGGACGAGGAGCCCCAATTGCCATTTCTTATGTATAGGCCAGAAGCAGCAATAGCCACCAAGGCTACTTGTAGGTTTAATGATCCGATCCTTTATATGTACTTGTCTTGCTGATCACATAGAAAAATGGTACGACTATATGTGCACCCAGGGGCGGACTTGGGCGGGTCGCGAGGGGGGCGTTTGGTCCCTGCAAACCCCCCAACTTTCTTACCAGTTATAGGTACATTTTTTTTTGTTTTCTTTGTAAATTTGCTGAAGAGTGGTCCCCCACAAACCCAGGTCAAATTCTCCCAGCGTAAATTTGTTGTTAATTTATAAATACATGTAGTTTGGTCCCCAACATTAAGAATCATGCGTCCGCCACTGTGTGCACCCACTTAACCAAACCCAAGTGATGTTAACTATAACCTGTACTATTCCAAATTTGACCACATTATGGGCACGTAGGAGATTTGTTTGGATTTGAACTAATTCATCAAGCTATGCATGGCTTTCCGGTCGCGTAACGGAAGGAGCCATCTCACTTTTAGACTGGCATGTGGCTCCTCTTTTTGGGTTCGGCAAGGTTGAGGTATTTTAACTACCTCTGGATGCTAGGATCACACCTTGAGGTCTGTATCCGGGGAGTCTAGGACTTACAGAGTCAGAGAGTCTGGCATCTCGAGGGTCGTATTAGGGGAGGCTCCAGGTGGTTGGTGTGATAAGTTTCACGGTGTCCCCACATGTCTTAACCTATGCCCGCTCCCTCCCTCCCTCCCTCTCTCTCTCTCTCTCTCTGGCTTGTCAAGGTGGACCTATTGCCCCTTCACTCTAGCCTTCAAGCCATATTTCTCTTGATCCCAAGCACCGAGTACTTAGAAATTTCTTGTAGCCTAGGAGACCCTATGGTGATACCATCTAGATGCCAGGGCTACTGTAGACAGTGGCTGCAGGAGATGGACTAGGGTGGGGGAGACTCGGCAGAGAATGCCTTAGCCTAGTTGGAAATTGCTGAGCTAAACAGCCATCTGGCAGGGGTGGCCGAGTGCTGCCGTTCTGGGCTATGACTTTCACATTCACACAGATCTCTAGGGTCTAAGAAGTTGTGTTTTAGCGGCTTGTTTGTGTTTCGTTGTTGCTTTGCTCTTGGGTTTTGAGATTGTGTTTTTGAGTTGTTTGTTTGTTTGGTCTAGGCTCTGAGACTATGAGGGTTTATTTTTCTAGGCTAGTTGAGGTCCTTCCTCTCTTTTTGAGGGTTTGTGCCTTTGGCATGTCTCCAGCTTCTTTGTATATCGATGGTTTTTATGGTAATAAAAAGCTAACTTATAAAGGAATGGCGGAGTTGCCTTTCGAAGTTGTCAGGACGTGGGTGAGGAAAAAAGGGTGCAATGACAGCCACACCTGCACCTGACCAAATACAATAAAATAGAAAAAAAACTGTTCCTGCTTATTGTGGACCCTCAAATGCACTTCATACAAGACGAAGAAGTTATTCCTTTGTGTAGGAAAGAATGAAAAGCTGACATTCCATGCACCTCAGGCTCATAGATATGCCAATGTAGAAAGATAATGAACAGAGAACTCCTAAAGAATAAAGAAACACATAAGTTCTCAATCTAACAGGAACCACAAATACCTAATGTTCATATGACACAATGCTGAAAAATTCGTTCGGAAAACCACTGTCTGTGCTCGATGGTTTACAAATAAGTTGAGTGCTTGCCTCTTTTGTTCGTTTATTTTATTTTCTTTTGTTGAATTGTTGGGAAGCAACAGAGAATAGGGACTGAACCCTTCATTCCGCCTCACACCTTAAGACTTCATCACCTTGCACTTAATATCTTCCAGTTTAGCTGTTAAAATGAAGTTGATAGATAGACCTAGGGCTAGGGATATGTTGGTTCGTCTTGCTAACTGTTCATGTAATAATTTCCTTGTGGACGGACTACATAAAATTAGTATTTTGGGAAACTCAAGAATACGCAAGGTCATTACCGTATAGCTTGTTATGTACTTCCATAGCACGGCCGACGGCAAAGGATCTTGTTTTGACCCCCTTTGCTGTGATCTGTCTGATACAAATGAACTATCAGCAAAGTCTATTCTCTGAAACCTGGAGGTTTGCCGTTTATTAGTTGTTTGCCGTAGGAAGCGAAGATTGTCCTTGTACTTATGTGATGTGAAATGTTTGTATTTGTTTCTTTCGTTGATAAATATGACGGTGTAACATGTTCAGTGTGTTCATTGGCTCCCTTAGTCTTTGCTGCACAAGTGTATCAACGACAATGGAACTATTAGCCATAATTCGATCAGTTAAGTTGAAAGTAGAATTGGCTATCAGTCTGATCATGGGGAACTGGACATAGTCAGGGCATAATCCTTGTTGCTATTGAGTATTGACTATTGACAATTGTCAGTTTGTCACTCATTTTGGTTGGCAAATTATCTAAAATTGGGCTTTGATTAGTTGTCACTAAAATATTTGGCCACTATTCATGTCTTCGTATTTGTAAAGATGTTTTGGGTCTTCCTTTTTGGTTTGGTATTGCTTATACTTCTTGTGGACGCTCATTGGTACATGTCCTATTGCTTCGCCAACATGTCCGTATTTGGAAATCATTCCTTTCCATTTTGATTAATACTCGACCACTGGATACTCAAGGCAAGTGTCCAACTAATCCTGGAAGCCGGGATGTGTTTTATTCGTAGCAGTATACACTATACACTACTTCTAAGAAATGCTCTGTGAGGGAAAACACGATAAGAAGTTCAAATACTTTGACAACTTCTTGTGCCACTTCTTGGACAAGAAGAACTGGGATATTATAATGAGACTAAATAATTGAGCTGGATTCTTTTTTTGCCCCTATTCAATTTTTTTCTGCATTTGTTAGTTTTGCGTCGGTTTTTTTTTTTTTTTTGTGGATTATTAGTTCGTCTCGATGAGAGGATTCTAAAAAGTAAATAATTATTAACCAAACTAAAATAGGCCTATGTTTCGGATTTTTTTTTTGTTTAGTGAACTTTTTGAAGATTTTGATCATAATTTTTTACGTTTTAAATCTCTCACCGAGACGAGCCAATAATCCATAAAAAGTTGACGCGAAACTAACAAATAAGAAATTGTATTTGAACAAGGACAAAAAACCAATCTGGCTCAGTTATTTAGTCAAAACACCCAATTTGGGTTTAGTCTAGTCCCAACTCCATGTTCTCATAATAGAACCCTCATCTTATTTTGAAATTTTACTATTATAGTTTATATGATTTGGAAAGACCAGTTGAGACAAAGTTCTCCTCATTTATTTTGTAATAGAATAACCTTTTTTGTCTGCATACATATTACATGATACATACATCTCCATTAGACGTATTTGTGTCTTTGTATCCTATTTATTTGTCATTTGTGTATTAGCATTACGATGCTTTCTTGTTCTAGTTATGTTTGAAAAATATCTTCTCTTATCCGTGCCCCTAGTAAATGATTGTTTGTGCCTTTTCAGTAGGACGATGTCATTGTGAACTTAAACTTACTCAACAAAGAGATATTTTACTTGTGCCTGTTGCGAAATTTGTCAGAGGTTGACTACTTAATACTAATGCGTTGTTTACTATATTGAGGATGAATGTGCGTCCTATCCCCTTTCGTATCAGGTGGTCTGATATTGTTTTATTTCTGTTTGTACCTTTTTTGTTCTCATTTTATTTTTCTCCTTTTCTGGCTACTTGAGTGGCTAAGAAAGTGCTAGAATTGTTTATGAAGAGGGAAGGGAAGTTGTGATGGGGAAAATATGTCGACTCCACCTTTAGTTCCTGATCTATGATGTAGAAAGGTCATTGGTTGCCATTGAATTGCATATGACTATGTGAGAGTGGGCTTAATTGGGGATTCAGTGCTTGACCAAACGACTAATCTCTTTATACTTGATAAATCATGTACCACGTCAACATAATCGTCTGAACGTGCAATATGTCATGGAAAACAAATTCCTAACTCTGCTGTGTGTTTGATGTTGATTTTTATTGTCCTCAATGTTTAAATTGGCGGTAGTTAGATTGGAATTCCGAATAACGGTATTAGTTCCTTGTGATTCCTAAGCTATTTCTGAGCTTGAACTTGATTCTGCTATGTTTTAGGCAAATCCACCTGATCCGAAGACATTTCCATTTATATTACTTGGAAACAAGATCGACATAGATGGTGGAAATAGCCGGGTGGTAAGGAATTACAAGTGTGTTTTTCTAAACGTTAGTATTCTTTTTCATCTCTTAAAATAAACATCGATACAGGTTTCTGAGAAGAAGGCAAGGGAATGGTGTGCATCTAAAGGGAACATACCTTATTTCGAGACATCTGCAAAAGAGGATATCAATGTCGATGCCGCTTTCCTGTCTATTGCGAAGACTGCTCTGGCCAATGAGCATGAGCAGGATATGTAAGTTCACTTTTGAGGGAGTTGGCCTAAATATTACAATCTCTAACTTGTTGATCCTTAATGCCGTATAGCATTGGAAGTATCATTGTGATATCATCTGGTATGCTTTTGCATTAAGTCACGAATGCTGCTAATTGGATCTCACGATAAATCATAAATCTATTTAGAAGGTTATGCATTGCTTGTGAGAGGATGCAAATTATCGACATATTTCGAGTATTCTTATGAAGATTATATTGGCTGTGTTCGTTTGGGGCAGTTTTGGCACTATTCCAGTTTTGATTACATCATCACTTTTTTCACTTTTCTCTCTATCTCTCTCCACTTATTACACCTGCTTACATCATCAAAACTAAACTAAACTGTGCAACCGAACACAGCCATTAGAACTTGTTACTGTATTATATTCACTCATTTGATTAAAATGTTTTAGGTTTACTATTACCCTTGCTCATTGCAGTTCCTACTATTCCTTTGTGAGTTTACATAGTATCATGATGTTGAAGGCTTAGGATCTTTGTAGCCTGTAGGTTACATTTTCTACGAACAAAGCACACATATTTGATGTTTTGCAGGATCTGTTTGCAGTCATACCAAAATGATGTGTAATTTTAATTTGTATGTTGTTTTGGTAATTACATTGCTAAAAAATCCTCTGCTAACATGCATTATGTTGCAATACTGCTATTTGAGCATACGTCCTCGAGCTTTAATGGTGAAGTCCGAATTCAACTTTGTTAACAGCTGTTCTGGTTCCTGATTTCGTTTCTAATCTTTTGGTTATCTTCAGATACTTCCAGGGCATTCCTGAGGCTGTTTCAGAAGCAGATCAAAGAGGCGGCTGTGCATGTTGAACTGGAGTTCGTAAATAATTTGACAGCAGTATTTGCAACCTTCTCGTCGCCAAATTTATTTTTGGGTGCTTTTTGTTTATGCTTTTGATCCGGAACCTGTTTTTCTAGGTTCCCATGTTAGATTGAGCCCTGACAATTGGATGTTTTTGTGTATTTGCTTTGTCAAATTCAAGATTCCTAGAGTTGTATAACTTTACTGTAATGATTAACCATGTTTGATCTCAGTTGACTTGATCCCACTTTTTGTTCGTGAAATGAGTTGAAACAATAGTTTGAGCTCGTATCCCCAAATCCTCATTGTCCCATTGGTTTTTCTACTCGTCACATAAGCACAATCTCTATTTTGCTAAAACGTATCACAACTATCTGAAAACAGGCTGAGTTAGCGGGCTGGGCGAGCTAGGGGGTTATTGAAGTAAGAATGGGAAAAAGGAGGTCATATGTTCCATTTTTGGAGAAGATGAATTGATCCTACTGTGACACACAATGTCCACATAAAGCAGCAAAGCTATATAGCAAGGACTGAGCAATCCTTCAGTTTGAAATAAAAACCCCTATCGTTTTCTACATCGGAAATGTTAGGTTCTTTTACCCACCAACCACAACTCCAAACACAATTCTCTCATGTTACATAAATGTGCATTTTTCTTGCAACAACGATCTTCTAAACATCTCATTTTATACCCGGAAAAAAGAAAATTCTTATCTAAAAATTGGCTCGCAAAATGTAACGAGTATATATATTGGTGGCCTAATCTATAGGGTAAATTTTTGAGTGATAGGTTTATGGGCTAATTAATCTAGGTCATTGGAGTTAATTTTGGCACATTCATTAGGATTTTATTCATTCACCTTAATGATTGCTTGCTTAGCAGTGCTATGTAGTATGTAACACTTAATTAACCACAACTCTCTCACATTCATGTGGAACCTATGCATAAGAATATGGAAAACCACACAGAGTGGGACCTATATGCATATGAGAGAGTTATGATTGGAAGTGACGCAGCATTGTAGAGGAAATAGACTAGATATCGTTCTAGTAGACGAATGGGTGATTAGATATCGTTCTAGTAGACGAATTGGTTAGATCTCGTTCTAACAGACGGACTCTTGAATCCACAAGAAAAAGATAAACACCATGCGAACAAGGAAAATAGAGAGAACTCTAGAAATATTATTGATAGTTGATTGAATTGTTATGAAAGGTTACATCCCTATTTATAATAAGCAAACCCTAATTCGATTAGGACTCAAACTAATTAAAGAAAAAGCAAATTCTAATTCAACTAGGGCTCAAACTATTTAAAGAAGAAACAAATCCTAATTCAACTAGACCAAGAATCGTAATAAAATTGGAAATTAAAATCAAACCGAATACAGGAAGATAAAAATTCTAACCTAAACGAAAAATATTCCTAATCAAAATCTTATTCTAAAGTAATAAAAATAAAAATAAAGAAACTTTCCAATATTGTACTGCATCAGGAAGTCTAGTTGATGTGTGTGTATTGTCACTCCCCCTGCTGTATATGGTCTCTAAATAAGGGTAATTCACATATATACCTAAAGACACACCACCAAATAAGGTGAGTTTCTCTATATTTTTTGACAATTGAAATCGTTCATTTTGTTGGTCTTGGCACGAACAATATCCTTTCCAAAAATCAAATTGAACAGGTACGGGTAGAAATTTTAAAATTTTACATTTTCCTTGAGATAAATAGATTGTTAAATTTCTTCTTGTTATTCAATTGATTTAAATCAAACACTTATTGATATGAATTTTTGCATGAATGATTCGACATCTAGAGCTACAAAATGAACCGCTCAAATTATCATAATTCAAAATATGTTTTGAGACAACAGATTATTGGAAAACGTGTTTGAAAAAGTGCTACACATCGAAAATACAAAAATACTATGTACACAACTATCCAACCACAAACCAATCCACATATATGTGCGGCTTACCTCATAATTGTGTGTGGGGCCCACGTGTATTGCAAGGTGGGCCTTATATGTATACGAGGATGTAAATTGGATTATGATTGGATGGTTGTGTACGTAAAATCTTAGCGAAAATACCAGGGGGGCTGTGTTTGGTTGAGAGTTTTGAGAAGAAATTTTTTGAGATAGTGTTTGGATGAGTTTTTGGAAAAAGTAATAATTAGAGAGATGTGTAATGATTGGAGAGAGATAGAGAGAAAAATGAAAATAATGATTGGATGGAAGGATATGAGTAGAGAGAGAAATGTGATTAATGATTGGAGAAATGAGAGATGAGGAAGGATTTTTTTTGGAACTGTGAAGTGAACAAAGTGCGATTTCTCTTGCTTGCCCTATGTTGTGTTGTTCAAATCCACGTCAGCAAATACAGCACGCGCGCGTTCTCAAACGTTGCCAAGGGACGAAGGAATCGGTTCCTTCCAACACTCCCCCGCCCTCTCTCTCTCTCTCTCTCTTCC
The DNA here is from genome assembly GCA_016920895.1 of Vaccinium myrtillus. Classification (NCBI taxonomy): domain Eukaryota; kingdom Viridiplantae; phylum Streptophyta; class Magnoliopsida; order Ericales; family Ericaceae; genus Vaccinium; species Vaccinium myrtillus. The sequence continues at coordinate 35,633,745 of CM029271.1, read as the reverse complement.
GAAACACACACATACGTTGTCCTCCTTGCCTGCCCACTTCCTCCACCCTTTTCCCTCGCACAACCAGCACTCATTACTCCCAGAAACCAACCCTAGCACGCCATCTCCTACGTTCCTTTTCACCACATTGATTTGATTTCGTTTTGCACTCAACGTCGCATAAATACTGTAAAAAATAATACTAATAATGGCGGCGGCGGCGATTCCGACACCATCAGCCACGCCTCCGCCGACGCCGCTGACAGCGGACGGAGGTTTCGCCAATGCGTCGCTGTACGTGGGGGATCTCGACCCGAGCGTGGTCGAAGGGCAACTGTACGATCTGTTCACCCAGGTGGCGCCAGTGGTGTCTGTTAGGGTTTGCAGGGATCAGACCAGACGGACTTCGCTCGGTTATGCTTACGTTAACTTTGGATCGGCACAAGAGGGTTAGACATTGCCTTCTTCTTCTTCTTTTGATGTTTTTTTGTGTTTTTTTTTTCTTTACTATTTCATGGTTGCGTGATAGTGATGTTAGGGTTTCAGTGCAGAATAATAATGAAAATAGCATTTGGGTGTAACTCGCATCTCTGCACAGTGCGTTTTCATTAATGCATTCTGTTTGCTGTTAGTTTATCAGTGATCAACCACCAAGGGTGGTAGCCTAGCAATTTTGCTAGCCACACACAATACACACACCCAATCACAAACTTGGTGGGCCTGTGTAAGTGTTTCTGTGGTTTTAGAATTATTGGGTAGCCTAGTGGTTTGTGGCTTACACCCAAGTGGTTTGGATGGTCAAGACTCAAGAAGTCCAAGGTTCAAGTTGGGCTATCGACGCCCCTCAAACTTTACCCTTGTGCGTAGTCCTGCTGTGTTACACTGGTCCTTGGTGGGGCGGTAGACGCTAGGGCTCTTTGGTCTCTTTGGGGGCCGCCGCGGGTCTAGAGTCCTTATGGTCACGCCCAGGGGAGAGGGTTGCTACACCATGTCGCCCCTTCCTCCACTCCTTAGATGCAACGATAAGTTCCGAAAGGTTATGTTGGAGTAATGGAGTGTGATTGCTAACTGTTGTTATTAAGAGTTCGAAGAGTTCTTTTTTTTTTTCCCTGTGATGAGTCGTGTGGAGTGAATTAGCCACTTAGGTGACTGGGTAGTTAGTTAGTATCCATTCATTTATATTTGTTTGGTCGAAAATTGACTATTGTGAGTGAGGTCTTCTATACATGTGTAGCCTTACCAAGTAGAGAAATTGTTGCTTTGTTGGTATATTAGTTTGGTTTGTGAACGACCAATGGTTGGATGCGTTCCATTGTTTCCGTCGCATACATTTTTGGTGGCCATCAGTCTTGCCCATTCAGGGACTTGTTACTGCAAGAAAGTTATCAAGTATTTTGTCTTTAAGAATTTATTGAAGATCAGCATGTAGTTTTATTGACACTTGCAAGTATGAGTAAATGATGCTTCTTGAAAAATTTGAATTTTTTTTCACTTTTTTGAGAGTAAGTTGTCTATTTATTAAAAAATCCAAAGTTAATAATTGTTATGTTCTGCGGTGGAGTTAACCATGTTTATAATCTGTAAATTGCAGCTGCTAATGCCAGGGAGCTTTTAAATTTCACTGCTGTCAACGGGAAACCAATCCGGATTATGTTTTCTCATCGAGATCCAAGTACCCGGAAGAGTGGATATGCAAATGTATTCATCAAGAACTTGGACACATCTATAGATAACAAGGCATTGGATGAAATTTTTACTGCCTTTGGCACTGTGCTTTCTTGCAAGGTAGCAATCAATGGCAATGGTCAATCAAAAGGGTATGGGTTTGTGCAATTTGACCAGGAGGAAGCCGCACAAAATGCAATAAAGAGGTTAAATGGCATGTTGGTAAATGACAAACAGGTTTATGTTGGCCTTTTTGTTCGTCACCAGGAAAGGAATCAAGCAAATGGGTCAACAAAGTTCACTAATGTTTATGTCAAAAACTTATCTGAAACTATTACTGATGCGGACCTTGAGAAAATTTTCGGCCAGTATGGCCCTATCACCAGTGCAGCTGTCATGAGAGACGCAAACGGGAAGTCCAAATGTTTTGGTTTTGTGAACTTTCAGAATCCAGAAGCGGCTGCTGCGGCCGTAGAGAATTTGAACGGTACATCTTTAAACGATGACAGAGTTTTGTACGTAGGGAAGGCTCAAAGGAAAGAAGAAAGGGATGCGGAATTGAGAGGCAAATTTGAACAGGAAAGAACGAGTAGACATGACAAATTACATGGTGCTAATTTGTATCTGAAAAATCTTGATGATAGCATAAACGATGAAAAGTTGAAGGACTTATTCTCTGATTTTGGAACCATAACTTCATGCAGGGTATGGTGTAACTGTAATGTAGTGGTTCAAGTATATATAAGGAATACTGTATTTAGTGTGTTATTGTCTAAGTATATGAAACCTGTAACCACCTAACTTTTTGCAACAATTTTGTCAGGTCATGCTTGATTCACAAGGGGCGAGCAAGGGCTCTGGCTTCGTGGCCTTTTCTGCCCCTGACGAAGCTACAAGAGCTGTAAGTATCCTTCTAGTTATGCACTTGGCAGATGTTTCTATTCAATTTGTTCAACCATGAGATTTCATCTGATTCATGTATGCATTGTTTGATGTTTCATTGATCTTGTCCAGCTGAAAGAGATGAATGGAAAGATGATTGGTCGGAAGCCTTTATATGTTGCTGTTGCCCAGCGCAGAGAAGAAAGGAGGGCACACTTGGAGGTGTTTTTTTCTCATTGCATATTTCATTAATCCCTAGTAATATTTATTGGTGCTGTCTTTATAGCCTGTTTTCCTTGTTCACATGGATGGATATAGTTCTCCCCCTCTCTTGTGTAGAAGGAGGTCATGCCTATGGTGTGATTATTATGGTATTAATACTGAATAAGGATTTACAACAATTGTGATGCTACCTGGGTATGGTTTGAATTTGGGGCGATTTCAAATCTAAGTTACAATGTGGCTACATGATAGTTTTCTGTTGGTTGTACTTCCCACATGTTCTTCTCCCTCTGAATCCTTGGAAAATTTCAAGGTTACTCATGTTTCTTGCTTGTAATAGGTTAATCACTTTCACGCTTTAACTTTGTTTTGCCAAGATAAACTGATATCAGTTTCGATGCACTAATGCTCTTGTTAAAAGTATCCCATTCAAAAACAATTGGCAATGAGAAATAGGTTATTTGTGCGCTTCTTGAAGTTTATATTGAAAATAATTTCCAGAGACTTGAAGAGTCGAACAGAATCACTACAGGAAAAGTCACATTTGGTGACTAAGAATTTGGTCTCCAAAAGGCCCTATTTAGTCACCAAATGTCTACCGTGACCAATAATAATTTGGTCGCGTATCCCAATGCACAAATAACGGGGCAATCAATTATGAGACTCTTTTGGAAAAAAATCCTCCGCAAGCCTACCTTTGATACCATGTTAAAGCATCAAATTCCAAACTCATTGGCAATGAGTAGGGAGGCTGCGCAGGCTCATATACTGGTTTTGGAGATTATGATTAACTAATGTGGGACTAGCTCTAATAGCTCTCATTTCCATGCACGAAGATAATTGATAACAAAAGTAATTTCCTTCGGATTTTTGTAGGCACATTTTTCTCAGGTACAGGCACAAGGTGGGATGGCACCTTTGCCTACAGGGATGCCTGGATTTCACCCGGCGACACCTAGGCTTGCTCCTCAGCAGTTTTATTATGGTCAAGGACCTGCTCTGCTGTCACCTCAGCCTGCTGGCTATGGCTTCCAGCAACAAGTCTTTCCTGGTATGCGCCCAGGTGTTGCACCAAACTTCATTATGCCGTTCCAACTTCAGAGGCAAGGTCAACCTGGACAGCGAGTAGGACCAAGAAGAGGTGGGAATCCTCAACAGCAGACACAGCCGCAGGTACATTGTTCTCTATGTTCCAATGCAGTGCTTTTAGTTTCACCCTCCTTCGTGTTTAAGCATTCGGTGCATGAATGCTTTATCCATGTATTTTGTAATACTTGTTTATGATCCACTGGTTTAAGATCAAGCCTCAAACCAATGATGGTTGTGTTTTAATGTACTGGTGGCTATATGAATGCCCTAGTTCCTTAATGTGGATTAAAAGCCTACCCTTTATATTTGGAATTGTCTCTCATTCTGATTTCCTCCCTTTGGCAAATATTATCAGACGTCCATGATTTATTCCTGCAAAATAATAATAATAATAATAATAATAAATTCCTGCGATTAAAATCTCAGCCTTGTTTTACGGCTGATCTAAGACGACCAAAGTTGAAACCTTCCCAAGAAGTGATTCATGAATGTCCTTGGTTCAATACTGGTTGGTAACCTATTGTGTTTTGCTTTAGGATTTCTTGATGGAGGGCATTATATTCGTTCCTGACCTCTCTAATTGTATGGTATGTTATTTTTTCATAACAGTTTATTCACCACGACTCCAACCAAGGCTTTAGATATGTGGCAAACTCACGGAATGGCATGAATCAATCTATGGTTCCTCAAGGTCTCATGGCTCCAATGATGCCATTGCCTTACAATGTTTCGGGGATGTCAACGACTCCAACAGATGTTCAGCGTCCTGGGCCAGTGCCAATGTCAACACTTGCTTCTGCTTTGGCTTCAGCTACGCCAGAGAATCAGCGCTTGGTAAGTTATTTGTCTTCTTTCTTTCTGTAGAAATCTTTTTGGTCAGAGAGATCATAAAAATACCAATTATACTATCAACCAAAATTGGTTTTCCAATCAATTAATGAAATCACGAAATGAATGTTTTTACTGAACATGATGAACATATTTATGCACTAATTTAGTCCTGAAATTTAACTATTTATCTTGTGTCGAAATTTCAGATGTTGGGGGAACAGCTATTTCCACTTGTGGAGCGGCTTGAGCGTGACAATGCGGGAAAAGTGACGGGTATGATACTGGAGATGGATCAAACGGAGGTTCTCCATCTGATCGAAGCTCCAGATGCTCTGAAGAAGAAAGTGGCTGAGGCTATGGATGTCCTCCATTTTGCATCATCAGAATCTGATGTTGGTGATCAGCTTGGCTCACTGTCCTTGAACGAGTAAACCCCACCCAGTTTTGGTTGCTATGAACGTTTCTTCCTTCGTATACCTGCGGACCCAACTGTTTTTGTTTTCATAGGGCTTGATAAGGTATATGATTGATTCCGGGTTTTTTTGGGGGCTAATGTTTAGGATCTGCTTCATTTTTGTGCCTGGCGTATTGGTTGCTAACATGTTTTTTTGGGTCTCTCACTTGTTATGAGGCTTTGAAGACCTGGGGATTAATAGGATTATTATTGTTACTAGCAATTTGCGCTAGATGATATGAGGTAATCAACATTTGGACATTTATCCGGTGTTGATTGATTTTTTTTTTTTTCCGGCTTGTAAGGAATACTATTTGTTACCTGAATTGGTTTTTGTTAAATTACTGTTGCAGTTTTCTTGAAACCTTTCCAAAAGGTTATTCTTTTAGGGCGTGTTTGCGATAACCGTGGAACAAATTTTAGATTCTATCTTCAGATTTTATTGTAGATTCTAGATTTCAGATTTTAATCAAAGCATATATTCATGTTTGCTATACTTATGGGATAATCTTTAAGTTGTAGTAAAAATTGGTAAAGTTTGTCGCAAAAAGTTGAGAATCGGTTTTTAGAGTACTTAGAATCTAAAAACTGATCTGAAAAGAACATCAAACAATATAGTTGATTCTTTGACAAACTTTTATAACAGCTCTTTCAAAGCAAAAATCTCAAAATCTGCTCCTAGTTTGCAGACATCCACTATATTGTTTTCATTTTCAAGCAAAGCAGTACCCAACTCTTTTTTATTTTTATTTTCAGCAATTCGTGAAAAGTGTGGATGGTTTTCAGAAATGTTCTCCCAAAAAATTACTTTTAGGAGGTGGTTGTAGAAAACACAAGCAATACAAAACAGGGTTTCTCCTTTGGCCTTGGGCAAAATGTAGCAATTATTTCTTGGTGGATGCCATTCTTTTCCTAGGTATGTTTTCAACGTTATATTGCAGCTACACAAACATGCAATTTAAGATCATAATCTTTAATTTAAAATGATACTTGTTTATTTTTCCTTTTGGTAAACAATTACAGTGGCAACAAATCGTTTATTCAGCTGATTAAGATGACCAGTGTTCTAAAAGAAAGTCTGGAAGGCCGAGTACCCGCCGCCTAGGCGCTAGAAGGCCCCCGCCGACTAACTCAACTAGACCGACCAGTCGCCAAGTACTCGGCCCTGAAAGCTAGAGGTGCCCGGCCGCCTAGAGAGCGCCTAGCCAGTTTTAGAACCTTGTGGATGACTGTTAGATTGCAAAAGTCTAAATATCCGGACATTCCTGTCTTTCTTTCGGAACAATATTGGCAAGCGATTCAAGGTAGGCCAATACTTTTATGATACGTATGCTTGACATTAGCCTCTCTGCCGTAGTCCCGATGGCTAATCTGGTTGAAAATCTTAAGGAGTGGTAGGTGCACATAAAAATACTGAATAATTCAACTATGGGTGAGGTGACATAAGTGAGAGAGAAATCTGAACCATTTCCATGAAACAGAAAAACGTCGACAGGGAAATATGAAAAACAATAACCAAATTACAGTGCAGGTTATTGTAGTTCATTGTTCGTCAAATCTGAACCATTTCCAATTGGCATATAAATGTCCTTCGTCATTAAAAGGCAAGTCATCGGTTGAGATAGGTTGTATCTTCCGAACTGCTGAAGTGACCGGTAGCTTTCGCCTATGCTTCTTTGCCATCTCTTCGGCTTCAGAAAATACTTTCTGCAAACAACCATACTCAAAAGGTAACACTCCAATGGGAGCTATGAACAGAAGTCACATGGAACTACTCAGAAAGAAAGGCATTACCTCTTTGTTTGATATAAAAAGACCAGGCTCACTTTCAAGGTCAGCAATACTGCAAGCAGGAATATTATGAGAGAAAAAAAAAAAAGAATCATCGGTGATCACTTGGAATTATCTAAGTGACGACAAATCCATACACGTCTATGACTTTTTATAGTTAGATTAGGATTCAAAAGGTTAAACTCTGGAGAGGAAAATCTTAAATTTAGGGAACCGTTGCAGTGGAAGCCCATCGGTGTCCAACAATTAAGTTAATCTCTGCATAAAGTCACCATACAAATCGAGGGATAAAAGATGAAGTGCCATAAAAGAGGCGTCTAAATATATTCCAAGCATGAAATCGGCAAAAGAGGTAAAACACAAATATGAGCACGCTAGTTTAGCCAATTTATAAATTAATGAATTACTGGTTGGTGCTGGAAACTTAAACCAAATATAAAGTACAATAATTTGACAGTAGCACCTAGATATAGTGTCTTTCAGAGAAGAATTTGCTAGTGTTTGTGAGGATAGACCCCTTAAATTCTCAAGAGTAAAAAACATAGCCAATCAAGCCCAAATCATCCCCAACTATTTCCCAATCCTTAGGCAATTGAATCCACGCCATAATGCCATAAAAATTTAGCTCTCAAGAGAATTTTCGCATCTAGTTCCTGAAACCCTGCAACTTACAACTTCTGAAAATCAAGCAAAACAAAATTTCCCATCCAGAAAATCCTGGAAACCTTCTTCCGTGTTATAAAACTTTGACCCTGGCAACTTTCTACAGCCAAAACACGACATAAAACCCACTTGTAGGCTGCTTAGGCCTAGTTTAAGGATCAAATGACCTCATAAGCTAGTATTGCAAATGACAAGTAACAATGAGAACTTAACAGATGAAGATAATAAATAAGAAACAAAATTCAGATACTAGGCACTAGAGTATTCTCTACCAAGAACAATACGAAAATAACTCGATGCATCAATAATTCATCGGATGACATGTTACTTTGAATCCAATTCTTCCTTACCTGAAAGATATTTTGTCGGGATACATTGATTTCACTACCATGACTTTGACCCTCTCATCAACTGTAAGCAAGTCACTGACAGAGGTAATTTGGCTTCTAGTAATGTTTGAGATATGCAGCAACCCACTGAAAAATAATAATTTCAAGAAAACTCATCACTCGTAATGGAGAAGTCATGATAGACCACTTCGTATTGTGTATAGAGTTACGAAGTTCATAGCTATGACACCTACAACTACTCCCTACTAGCTGAGGATCCAAAAAAAAAGGTGGTATGCAGTCAGAAAAAAATATGTTCAAAACATGCAGGAAAAAACAAGTTCATTTTCAGCAAAATATGGGAACACGCAGGAAGAGAACATTTATTAGTTCGATAATGAACATGGACAAGTCAATTTTTAACCCAACTCTACCGCATATAAAGTGCTAATGTTGGGTGTCTCGTGTTCACAAAGATAGAATTTGGCAACATGATGTAGTGTAGAGCCTAATGTGAACTTCTTTGTTGCTGATTAATTGAAGCTGTTATGCGTACAAATTTGCCCTGAAAGCTAGCAACATCACAATGCCACACATTTTACAAATGAGTATTACATAAAGATCAGAAAAATAAACCACTAATTTAGCAAGCACTCCATTTCATAAAACAAGAAAACCACCCTTCTTTTGTTAGTGTTCTATATTTTCGAATCTTAACTAGGAAAACATAGGCACGTTATTGACGCAATTTTGCAAAGCCAACCATGAAATGAACCCCACCTTCTATTTGTTTCACCTATCCTGATTTGCGCGCCAAAAGGATAAATTTTCTTTACCGTTCCTTCCAGAACCGTTCCCTCCCGGAGGTGCAACATTTCCTATAGTATTACAGACTGAAGTCAGCAGGCTCTCCATATGCATAGGCTTGTAGCAATGAAAATACTTGCTTCAAGCCCAGTAAACCGTCAAGTAACATAATGAGACAAGTAAGCAAGATGCCACGAGCAAAACTGACCCAAGCAGCCCTTTCGCTGAGTATTAAGTCATTATTAGCTTCATCTATTCTAGTAATCAGCACAGGTAGTCTGCGTCCAACCTACAACATGAAGATGGACATTGAATAGAGATCATAAAACAAAGAGCCAAACAAGTCCAGAGCGTAGGCGAAAAAAGTGAAGGGCGAAAATTTAAGAACCTCACAAATAGCAAAGGATTACACAACGTATGTGATTTGCCAGTGAACCCTGTTTGTGCAGTAGTGTATCTATCACGCCCAAGACTCTAACTGCAAAGCACATGGCTGAATGGCTGTCCAGTTTGGCCATCTAATCTCTCCGACATTGATAGCAATTTAGTGGCAGAACTCTCATTTTTTATAAGAGAGATTTGGCATTTATTACTTTCCTTCTTTTATTCCCCCTAATCAACCTATACTTTTTGCATCAGAAAATTTGTTTATACATAAATGCAAAATACTAAACTGAAGAATGTATCATAGACTTAAAGACCTCGTCTGAATACCAAGGTAGAAAAAATACCATGTCACTAAATATGTTGGGCTGAACCATATCTGATGAAACATATAACCCTTGCCGGAACAATGGATCACAAAATCACCAAGAGTCACTGAGTTAATGCTACAACTATCAACATCGCAAAGCCACTTTCTTGCTACAATTCTCAAATTGGGTTATATGCAGGTCCACCATTTAAGGAAGGATTCAACATGCAAAGCAACACAACCCAGAAATACAGAAACATTGCATCTTCTACTGCAACGTAGATACCCGTTAACACAAGTTTTACGGGGTGATGACAGATGATAAAATCCTCCAATTATAAATAACCAAATTGATGGCTTCTGAAGAATAAAAGTGTCACATATATCCTAAGCAGAATCAAAATCATCAACTGTCCAACTAACTGACATGAAGAAACTAGTTAAAATTTCCAAACGAGTGTCGGCCTTACATTCTCTTTCAAATCAGTGAAGTTGTTAACTCGACCCATCAACTCAGCTTTAGGAAGAAAAGCTCGCAAACCCTGCACTATCAAGTTATACAATGTGACGAATGAAAACAGAGTGACAGCAACTACAGGGACATAGAGAGGGAGCGAAGCGAAACCTCTATCCTTGTCAGGATGCCACCAGTGTTCCACTCTGTAATGGTGACCTCAATAGGTTCTTTTAGCTGCATAATCTGAACAAAATTCAAGATGAAATGAATGAAAAACAAATATTTGAACCACGAGAAATATCATAAATCTACAACATTTATCACAGAAAGGAGAAAATGAAAAAAAGAAAAGAAAAGGAAGAGAAGAAAACAAACATCCACTGCAAAGGAGGAAATCGCAACAACTACGAGATCCTGTTAAGTTAGGGGTTTATTTGTTCATGTTATTTCTTCCTAGGGGTATTATTGTACATGTACATGTGTCCATATATATACAATGAAATGAGAAGGGGGAGCCCTAACACCTCACATTCACAGACAATCGTTCTCTCTCTCTATACTATCGAACATGGTATCAGAGCTCCCGATCATGGACTGGGCTTCATAGAGGAGTGATTGTTTGTGACTTTTCTTCTAGATCGATCGTTTGGGTGTGTATTCCCTGTTTAATCGATCGAAGTGAGCTGTTCCTTATCCATTGGTAGAGTTTCACGCTGTTCCTTAGCCACATCGCCAGAGTTTTACGCTGTTCAAGACCTGTCGATCACTGTAGGTCCCTGTCCTTCACTCCGACGAACTCCGGCGACCTTCGTCTGAAGTCGACGACCACCGGCGACCCTCGCCTGACGTCGGCGAACTCCGGCGGTCACCATCTGACGTTGTAACTCGCTGGGTTGTGTTCGAAGAGTGGTTTCTTACCTCCGGCGACCACCATACACCCTCCGGCGAGACTCAATGACATCCATACAGGTGCTATTTGGGTTTTCTTTGATTGATCTGGGTAATGGCTGTCTGGTATGTACTCAAAACTATTCGGGTAACATTTGTTAACCCACGTTTGTGCTCAATAACCCCTGTTGGAGATCAACACTGTCTGGGTTTGCTTATTTAGGGTGTCTTGACATCACTGGAAATCATTTTAGGTAGTTTCACCTGGTTTTCCTTATCCTGAGATATGTCAGAAGTACCAAAAGACGCTTCTGGCAGTGCGAAGGGTGAAGGGAGCCATTTTGTGACTCAACCTACTTCTAATCTGAATGTTTGCCCTGTTAAGTTGGATGGTTCCAACTATTTGCTTTGGTCTCGGAATTTTACCTTGGCCATCACTGCCAATGGTCTGTTGAAATTCATCACGGGGCCGGTTCCATCACCGGCAGCTACTAGTCCAGATTTTGTGACATGGACTACTCAAAATGCTCAAGTCCTGACTTGGCTATTCAATTCCATGATACCCACCATCATCAATAACTACTTGTTCCTTGACACTCCACATAAAGTGTGGACCTCTGTGGCCCAAACCTACTCTCGCAAGGGTAATGATGCACAAGTGTTTGACTTGAGAAGGAGACTTCGGGGGTTGGACCAAAACCATAGGTCCTTGGCCGAGTACTATGCAGATTTGAATGGAGTGTGGCAAGAGCTTGATTACTATAAGAGTTTTCACCCTACTTCTACTGCTGATGCCACTGCATATCAACAAATGGTTGAGAAAGATCGTCTTTATGATTTCTTGGCGGGCCTCGATGTGGAGTATGATCCTATTCGCGTGCAGGTATTAGGCCGTGTTCCTTTTCCCTCTTTAGGAGAGGCATATGCCTCTGTTCAGGAGGAGGAGATTAGACGGAGTGCTATGGTACCTGTTTCTATTCCAGACCACTCGGCTCTGGTTGCCATTCCTACTCCACGGGATGGTAAGGCTCTGGGTGATCGTGATTTGCTTCAGTGTGACTATTGTCACAAGACTCGACATACCCGGGAGTTTTGCTGGAAGCTCCATGGGCGTCCCTCTCGTGGACGGGGTGGTAGTCGAGGTGGTGGTCGAGGTGGTGGCCGAGGTTCTCATGCTCATGTCTCGGAGTCTATTGTGGAGAACTTGCCAGATTCTAGTGGCGGTCGGGCACATCCTTTAGCTTCAGATAGTTCTCTTGGTGGTGCCCTTTCTCAGGGGGAGTTACAGACTTTACAGAGTCTTAGGCGTCTTATGACGAGGCTTGACTCTCCATCTACTACAGCTTCTACTTCCACAACTTCTTCCCACTTTGCTCACACAGGTATTCAGGCTAGTGCCTTTACTGCTTCATCCTCACTTCCTTGGATAATAGATTCTGGTGCTACTGATCATATGACAGGTTGTTCATCCTTCTTTGACTCCTATTCTCCATGTTCTGGTAAGGATAAGGTCAGAGTAGCAGATGGATCCCTATCTTCGATTTCAGGGAAAGGTTCTATAAATTATTCTCCAACCATGTCACTTTCTTCAGTACTTCATGTCCCAAGTTTTTCCACCAATCTTCTCTCTGTTAGCAGTCTTACTCATTCTTTAAACTGCTCAGTGACATTTTTTCCTACTCATTGTGTCTTTCAGGAACTGGATACAGGGAGAATGATTGGCAGTGGTAAAGCTTATGGAGGGTTATACTTTTTGGAGCCTGCACCTAATCCAGTCGGTCCACCTATGTCATGTGGCCAAGCTTTTGAAGCAGATGTGGGCTCAACTCTTTCTTTATTGCATCAGTGGCACCGTAGATTAGGCCACCCATCTTTTGGGATTTTGGAAAAACTTTTTCCTAGTTTAGTTAAGCACTGTACTAGGAGTAAGTTTTTTTGTGAAGCGTGTGAACTTGCAAAACACAAACGCTCATTTTATGCCCCTGTTAATCAAAGAAGTGATTCTCCTTTTATGGTTATTCATTCTGATGTTTGGGGTCCCTCCCCCGTTACCTCTCTTTTCGGCTATCGTTGGTTTGTTACCTTTATTGATTGTCATTCCCGTGTCACGTGGGTGTATTTACTTAAGGCAAAAAATGAAGTTTTTTCGTGCTTTCAATCGTTTCACAAAATGGTGCGTACTCAATTTGATGCTAACATTAAAGTGCTCCGTAGTGACAATGGGACTGAGTATATTGATGGGAATTTTCGGGCATATCTGAATGACTCTGGCATTCTGTTTCAGACTTCTTGTGTTGGTACTCCACAACAAAATGGAGTTGCTGAACGCAAGAATCGCCATCTTGCTGAGGTAGCCCGTTCACTCTTGTTTACCATGAATGTTCCTAAACATTTTTGGGGAGAAGCTATTCTTACTGCAGCTTTTCTTATCAATCGCATGCCATCCAGTGTTCTTCAGTTCCAAACTCCTCTTAGGTTTCTCCCGGGCTGTTCTCGGGTATCATCTCTCCCACCCAAGGTGTTTGGTTGTGTATGTTTTGTCCATGCTCCTAAGCATCCTGGTGGTAAACTTGGTCCCAAAGCCCGTAAGTGCGTATTTCTTGGCTATTCTCCTACTCAGAAGGGTTATAAATGTTATGACCCACACTCTCGCAAAACATATGTTTCCATGGATGTCACTTTTTGGGAAACGGAATCCTTTTATCCTCTGTCCACTCCATCTCTTCAGGGGGAGAATGGTGATAGACAGGAAGAGATGTTGACATATTATACTCCTGAGTCGTGGTCTTATCTACCTTGTCATAGTGAGGGGGAGAAAGAACCTTTATCTGTAGAAAGAGTGGAGCATGGTGTTCGGGAACGACTGGATAGGCCAAATTTGCAGACTTTTTCTCGAAAGAAAAAAGGCAAGACTACATGTGCGGTACCACTTTGCCAATCTTCATCACCTACTCCAGTTCCTGACTCTTCAGCTGACTCATCTGGTAAAGATCCTTTCCCTACTATTGTTGATGATCTTGATGCTCCTATTGCTCATAGGAAAGGTGTCAAGAACTTGTACCCAACATCCTATTTCTCAGTTTGTTTCATATTCCCGTTTATCTCCTTCGTATCGTGCCTTTGTCTCTTCTCTTTCTTCTATATCTATCCCACAGGATTGGAAAGAAGCTATCATAATACCTGAGTGGAAAGAAGCTATGGTAGAGGAGATGACAGCCTTGAAAAAGAATGGCACCTGGGAATTGGTGACTCTTCCAAATGAGAAGAAATCAGTGGGATGTAAATGGGTGTTCACTGTAAAGCACAAGGCAGATGGAATGGTTGAGAGATATAAGGCTAGGCTTGTTGCTAAGGGTTATACTCAAACCTATGGTATTGACTATGAGGAGACATTTGCTCCTGTGGCCAAGATGAACTCTGTTCGGACCCTACTCTCTTGTGCTGCTACTTTGGATTGGCCTCTTCAACAGTTTGATGTGAAGAATGCATTTCTCCATGGTGATCTAGAGGAGGAAGTGTACATGGACATACCACCAGGTTTTTCCTCTTTTGCAACAGAAGGAAAGGTGTGTAGGTTGAGAAAGGCCCTCTATGGATTGAAGCAATCTCCTAGAGCATGGTTTGACAGGTTTCTCAAAGCCATGTTGAGATTTGGATACAAGCAGAGTCATGCTGACCATACTATGTTCATCAAAAGGAGTAATGGTAAGATTGCCATACTTATTGTTTATGTGGATGACATAATAGTGACAGGTGACGATGTGGATGAGATTGTTAGCCTTAAGGCTCTTCTTGCTCAAGAGTTTGAAATTAAGGATTTGGGGTCTATGAAGTACTTCCTTGGAATGGAAGTGGCTAGATCTGACAAAGGGATCTTTATCTCTCAAAGGAAGTACATCCTTGATCTCTTAGAAGAAACTGGTATGTTGGGATGTAAGCCAGCCGACTCTCCCATTGAGGCCAATCATCATCTTGGTAGCAATGCGGGGGAGCATACAGATAAGGAGAGATATTAGAGACTTGTGGGTCGCCTGATATACTTATCTCACACCAGACCGGATATTTCCTATGCTGTGGGGGTTGTTAGCCAGTTTATGCATGAACCTCGCACTGTGCATCTTGATGCAGTTTATCGCATCTTGAGGTATCTCAAATCTTCCCCAGGTAAAGGAATTTTGTTCTCCAATCATGGTCACTTGAAATTGGAAGCCTTCACCGATGCAGACCGGGCAGGCTCTATTGATGATAGGAGATCTACCTCTGGTTATTGCACCTTTCTTGGAGGAAATTTGATTACTTGGAGGAGTAAGAAGCAGTCGGTGGTTGCTAGATCCAGTGCAGAGGCTGAATACAGAGCAATGGCTCATGGTGTTTGCGAACTTTTATGGCTCCAAACCCTGTTACGTGATTTGGGATTCCCTGATGCTGGTCCTATGAAGCTCTACTGTGATAATAAGGCTGCCATAAGCATTGCTCATAACCCAATCCAACATGATCGAACGAAGCATATTGAAATCGACAGACACTTCATAAAGGAGAAGCTGAGCAACGGTCTAATTTGTATGCCTTTTGTGAGATCAGAAGACCAGTTAGCTAATGTATTTACTAAGGGTCTTAGTAGTAGAAGTTTTCACCCCATTGTGTTCAAGTTGGGCTTGATAGATATCTTTGCACCAACTTGAGGGGGAGTGTTAAGTTAGGGGTTTATTTGTTCATGTTATTTCTTCCTAGGGGTATTATTGTACATGTACATGTGTCCATATATATACAATGAAATGAGAAGGGGGAGCCCTAACACCTCACATTCACAGACAATCGTTCTCTCTCTCTATACTATCGAACAGATCCCACATTAGCACCTCTATTCAGAAAAACCACCAGTCCCACCTGCGATTTTGATTCTGAAAATATAGTAAAAAATGGGTTTCTGTTTTCTTCAATTTGACCGTCACTGGCAGCCATTGGCACATGGTGCCCAGCTAGTTGTCATTGTGAGCTTGTTATACCTTCCATACTTTGTGAGTATCCGAAGAGCATCGCCATGTGGCACTTACCAACGGACCCAATATCCCACGGGTAAGGCTTGCCGTACTCCTTCGGAATCATGACTCCTCATCCCATGCAAGCACTCTAGGCTTCATGGACCTCTATCTAAGGACCTCCTCCGTGGAATCTCTAAAACACAGCAGTGCGATGCTTGATGACTTGTTCAAGGCATCTCCCACTCTCCACACACTAAATAAGGCTCTGACAAGCCTGAAGATCTCTCATAATAGCCTAAGTCGGGAGCAGGGCTTGGGTACCCACTCGGGACCTGAGGAGGGATGTGGCTTGGAGACTAAAGGAATGTCAAGGCTTACCTCCATGAGGGGAGCTTCTACCTTGACCCGATACCTGACACAACCACACCTCTGCAACATCCAGCAGACCAGCTCACTGTATCATACCTGCCACCTGTTCCATGATACAGGCCTCTATGTATCACCCAAACTGTATCTAAGAGTCCCAAGATATAGAACTCCAATTCTTCATAAGACTCGAAGAGAAATCCCTCTGCCCGTACTCTGTCGCACCAACGAGGAGAAGCTAATAAGCTAGTTTCCACCTCCTCCAAGGCTCCTATATAAAATGGAGTTGGTGCCTCATTGAAAGAACATTCAATACACAACAAGAAAGAACATTCAATACACAACAAGACATGTAGAGAACATTAACTCTCTGGTTAACCATTCTCTCCACTGCCATCCCTCTCTCTATATAAGACTGCCCTGAGCTCTCTCCTCCCTCTCTCTAGCCTTTGTAGCACCCACCATATTCCTGGAGGGCCAGCTCATGTATTCTTCCCACTCCTAACATACACGTAGTTCATCTGTAAAACTCATATTTTCACCCATCCAATTCTTTAAAATCTAGAGCTAGTGGCTCATTCACCCTGTCAGCCATGTACGAATGCTGTTCCATAGATGAATAAATGTTTTATTTTCCCCGCACTAAACTTTAGCTAGTCATGACAGATAGTAACAACTGACAAGTCAACACTGTTCATAGTTCATATCCTTGCCTCGAACCACCAGTTGTTGATCTTGTGAAGGTGATGCTACTCCCCTTCTACCCAGACACTCGAAAATGTGTTCAACTATGAAATTTTTTATCAGCATTGGTTCAGTTTGAGACCAGGTTTCATAATCGGTAATGTAACAAGCTCAGCAGAGTCCAAATATAAGATAGTTGGTTTGTTGGCATGGCAGCAAGCATATATTCTATGGAACACGTCTTTGGCATTGGGCAGGGAGTGATCCAGATTGCTACTTCGCGGGTGCAAGCTCCTATAGTTTAGGAGTGAGACACCTTGGTTGTGTTTGGCTAGATAGTTTAGTTTAGTTTTGATGATGTCGGCATGTGTAATGAGTGGAGAGAGATAGAGAGAGAAATGAGGGAAATGATGATGTCATCAAAACTAAAACTAAAACTAAACAGGAAAACGAACAAGTCCCTTATATTTTTGTGATTCTCTCAGAAATTACAATTGAAGTGAAGATTTTTAGAATTGTTTGGGTAACAGATGCCCCCTCTGGCCCTAGATCCACCGCTTATTTTTTTGGCACTGGAGCCTCAGAGTCAGAGGTAACGTGTTGCAATAAAGAAACTTCCAAGCATCAGTAAGTCCATTCTCTTTGCTTCTCATTCAGTCTAAACGGGCATCCATAAATGCAATGACGACCACATGATACTCAGTACTGTAGATTACTTTTTGGTATTTATCACAACCATTTTAAGTTTTCTGTTGGTGGAAAATGTATTGATAGACAATAATACTCTCTCTAGTAGTAATCAAAAGGTTGCAGTCATAGGAAGACAAATCAAACCATTCCCAAGTCAACTAATATGTTTATTTCAAATGAAAATTGGAAGATTGTTTTGCCAATGGAGCAGAGCAAGTAACCTACAGAAAACTTACCATATACAACAATTCAAAGAAAAAATAAAATAAAATCATAAGTGAATCATCAAGCATCAAATCCATGGAAGCAAGGAAAGAACCTGCCTCACTCGATGCCAAGCAATCCGCCTGAAGAATCGTCTAGTTGACAGCAACGGCCGTCCACTTAGTGTTCTTCCAAGAACCTCGGCAAACAATACAGTCCCAGGCTCTACAACAGGCCTCCCCGGCACCGCTTCTCCGCTTACCGCCTCATCATACCTCACAATTCCCATCTTCCCTCTAACCATAAACTCTTCCGCATCTTTCTCCATATCACACAACAAATAACCCATCTCCTTGTCGTACAAAGGGAGCACTTCCTTTGTCAACATTGTGCCCAACAAATCTGCACCCACATTAACATCAAGCCTGTTCTCATTTCCCGAAACCACGACTCCAACAGCGAAATCACCGGGTTTCGGGTCATAATAGTCTACATATACCTTCTTATCAGTCTCTCCCTTACTTGCACTCTCCTTAAGTTTCTCTTCTGAATCACTTGATTCTCCTAATGAGTCTCTGGGCTTAAAGAACTTCAGAAAGGGTTTCAACACCTCTTCATCATCAGGTTTTGGTGGCTTTGTCTCAACTTCTTTGGCAGACCCATTTGTATTTGGTTTAGGAGTTGGTTTGCCCAGCAATCCAAGCTCCTCAACATCTCGAATTGTCTCATTTTTTGGCTGTTCAGACAAATGGGTACTCGTAATTTTTTCAAAAGAATCATTCTTTGAGCAAAAGGGGACATGAGTTCTTCTCCAAATTAAAGAATTCCAAGGAAAAGATAGGGTTCTTGAAAACACAGCAATGGAAACTGAGGTTTTTGGACATGGGTATTTGGGTGACCCGAATAAAGACCCGTTTTCTGTGGTGGTGTGGCTTACAGTGGATGTGCAGAGTGACAGTGATGAGGTGAGGAGAGAGAGAGACTTACAGGGATGGAGGATGAGTGGCATGTCTTATCCTCATGCGAGCTAATGTTCGGATGAGAAGATAAAGAGAGCGTCTGGTTTTACTTTTCCCGGTATTCACTCTCTGTGCTCTGCTCGTTTCTAACAGGCGCCTAAATATAACACGGATGAAAACTGGGCTTTTAGGATTGAGGCCTTTACAGAGCCCAGATGTAGGCCCATCTTATTACAGCATGAAGTCTTGCGGCCTTTACAAAGCCCGGATGTAGGCTCATCTTATTACAGCATGAAGTCTTGCGGCCTTTACAAAGCCCAGATGTAGGCCCATCTTATCGCAGCATAAGGCGTACTTCCCCCTCCAAACCAGAACTGTGATATTGAGAAAATTTTGTGTGCCGGACGGGAACAGTCATCTGGTACCTGTCGGCGCCAAGATTTAAGGGTGACATTTTTGTAAATTTTGGTGACAAATTTACTCCAACAAATCTGGGCCGTCCAAAACATGTTTGGATGGCTCGGATGGGCCGACGGGTACCACGTAGCGATTCCCGTCCGGCACACAAAATTTTCTCGAGTTAACAAGCCATGTTCAATTACAGGCTTTTAAGGGACTGGAACATGAAGTACATTTGGGCGAGCCTACAACGATTTTTCATTTTCATGATTCGAGGCATTCATGTGTAGATGACCTGCAACGTACATCATCGTGTATAAACTCGTGTCAATCAGACATTAGGGACACATATCTCGAAAAATTAACATTAATTATATCAACCGTTCATTTTTTCCGAAACCAATGAGATTTTACCAGATCTACTTGATTAATTTTCATATGAATGATTTGCTCGGTGAACTGAACAATAAACGTTCGTTTTATTTTATGGACTCGATTTGCAAGTTTTCATTCTGCAACAAAATTCCTATGTCTTTCATGTGCTTGCATCATATGAAAAAGAAACGAAATCAAGATATATATGCCGATTCAAAAACTTCACCAGTGCATGCATTCTTCTTTGGCTAAATCCAAAAAGCTGGTTTTTTCGTTTTGTCTTTATTTAAAAAAAAATTGCATTTGTTAGTTTTCGGTCGATTTTTTGTGGTTTATTGGCTTGTCTTGACGAGAGGAATCTAAAAAGTATAAAATTGTTAGTCAAACTTAAAGTTTTGTGAATAAAGAGGAAAAATTATTTAAAAACCGGTTTTTTGGATTATTTTTTGTCTTTATTCACAAAACTTTAAGTTTGGCTAATAATTTTATACTTTTTAGATTCCTCTCGTCGAGACAAACCAAGAAACCACAAAAAATCGATCGAAAACCAACAAATGCAAATTTTTTTTTGAATAAAGACAAAACAAAAAAAACCAAAAAACCAATTTTTGGATTTAACCAAAGGTGCAAAAGGGAATTTCACATTTGTTTGTGGGGGACAGAGAACATAAAAGTCGGGTATAGCATTACCCTTGAATTCAGGATCCAGTACATCAGAAGGATCAACACATCAGTTGGTCTTATCTTATAAACTGAGAAGGACATGGGAGACTTTATTTCAAGCCATTGAAGGAAAGTGCGAGGTAGGGGCGTTAAAATGGGTACCCCCAATCAACCCTTATATTAAGGTTAACGTGGACGGAGCCTTTAATTCCTCCCGCAGCTCAGCTGCCTTTGGCGTTATCGATAGAGATAGTAGTGGATCGGTTCAATGGTGGAACTATGGGAAAGTGCGAGTCAATTCTCCTCTTGCTATTGAGGCATGGGCACTTCGTATAGCATGCATTACGGCAGAAGAGAGGAATATCGAGTGGGTCACTTTTGAATCGGACTGTAAGAACCTGGTGGATGTGCTTGTTGGTACAGTATTGGAATGTCCGTGGGAGATTGCTACCATTGTGGAAGATATTAAAGTTTGGGCATCAAGAAGACATTGGAATTTTAGTTGGTGCAGACGAGAGTGTAACAAGGCGGCGCACTGGATTGCTTCAAAATGCTTAGATAGGAGTTCTTTTTTTCATACAGGGTGTATCCCACCCTTGCTTGAGTCTGTACTGTCCAAGGATTTGTCTTAGTTTTCGTTGCAATACTACTTGACGTCTTTCAAAAAAAAAAAAAAAAAAAAAGGAAGTGTGATCAAAATTTTGGATTGGGGCCCTGTAGTGAGTGAACTCATTCGGCCATCTAATCGACGATCAATGGTTCGGATAAATTGGAGTTAAAGTAAATGTTAAAGTGCTTTTTAAAGTGTAAGACGATCCGAACCATTGATCGCTGGTCGAACAGCCAAGAGAGTTTACTACACGCATGTAATGAGCTCACTTACTGCAGAACCCCGGTCCCCAATATTTAATGGGGATGAGAAGTAGAGTACATGAATGCTTTTCTTGTTATTATGGAGTAGTTGATAAGTAAATATGACTTATTGACTTTCAAATGAAATAAAAAGGGGTCCACACACTGCAGTGTGCTACTACCACAAACAAAACACACAAATGAATACACACTAATCTTCCGTTGCACGCAAGTGTGGCTAGTGGCAAAAATGCGCAGTAAAAGGTTTCTTGAACGCCCCACACATTCCATATTACGATCGAGTCATGTTCCCCCCTTCCCCTATGTAAAACATCAAGAATGACGAATGACAAAAAAAAAAAAAACTTCCGTTGCACCAAAAAAAAAAAAAAAAAACCGAATACACACTCACATATACCAATTAAGTGGCCCACGCACACTGCAATGTATTATGTTAATTTGGGTCGGTCGCAAAGTCAAAACCAATTTATTTGAGAAACATTGTGTGCTCTACTTTATTATTTTTCACTTCACCAATTTCTACTTTATTATTTTTCTCTTCACCAATTTCTATTACTACAAGTTAGCTGCATATGTGGCAATATAAAACTTACCTGCTCTTTTTACGTCTCACTTTTTCTCATGACTGACACAATCTATGAAATGAAATTCTAGAGAGAGAAATGAATAAGAGAAGCTTTCTATTGAATCTGTTTTTCTGAACTACAGAGAAGAGGTAGAAAGCCCTTTTATACTTTCTAAATCTACTAATTTCATTGGACCACAAGAAGAGCACACACGGATTGCTGAGCTGGTAGCTCTCCTGCCTAATCTACTAACGGAATTACAAAATATAACGAAATACAGTTGAGATGAAAATACAACTCTAATGAAATGAAGAAATGAATTCTTACTAGAAACACCCCCTTCAAATAGATGGGAGGTGAACCTACCTAAGTTTTGACTTTACAAAAGAGAAAACCAGATACTGGTAAACCCTTAGTAAAGGTATCTGCAACCTGGTCATGGGATCCAATAAACTAAAGAATCAACTGCTTAGCCAAAACTTGCTCACGAATGAAATGATAATCATTTCAATGTGCTTTGTACGAGCATGAAAAACAGGGTTGGAGGCTAAGGCCATAGCAGACCTATTGTCACACCAAAGCACACGAGGAGGAGAAATGGAAAGCTTCAACTCAGAGAAAAGTTGTTGAATCCAAACGATATCAGTAGCTGTTTGAGCCATTGCTCTATATTTAGCTTCTATAGAAGAACGAGCTACTGTAGGTTGCTTTTTAGCACTCCATGATATAGGATTTGACCCCGAAAACACAACAAACCCTATGGTGGAGCGTCTGTCATTTGGATCCCTAGCCCAATTTGCATCAGTAAAGGCAGTGAGAAGCATTGAACCTCTAGATAGGTGAAGACCATGAGTAATAGAATCCTTCACATATCTGAGCAACCTTTTGACAGCCTCAAAATGGCTAATTTTAGGTCTATGCATATGTTGATATACAGAGTTAACAACAAGAGCTATTTTTGGATGAGTTAAAGTGAGATATTGCAGTGAACCAACCAATGTTATAAACAAAGCAACATCTTCAAAGAATGGATCAGATAGATCAATAGGTTTCTTGGTAGATGTTGGAGAATTACTAGGCTTGCAGTCATTCATACCTGCCTTGGTGAGGATCTCAGTTGCATATTTTGCTTGAGAAAGAAATAACCCAGTCTCTGTCATAACAAATCGAGTACTGAGTTGCTGAATTAAGTGATTGAAAAAAGAAGCATCACTACCAGTAAGAATAATGTCATCTACATAGACAAGAATCACTATAATTGCATTGTCTTGGTGAAGAATGAACAAGAAAAAATCTGTCGCTCTGGCTTGAAACCCAAGAGTGAGCAGATAAGAAGAAAAGAGAGAGAACCAAGCCCTTGGTGCTTGTCTGACCATAAAGAGCTTTAGTGAGTTTACCCACATAATGTGGGTGAGATTAACGCATATAAACATCTTCATTGATCAACTCATGCAAGAAGGAATTGGAAATATCCAATTGTCTAAGAGACCATTTATACTACATTGCCAAACTCAAAACAATCCTGACTGTGGGATGTTTTACCACTAGACTAAAGGTTAAAACAAAATCTATCCCTTCTGCTTGTTGATTCCCATTTGCCACTTAACCAGCTTTATAACTAACAACTGTCCCATCTGAGTGTTTCTTTACTTTATATATCCATTGGCACCCTAAAATATTACCATGAGAAGGAGGTGGAACCAAAACCCATGTCCCTTGTTTAACTAAAGCCGCATACTCTTCAGCCATAGCTTTTTGCCAAATGGAATAATGTATTGCTTATTGAAAATGTTTAGGTTCTTTAAGATTTGTAGAAACAAAAGTAAGAAGAGAAAGAGGATTCTTGGGTTTATAGATACCAGAATTGGATCTTGTTGCCTAGGGATGACTTGAAGAAACAAGACTGGGAGACGAAAAACAAAAGAGTGTGTATGCTAGGAGAGGTGAGTTTGAGCAGAAGAAGAAGACTGAGGTTGAACAGGATAGTGTGTGGCAGAAGAGTGTGTATACTGTATGAATTGAAAATTAATGGGAAAGGATGTAGAAGGAGAAGACACGATATAACTATATCATCAAAACAAGTGAGAGGAATAGAAAAAGTAGAGAAAGAATGTGTGGCAACAGATGAAGAAACAGTAGATGAAACAAGACTTCATGAGGAAAAGAAGATTCTTCAAATCTAACATGTCTGGATATATAAACCTTATCCCCAATGGGATCATAACAACGATATCCCTTTGAAGTGGTACAATATATCAAAAAAACACAACAGAGAGACTCAGGAGCAAGCTTATGTGGAACATATGGTTATAACCAAGGAAAACATGCACAACCGAATGGTTTAAGAGTTAGACAATCTGGTGATTTTTTAAACAACAGATAATATGGAATTTGAAATTGTAAAGAGGGATGTGGCATTCTATTAGCCAAGTAAACAACAATATATAAGGCTTCAAGCCAAAAATGAGTTGGCATGCTTGCATGAGTTAACAAAGTGAGAGTAGTATCTAGCAAATGGCTATGTTTCGTCTTAACCACTCCAATTTGCTTAGGAGGAGTATGAGGGAAAGAAGTTTGATGAATTATACCAGCAAGAAGAAAAAGTGATGATAAGTAATTATTGAAAAATTCACCACCATTGTCAGATCTCCCAGTTTCGACTGTAGTATGAAATTGATTAGCAATGTAAGCTTTGAATTGAGTGAGAGTGGTTTTGACTTCAGATTTATAACGTAAGGGAAAACAACCAAGAATATTGACTGAAATCATCAATGATGAGCAAATAGTATCTAAATCCTTGAACAGAAAGCACAAGGGCAGGACTCCATACATCCATATGCATCAAATCAAACGGAGCTACAGAAAAGGATTCAGAAACTCGAAAGGGCAGTTTGTGACTCTTAGCAACATTACGACTAAAACATGTAAAATCAAATGGTCTTGTTACAAGAAAATTGAATTGTTTGACTACAGATTGAAACAAAGGTAAACTGGGGTGACCTAGTTTCTGATGCCAATTAACAGCAGAAGACACAGTTGAACTGAGGAAAGAATGTGATCCAAAAGAAGGAGAGTCGCCTTTAAACCCTACACACAGGGTTCCTTATGGAGAGTTTGATGAGTTTGGGTGTTCTGAATAGTATACCCATCACAGTAAAAAATAAGAGAACAATTATTATCAAAGCAAATTGATATACTAAGAAGCTGTCAAACATACTCAGAGGCAATGATACAAGCCCTATAATTGGAAAAATTACAAGTGGACACAAATAATTCAATTGGGGTGGTTTTTTTTTTTTGTCTGTTTTTTGGAAGGACATAGTAAATGGGTCTTTACTTCAATAAGGACATCAACTTTTTCTTTAATGCCAAGAGGACAAATCACCTACATATTCCAAAAATGCCCCCACTAGCCAATGAAAGTGTCTAAATCTCCAAACCTAATGAAAGTGCCTAAAACTAAACTCTATGGTACCCTATGAAAGTGCCTAAAACCCTAGGGTACCCTAAGAAAGTGTTTAAACCCTAAAACCCTATAATTGAAAGTGCACCTAAACTTAAACCACTAAAACCCTATAATTGGAAAGTGCACCTAAACCTAAAACTCTAGGGTACCCTATGAAAGTGCCTAAACAACTAAAACACTATAATTGAAAGTCAGCTTAAACAACTAAACCCCATAATCAAAAAGTGCACTCTAAAACCCTAGCACTATGAAAGTGCCTAAAATCTTAGGGTACCCTATGAAAGTGCCTAAACCACTAAAACCCTATAATTGGAAAGTGCACCCTAAGTGCCTAAACCCAAAATGCCTAAACCCACTATACCCTACTCCAAAGAGCCTAAACCCCCTAAAATTGAACACACCCCTAAAATTGAAGAGAGAGAAATTAAATTTGTCCCACCAATTAAATTTGTCCCATGTGTGTGTGTGTGAGAGAGAGAGAGAGAGAAAGAGAGGGGGGTGGGGGTTTGACAACGATGGTACAATTTGTCCCCATCCGTCGCTTTCAATTGGTGAGAGAAAACCCGTCACTTTCGCAGATACATAAAGTCACTCGGGACAGTGAAGCAATGCATGACTTGTCCCTTTCAAGTTTACTCGGTCAACAGCGGGAATAGTGTCGGACATTTTTTTAATTTTTTATAGCAGTGCATAAAGGACGCGCATGGAAATGATTCATTAAAGGTATTTTTTCTAATGTTGTCCTTGAGCCCTCAAATATTTCCTATCAATGTATTAGAAGCATTAAAATAAGTTAAGTTGGACTAAATACCATTTAAAGCCCAAAACTTGGCCTTTAGACCAATTTTCTGTTTTTTTTTTTTTGACGAAGGATCAATCTGGCCCTTTGAACTCGACTGCGCAACCCAAACCTCCTGGGAACTAGCACAGCAACACACGGCAACGGCCCTCCACTTAAATCAGGGTACTCACCCAGAGGAGATATGAACCCCAAGCTAAAAGAAGTACTTCCAAAGTCTGGCATCCGCCTGAACCATTGGTCAAGTGCAGTAGTTGTTGAACGTACCTTACCCGTTTGTTTTTTTCTTTCTTTCTTTTTTGAACCTGACCCCATAGTTTCCAGCTAGTACTGAGAAAATAAATCAAATATATATATGCAAATAATTGATGGTAAAGTTGTTGATATATACAAGAATGATATTTTGTATTTTTCTTAGAGGTGGTAGTGAAGAGACAAGTTGTAGCCAACCATATATCTCTCGCAAGAAGAAATCAAAACGAGCACGCTATTGCATCAAGTCAAACTGTGGTTTTACACACTCAATCTTCGTGGTATCCCTACACACTCAATCTTTGTCGATACTAAATTGTGTGTACCTAACAATTCTGCTACACTAATCAGTGATGGAAACATTCATTGACTCTTTGTGGGCAAGTGATGGAAGTGACACTTCTCATTTTGTTGTCTTTTGCTTTTAGTTTTGTTGAAAGTACGAAATCTGCAGGATGGGAGAAAGGAAAAAATGCAGGTTTCTTGCGTACATAAGACCAAGTGGTCAGTTAAAAAAAAAAACAAAAGGCCAAGTGGTCCAACCGTCAATAAATGTTGCGGACCACCAACCTTGGTTTGGATTATTTTTAGAAAAAGAGTGATTTCATCATAACTTCAACTTCTACCAAACAGACTTAAAATGATCTATAGTCAAATCAGAATGCCAGAGACTATGACCCTTAACGAAGAGGTCACTAGATACAACCTATACATATCACATGTAGTGTCCTTCTCACCAGGGTTTTAAATCGCGGTTTCGGAAAACTTAAATATATTGGTGTTTTTGGCATATATTGGGCGATACGCAAGTAAAAAACGGTATCAAAGGCCCGAAATTGTATTATGTAACGGGCGGTATGATGGGTAGTGGCCTTTACCTAAAAGGAAATGGATTCTCCGAAGTTTGCTGGAGAACTAGACACTGTGTAGTTGAGAACTTTCCGGCCCCTTGTCTGCCTAGTTCAATAATAGGGTCCGTTAGTATTATAGATCTCCTTGAAGTGCATAAGCATGTTGTGAAACTATGTTGATTGAATATCAAATTGATGTCATGTACACATTAGATCGTAACCCAAAAAGATTCATTTAAGTTACTTCATTATTTTAACCCGGATCGCATATAGTTCGGTATCAAGAGCCCAATTATTGAACTAGGCCCGGGAAGGGGCCGGAAAGTTTCAGACTGCACACGGTGTGCAGTTCTCCGGCGAACTTCCGATAATCCATTTCCTTATTTAAAACACTGCTTCTCCCCTTTGTTTTTTTGCTGAGTTATGTTTGAGTTTGGGATGTATTCCGGAAAGAAGAGTCAAGAGTATACTCATGAATACGTGAAGGACCGAAGACAGAAGATATGAGAATATATTTGGGAGGTGGCTAATGCCTGCATGCCTACGAAATTATTTGGATATTTTTCCTATGCAGTCTTATAATAAAAAATTTGAACACAATAATTGTCACATCTAAAACATTTCTGGTGGAACATTAACAACTACAAATAGGGCTGCACATTAACATTAACTTTTCTGGTTTCTGGTGGTGTCTCCGGTTAGGTCGTCACTTGATGAAGGTGATCTTCGGTCACCGCCGGGGTTGATGTTCTGGCTTTTTATGATCGGTTCAGCCTTATTGTCTGGGTCACAACAGTGACATGGCGTGATTTCTTGTTGCCGATGGTGGGTTACAGCGGTGGCATAACGTGATCCTATATTAATGATCGATGGTGGTGAGGCTAAGATCATTTGGGTGGCTGTTGTTTGGGTGTTTTCCGTTTGTTTTGTTTATTTTCAATCAACTTTTGGTTGATTTTCCCTTCCCTACGACTTGGTGTGCCAATTGTCAAGTTTCTTCAATAAACTGATTACCCTTAAAAAAATCTACAAATATGATTGCAAATGAACCAAGCCGTTTGTGAATTATTCGAGGCTTGAATCGGTAAAGGCTCGTTCGAATTTGATTCGGGTATTAAAAAGAACAGAACATGAGCCTCAATTTAGGGCTTATTTAATTAATGAGCTGAACCTAAACCTAACAGTATTCAGCTCAATGAGGATCGTGAACCTAGAATATATATGTATATCTCGATGAATTCACATATAGCCTTGAAATGTATAAACTTAATTTTATGTGTACATAATAAAAATTTTGTAACTTATACACGTTAACACATAGTATAAACTTTTAAAAGTACTATAAATATAAACATACATATATATATAATTTATCTATGAATGAGTTTATTTATGTACAACATAAGTTCCAGACTTGTATGGGATCGAGTATAAATATCTTATATTTTTTACTTGTTAAGGCTCGTTATAAGTTTGAATTCGACTCAACTCTAAGTAAGTTCGGCTCGAGAACAACTTTGTACATCCTAAAGTTCGGTTCGTTTGTGGCCCTAATAAGTAGAAAACCTCATGGTAAAAGGTTAAACTTCTCCCTATGGAAAGCTGAAGTTGGTATGGAAAAACAAAATTAATTTTTTTTCTTTGATCGACAACAAAATTTTAGTAAAACCCGACAAAGAGTACATCGAGAGAAAGAGTCAAACACCGAGCAAGTGTAAAGATCAGCATACATACCCCGCGAAATACTTAATGGAATGCAAAGAGAGGGAAAACGAAAGAACAATTAATGAGATGTCCGT
Organism: Vaccinium myrtillus; assembly: GCA_016920895.1. NCBI lineage: Eukaryota > Viridiplantae > Streptophyta > Magnoliopsida > Ericales > Ericaceae > Vaccinium > Vaccinium myrtillus. The sequence continues at coordinate 35,605,066 of CM029271.1, read as the reverse complement.
AGAACAAAACAACATCCAGACATCTAAATTTAAATTCCAAGCGTGACAGCACCCAGAGATCCAAATCCCAAAGTAAAATCCCCAAAGAAATCTCCAGAGTTAGACCCAGTTTTCCAAAAGATTTTAGCACCCAGTTGCTAAAATCACCATATTTCAAATAAAAAAATGTAGTGGTTTCATGTATCGTTTTTCGATTTTTTCGCACCAAATTAAAGTACTTGAGGAGTTCTTTAATTTGGTGCGAAAAAAATTGAAAAACAATACACGTAATCACTTCATTTTTTGATTTGAAATATGATGATTTTAGCAACTGGGTGCTAAAATCTTTTGAAAAACTGGGCTTAAATGCCCAAAGTAAAATCCCCAAACAATTCTGATTGCAGCGGTGAAGTCAAAGTCATGAAACTGGCATTTTAATTTAATCGAGTAAACAAGCCCAAAATGAATGGGAAAAGTAACAAATTCTGATTGCACCGGTGAGGTCAAAGTCAAGAAAGTAGCATTTTAATTTACCTTGACAAGATAATGGACGCAAGGAAGTGCCCCGCGACAAGGATGTGCGATGTCCCAAGGGTTCTTTTCGCAACGCGTTTTTACGGTTGCACACTTTGACTTTGTGATAGAGCATCACATGTCCTTGCCGTTTGCACTGCAAACGAGTTGAACCGAGCCGAACTTTGTAGTGTTAGAACTTACTAATAAGTTCAAAACTTAGCTCGAACTTGACTCGGTCGTAAACGAGCTGAGTCAGACTAATTTACTTAACGAGTCTTTTTAAACAAACCGAGCTTTTGCGAGTTGAGCTCGGCTCGTCTAGTAAATCTAAATTTTTGTACTTAGTATTATTTTTGAAGTGTAAATTGAACGTTTCTGATTATCAAAATGATTGAGCCTATATGGTAATGTGGCAAATCAATTGTAAGTTTGATTGGAAAAATGTGTGAGACTAGATTTTCCCTCACAAATAGGGAAGAGGTTACGATTACTTTCTCATGAAACGTGGAATCTAAACACTTAAACAGTGTTTTAAGAGAAGATTTTGGGTGCCGGCCGGCACCACGTGGCCATGCCTGAGCATCCATCTCGGCAGTCCAAAATACTTTTGGACGTCCAAATTTTAGAGAGAGAGAGAGAGATTGTCTAAAACACTTTTGGACGGTCCAGATAAATGCTCGGGCACGGCCACGTGGTGCCCGCCCTGCACCCCAAATTTTTTTCGTGTATTAATGTTCAGCTACCAACAGTACCATTAACCTCGTGGGGTTAAGCTCCCCTCCATACCCTTATCGTCGATCCTCTACCAAACTCTATTATCTTGGCTCCATTCCAGGTCCAAAAAAGAAAATCGAAATCGTTCATCTTGGCTATTGCCCTCAATAACAAGTACGTAAAAATCAACTTAATCAGACATCAGTGTTCTTTTAAAAAGATCATTTAAAATTGGACAATGAATATGATTTTAAGCTCAATACATCCACTTTAAACATGCAATTCAAGCAGAGTTTCTTGTACACATGTTCTAGAGAGCAAGAGCAACGAGATGAGTTTGGTGGGGGTATGAAGGACAAGGGTGGAGTGGGGGAGGTTAGCCCATCATGCATGGTGACACTTTACTAGGACTAGGATCATGTAAACCCAAATTTGGCACTTTTAATCAGTCTCAAACCTCCCTGTCTCTTTCCATTAATTACCACGCCCACAATATTTCTTCAGCCAGCTCCTCTCTCTCTCTCTCTCTCTGTATGTATGTACCTATCTAAATACCAATTCGGTGAGTAGCTCAAGTAACAACACGGATGAACTAGTCTGAGTTTAAAATTTGATATTGCTTCGGGTTAGGCTATAAGAGTGAATTTTTTGTGTTAATAATCTAGTCCCGGCATAGATGGTTTGCCTTTGATTGAGTCAGGAAAGAGATGCGCGTAAACTGGAAAAAAAAAAAAAAAAAAAAAAAAGGTCTATAAATAGCCACTCGCTTCTTTTCTTAGTAGCACCGAAACCATGAAACCACCGTCAGACATCCAAATCAAGCTCCTCAAGCTCTCTTTCCTCTCCCTCTTATCCTTCACCTTCTTCCTCCACACCACCTTACCCTACACCCACTACCTCACCCACCCCCTCTCCTTATCCTTCGCCCTCTGCGCCCTCCTCTCCCTCCTCCGCTTCAAGCTCACCCGTCCCCGCCCCACCCTCCTCCTCAACTACTCCTGCTACAAGCCCCCGCCCCACCGCAAGTGCACCTACAAGGTCTGCGAGGCTTTCGTGCGCCAGAGTGCGGAACTCACCCCTGAATCCATCGAATTCATGCGCAACATCTACCTCAAATCCGGCCTCGGCGACCAAACCTACGCACCCCCCTTCATCTTCCACCCCAATACTAATGCTATGAAGACTAGTGATATCGTCCCCACGCTACCATGCGCCGTCCAAGAGGCCCAAGAAGGCATGTTCGCCGCCGTCGACTCTCTCCTGGCCAAAACCCACGTCAGCCCGGACCTCATCGACCACGTGATCGTCACGTGCGGGAGCTTCTCCCCTTCTCCTTCTCTCTCCTCGCACATCGTCAACCGTTACAAGCTCAAGCCGAGCGTGAAGAATTATAACCTGAGCGGAATGGGGTGTTCGTCGGGGGTTATCGCCATCGATTTAGCGTCGCAGATACTGAAAACGACGCGGAAAGTCCAGTATGCCCTCGTGATCATTACCGAGAGCATAAGCTTGAACTGGTATTTTGGGGACAACCGTTCCATGCTGGTGACCAACTGTATCTTTCGGGTCGGTTGCGCGGCCGCGCTGCTCACCACTGACTCGAGCCGGCGCTGGGACGCGAAGATGGAACTCGTCGACTCGGTCCGGACCCACCACGGGGCCGACGACGGGGCCTACCGCGCCGCCTTTCAGGAGGAGGACGAGAAAGGTATTAGAAAATTGAATAGACAACTTTCATTGATGTATAAGTGATTTGTTTAACATAAATGTAGCATGTCTTTATATAAGTTACAATACAATCAAATTAGGAAAACATCCATAATAAAGAAATCTAGACTACTTAGGAAACATGAATAATATTTTAGCCTAAACAGAAAATACAATACTCCCTCTGTCCCAAATTATTCTTCTTTCCTTTTTTCGGCTGCCCCAAAACAAAGGATCAATTCAAAAAGTTAACAAGTTAACAAAAAAAAGTATGTACTCCTACTTCTTTTGTTTTTTTGGTACAATTCATAAAAAGTTGAATTTCCAAAGTAAGGGACGGAGGGAATATATATATATAGAGTCCCGATCTAGTCCGGGATCCCTAAGTCCGGAAGTCATAGTTCCGGATCAAATTTTTATGATCCGAACCGTCCAATGTGTTCAAAAGGTATTTTCAAGGGTTCACGCGGGAAATCATCAAAAACAAATACCAAGAAGGGCTTGATCCAAACAGTTTTTCGCAAAACTGTAAATATACAATTTTTTAGAAAAACCGCTTGGATCAAGCCCTTCCCGGTATTTTTTTTTGCAGATTTCCCGTTTGGACTTTGGAAAACACCTTTTGAACACATTGGACGGCTCGGATCATGAAAAAACATCTTTTAAAACCTTCAAAACACCCAAAAACCTTCAATCCAGGATCCTTGATTGGATCACCGGTGTATATATATATATATATTGTCATTCGTCATTCCTAGTCTATTATATGGAGGATGGGTGAATGAGACTCGATCTCGAAATGCAGTGTGTGGTATCCAAGAGCTCTACCATGAGCTAGCCATCACTTGCAAAAATACAATATTGAATCATAGAATGATTGGTAACACAATATTAATTCCTCTATTATTCTAACAGGTTACACGGGAATTGCGCTCACCAAGGACTTGATAAGGGTGGCTGGGGTGAACCTGCGCGAGCACTTAAAGGTCCTGGCGCCGCGCGTCTTGCCGCTGAGTCAACTCGGTTATTATCTTTACTCGGTGGTTGCTGCGCGGGTGGCGGGAGGGGAGGCGAAGCCGGTGGTACCGAACTTCATGGCGGCGTTAGAGCACATGTGCGTGCACACGGGTGGGAAGGCGGTGATTGAGCAGGTGGGGCGAGTGTTGAAACTGAGCGAGGAGGTGACCGAGCCTGCTCGGATGAGTCTGCACCGGTTCGGGAACACGTCGTGTAGCCTGGTGTTTTACGAGTTGGGTTATTTTGAAGCTAAAGGGAGGGTGAAGAGAGGGGACCGGATGTGGATGATAGCGTTCGGGACCGGGTTTAAGGTTGGGAGTTTGGTTTGGAGATGGCTTTGTGATTCAACTCAAGAGAGTGATAATCCTTGGAATGATTGCATAGATGAGTACCCATTGAAAACTTGGTAAATTAATTGCAATTTACCCAAAATAAATAAATAAATAATACAAAAAAAGGTTGGTGAATTTGATTGTGAAAATGATCCACAAATGGGATTATTTTTACGGGCATGTGTCGATCAGAATAATGTGACAATGGTATTGCGCTTTTTTTTTTTTTTTCAAATTTAAGATGTAAGGAGTATTGCAAAATGTAATATGATACTGTAGCAAGTAAGTATATTGGGTTATATTTAGTTTTGTATAACGTTATGTCTTAATTCCATGATGGTAGTATCCCAATTTTTATGTGATTCAAAAGACACAAGAAACTCTCTTCTCATAAATGGGTTTGTTTGACCCTTTCTATCTAAAATCCAAATTGATTTGCAAGTAGGTATGGAGGTATTGGCCGGGAATGAGAAAATAAAGAGCAGTAAAGAGGAGGTTATGGGGATTGGTCTCTTCGGTGCTCTCTCAATGCATATCTTTACCTATTGTAATGATTTTATCTTTTATTCTTTGGATAATAAAATTTTCTTTTGGCGGAAAAAAAAAAAAAAAAAAAAAAAGGAGGTTATGGGGAAAGAAGTATGTGTGTGCATGTAGTATTATGCATCAAGAAACTGTTTTTGTCAGATGCAAACATGGAAATTGGAATGGAAGCTGCAGATTGAATGGGGATCGTGTAGTGCGGTACTGGAATTATTAATCGCACAATCAACTGTTCGGAGTTCATCTCGGCACTTGCACGATCTGTGTCGTCCATTGTCGAGATGAAATCCGAGCTGTTGATTACCGAGATTAACGGCTCGAGTGCAGCACTACTGGATTCCGCTCTAAGCATATTTGGTAGTACCGAAAAAAGTCAGAGGTTTGAGTTTACAGAGTCTTGGAGAGGTATAAATCCTTTTCGATTTGTTTACACGATAGCTCATCCTCTTACCCAATTGATCCTCCATATAAATCCATGTCGTTCATTGCCAAGATGAAATCCGAACTGTTGATTACCGAGATTAACGGCTCGGGTGTAGCACTACTGAATTCTGCTCTTAGCGTACATTTGGTAGTACCGAAAAAAGTCAGAGGTTTGAGTTTATAGAGACTTGGAGAGGTATAAATCCCTTTTGATTTGTTTACTCACTAGCTCATCCTCTAAACCAATTGATCCTCCATACAATGTTTAAATTAAGAAACAAGTAAATTTTACTACTATAGTTTGGATTATGCTGCCATAAAAAAGGATGGAGGGCAAACAATAAAATATGCTCCGGGAAAATTAAGCCCCACCTACCCACACATAGTCAGTTTTAGTATATTGGGAACCAATCTTTCCACTTGAATGGATGGACAAGGAATTTTGTACATCTAACCAGTAATTATTATTTGGTGCCCCAAAACCACCAAATACTTATTTAATGGTTTTTTTTTAGCTGAAGAGGTTGAAGAATTCATTAATCAAAAGCCCTAAAACAATTTAACAAAACCAACAAAGACACCAAAAAAAAAAAACAGGAAAAAAAAAACAAAAAATACATAAATCGCCGGAGCCTCACCGGAGTTGTCACGCCACCGTCGCCGACGTAGCCGATGTCAGGAGTCCGGATCTGGAAACCCCAGATCCGACTCCCCCCATGCCCAAAAATCGGTTCCGGCCGCCCATCCAAAGAGAAGATGAGGTCGATTTTCATGGGGAGTCATCGGAAACCAAAAGGGGGAAGTAGGAGAGGAGTGGAGGAGGAGGAAGATGGTGGAAAAGGGTAGAGGGGGAGGGGGAGTGTGGCGGCCGCCAGGCAAAACCCAGGGAAAAGATCTTCCGGCCGCCTCCCTGCTCACGCTCTCTCTCTCTCTCTCTCTCTCTCTCTCTCTCTCTCTCTCTCTCTCTCTCTCTCTCTCTCTCTCTCTCTCTCTCTCTCCAGACTTTTGGATCTTGCATTTAATACTAAGCCCTTGTAATAATCCAAATTTTTTAATAATAGAAATTGATATTGTAATTCCAACTTAATTTCAATTATTAATTAGATTAATTAATGGAGTTGATAAATATTTTTATTGCTTGATTAAACCCTAGTATTTTTCTACCTAAATTAGTGTTACATGCTTGTTTTATCGGATGTCTCCGAAGGAACACATGCTTGTTTATATGTATGCATGTATATATATATATACATATGCTATATTATATACATCACTCCCCTTACCTCCTAACTAAACCCTAACCCCATTACCCTAATCTCATCACACTAACTAAACTCAAAAACAAAATACACTCTCACATCCACCTCCCCTCCCCATAAATCCACCCATCACCTTCCCTAGCTCCATCCCCCATGTTTTCAAAGGAAGGCTTGTCACTTTTTGGCCCCTCCGGACAAAATTGCCCCTCAGTTTGTGTTGGATTGAGCTGAATGAGTAGGCAAAATAAATCACTATTTGGGCAATAAATACTTCAAGTTTTAAACTCCGATATTGCTTTGCTTAACCAACTTGAAAAGTAAACCCTTCTTTTCAAAAAATTTAGGGTACGCCATGTGGCCGAGCCTACGTGGTATCCGAACGTTGCATCCTGGTTGTCCAAAAGTGTATTGGACGGCCCAGATCGAAACTCTTTCTCACCTCCTCTCTCTCTCCCATTTCCCTCTCATGTTTCTCTCTCCATAATCCGGACCGCCCAAAACCGAAATAGACGACCCAGATCGCGTGCACGGTATACGTGATACCCGCTCGGCATTGAAAAATTGCTCTCCTTTTCCTTAATTTTAGTGGGGAGGTCAGAGGTGTCCTCACACCTGACCATCCTGGGAGTGGTGGACAAGCAACTTTCTACCGTTATCCTACCGATGCTGAGGGTTCAGATTCCAAAGAGAACCATACGAAAAAACTACTTCTTCCTTTTCTTCTTTTTCTCATTTCTCTTTTTATTTCTCTTTTTACCAGGGCCGGCTCATAATATAAGTCAATGCAGCCACCGTTTCAGGTTTCCCAAAATATATAAAAAATAGAGGCCCCCAAACATGTACATCCCCTATATATTGTGATAGTTGTTTATTTTTAAATGATTGTATGTTTAAATATGTATATTGATAATATTACGTAATGGACTTTTTTATGGAAATATGTGTTGAAAAATTTTATTATGCAAAATATATAGAAGGTCTCATCTAATAAGTCTGTTTCAGGCCTCCAAAACTAATGAACTGACACTGCTTTTTACGCTCTATTCGTTGCAAAGAATAATGACGTGTCATTATAATTATTTCACATTCCACAAGTCATTTATATTTTTTGGCTCGGAAAAAATAATAATAATGGCGTGTGAAACGAGAAATGAATTACAGTAGTAAGCTAAAGTTAGGCATACATCTAAATCATAAACATGAAAGCATTTTTTGGTGTTTTTTTGCTGGAAATTTGAAGAAACTCCTGAATCACACTCTAAAAAGACTCATTTACAGTTATAGAGGCGGATTTCAGTGACTTAAATGTCTTTTTTTTTAAGAGCTTTCTTTTTGTTTTGAAGAGCCATTGACTTGGGATTTGGGGTGCCTGCTGTGCACCCATCCGAGCCATCCGTTGCTCGGATGGACGGCCCAGATTTCATCTTGCATGCGCGGCAACGAACGGTTCGGATGCAAAGGTGTTGAGGTAAAATTTGGGCCGTCCATCCGAGCAACGGACGGCTCGGATGGGTGCACAACACCTGTTGTGCGGTGGCTGCACAGCAGCCACCCCGTGTCCATTGACTTGATTGTTGAATGGATATAACATTTGATATTGTGCCATATTGACAGTTTTTGGGCTCTCTTCGATACCATTATAGCCCGGTATACTGACGAGAGGAAAAATCGCATGCATATCGATTAGTTTCTGTTACGTATCGGTCCGTATCCGGTTCACGACTAATACTCAACCGTTAGAGAAATTTTCAAAAAAAAATTCCAGAAAATGATTTTTAAAAATTCACGAGCACTACATTGATCCAATTCTTGTTAAATAATATTCGATACTCCCCCCGTCCCGCAAAGTTAGACACTTTTGGGAGTTCTAACTTTTAAGGAGGAAATATTATTCTATTGTGAAAATCCAAGTGTCCAATCTTACCCTCCTAGTGTACTTTGACTTGTGCTTCGAAAATTTGAATTTCAAATTTTGTGCTCAAAAGAAAAGGGTAAAATGAGAAGTTTGTCATATTTTGCTTTTGACTTTTCAAAGTGGACAAATTATATGAGACAACAAAAAACATGAAAGTGTCAAACTTTTGGGGACGGCTATCTAAATAGATACACTCAAAGTGATATATTTACGTATCGCGAAAACCGTTATTTAAAACCTTACTATGCAATTATTGTTGCATGCACCCAATATGGAGATAAGAGAAGTGTGGGGGGTTTTGGTTGATTGGTTGGAGGAATCATCAAAGTGGTAAGAGTATCAATATTAGGATACTCAAACTAACTTTTAAGTTAAAATAGGGAGCAAAATCTTCAAAACAACCCATTATCAGCCTCACCAAACAAACTCACCAAATTGAAGATTTCTTAACTTTGCTACAGTAACTTAACAAATTTGGTGTGTTACTGTTCACTCACCAAAAGAGGAGGAACAAGAGAAGAGTAAAAGTTTGAATAAAGAGTCTGATTGTGTGAGTTTTTGATAAAGTGACTTGCTAAGTTTGAATAGAGAGTTTGATTTTGTGAATTTTTTGAAAAGTGACTTGCTAAATTATAAAAAGGTGTTTTTGAGTTTAAATTTAGTATTTTTCTGGTGTGTCAGATAAGGATGTCCTAATACAACTATAAATTTGGTACGTGGGTGCATGTGAAACTTTAGGGCTCCGTTCATTTGCCAAGAAAGTTACGCGAGAAAGTTAATAAAGTGAAATGAAGTGAAGTAAAGGAAAGAAAAATTTACTTTCCTGTGAGTGTTCAGTTGACAAAGAATTTTTCCAGGAAAATCAAAATTTGTTTGTTCATTTGGCAAGAAAGGAAAATAGTGGGAATGTTGCTTTTGCATTGGCTAACTATGGACAAAAATTAAAAAAAAAAATATACCCATTTAACACTTCATATACCCATTTAAACAAAATCAAATATAAATTAAAAAAAAAAAACAAGTGTCCAAAGAATAATGTGAAACATAAATTCTTCTCTATTTGAAGACCCACGTACCCAAGTGGCACTTTGGAGTACTTCTGGTGATTGGATTTTTAAGCCCCCTTTAGCAGTGGATTTGCTTAAAAAAATATATACCCATTTAACACTTCATATCTATCATCGGGTACTTTTTTTTCCGCAACATAGTTAATTTTCTAATTAATTTTTTATCTGCATTCATGTAAAAGATATATACATACATATAAAAGATGCATGTGTGTGTACAATACTCCTAGCAGTTTTGTATCGAATCATGAGAAGCATATGAAAAACAAATAAATTACTGAGATTGATTTGATCATGAATACCCAAAAAAATTGAGATGGATGACTTACCTTGCCAATAGACAAACCGTAGAAACAGAGGTAGAGAAATGGCGCCTCTGAAAAGTAGACTTTTGCCGCCAGAAAAAGATAATTGGCGGGATAAAGATAATAGCAATGGCGGAAATAACTTTCCCACGACACATAATTCCTTGCTTTTGGTAGGATGCATTTTGAGGGAAAGTGAATCCCAGAGGGAAAAATATTTTTGTGGGTCCCATTACTTTCCTGGTAACTGAACACCCCAAAAGTTGAGGGAAAGTTAGTTTTCTCATCCTTTCCCATCCTTTCTTGACAACTGAACGAGGCCTAGGTGTTGGTGGGAGCGAGCGAGTAAGAGCAATAAAGAGAGGTTATGGGTAAAGATCGACGTAGGTATTCATGCATCAAGAAACTGTTTTTGTCAGCTGAAAACATGGAATACGGAATGGACCCGCAGTGCTCAAACTCGATATATATGCATCCATATCTATATGGTAATCAGTGGCAAACGCAGGATTGTAGCTGCGGGGGGCGACTCCATAGAAAATATAAAGAAAAATTAAAAATGTACTAAAAATACATTGAAAAAATTGAAAATATGTCGAAAATTGGGGGGAGTGCGGGGGCCGAACACCCCCTCCGCACCCCCAGGTCCGCCCCTGATGGTAATCCTTCATACTTTAATTGGAAGTAAACTTTAATTAGACGTGGCTCTTAGATTCGAGGCTATTGGTCCCTAGTTAAATGCACGTATACATACATTTAACGCGTCGCGGTTTTTCATTTTCTCTATCCACACCCGTCCGTGAGTGTTGTCTGGTTTCGTCGGCTCAATTGCGGTTTGGGTGGTTTAGATGGTTTATATACTAGAAAGCTGCCGAAATCGGTTTAGGTGGTTTATATATTAGAAAGCTGCTGAAATCACCCAAACCGAATCGAATCTGATCCGCCAAAATTCATATATGAGGATCTGTGTCTGTCTGTATCATACCTTGGGTGGGTTCGTAGGCAGTTTAGTTGACCTGGGCAGTCATAGCACGCCGGTTCTAAGAGTTAGCTTAATCAGTTTATTAATTCGGCTTTAAATAAAAGCCCAGCCCTTGCTCTTGGAACAATACCAAGCCCAATATGTAAAGTAAGTGGACTTGTGGGCCAGGTCCAGTTTTTCTTTTTTGGGTAAATTGGCCAGGTCCAGTTGATGTTGTCCACACCATTGCACATTCATAGTGCCAATAAAATTGGATGACCTTTATTACTACTATTAATCAAAACCAAGTAATGTCATCCAACATGTAGATTCTGATGTCCGGTCAACTTGATTTTTGATAGGAACTCGCCGGGAGGAATTCACCTGAGTACTTATTCGATAGTCCCGGAGCAGCATCGCGTGGTGCCCCAACACTTATATATCCACCACATATTATATTGGACTCTATAACAATGTGTGGTGGATACCACGTGACAATACCGTAAGACCATGAAATAATTGGTCGATTCACCGAGGGTAGATGTGCATTTGTGATGCAGTAGCCATGGAGGAAGAGTATTTTCGACATTTTAAGCCTAGGGTGGCAAAATCGTAATTATGCTGATGTGGAATTTTGCGTTGGGCCCACTTGTAATCGGGCTTTCGTCGCTGTTTAGGGCTCCGAATGGCCAAATTTGTCATTTAAGGAAAGATTTGACTTGCTAATTACTTGGGCAAGGAAAATCCGAATTAAACTGTGCTTTTTGGAAACATTCTAGAATTCTCTCTAGTTTTTTATTTTGCTATTATTTTCGAATTTTTCATTTTTGGTAATTTTGCGTTTTTTTTATTGATTTGGCTTCTTTTCCGGAGCAAATCAATTAGGGTTTCCGGTTTCCTATATACTAAGTTGTCTTGCCTCAATTAAGGTTTTGTTTTTATAATAAAAGTTGTAAGCCTTAAGCACAACTCCAAAAACTTCAAAGGGCCTTTTTGATTATTTATTGAATGAAAAAGTAAAAAATTTACGACAAAAAAATCTAAATCCAAGAGAGTATTTTTCTAAAACTAAACTATCTCCAAACAAAAATGGCCCTTGTGTTCGAAAATGAACAAACAAAGAACAGTCCCTTTTTCAAACAACACGGTCTTTTTCTCGTTACTAATGTTTCCGTCGGATTACTTAAATGGGCGGGGCAATTTTATTGAATGAAAAAAATGTAATTCCCTCCAGTCTAGAGAGTATTTTTCTCTAAACTATCTTGCCAAAGCCTTCACATGATACCAGAGAAAAGAAAAGAGGGTTCTGCTTGGTTGGAGGCTTCAAAGTGTGCTCTACAAGAGCTTTTTTTTTTTTTTTTAAATGCTCTACAAGAGCTTTAAGAGGCCATTTTGCATCATTCCTTTTTTTCTGAATTTTTTTCATGAATGCTAAGTGGGTCTGAAAAAAGAAAAAAAAAAAAAACGTAACGCTAACTTACAAATTCAGCACATGTTCTTTTCATCGTACTAAACGGTGAAATTGATCCCCAAGATTAGTTAAAATGTCGTAAAATCGTAAAATACATCAAGAAAAAAAAACCTAAGAAACTTTTTATACCTGATTATACGCGAGAGAGAGAGAGAGAGAGATACCCAACAAATTTACGACACAAAAAAATACTTGTGGAGGAATCATTCAATCCCAAGAGATCAGAGAATCATAAAAAACGAGAAAAAAAACAAAGCATGGAACCATTGAGTTGGCGCATTGAAGAGATAAAACTCAAATGTTGATAATGCTATTTTACTTCAGAAGTTAATTAATTGGGGTCTCACAACTGCCGAATTTATAAAAATGTGGAGACACAATAAGCAATGAGTTGACTCTTATCACATGAAATGTGTAACAAACCAAGTGACTAAGGGTCATGATCAGCACATCACATGTCCCTTTCTCTCTTGGGTTGACTCTCCATCGATCATATGCCGTCTATAACAAACAAGTGTACATTACTAATATAAGCATCTCTAACTAACATCGGATATAACAGCTAATTCTACTGATGCATATCGAACGACATAAACTGACATCGGATATAAGAGCACCCGGGTTTCTATATCCGGGTAATGGCCATATCCGGCTCTCATTTCCCTCCACCAAAAAGACCATAAGAGATCGTTAATTTGAGGGTTTGGAATTGGGGTTAGAAATGTAATTCCGTACGTCTTAGAAATTCTGTGTTTGGTTTCGCAAATTGAGATGAGGTGGCATCATCGCAGGGCGCAAGATTTGTAGTTTGCATGAGAATAAAATTAGAAATGTGTGCCAGAATCTTAACAAAAATACTAAAACCCTTATTTTTTTACTCCACCGTTTATATGTGGAGATATATCATAAGGGCCGGGAGATATTGTACGTATTTTGTATTCCTTCTGCATGTTTATCTTCGGACAAACAATTGACCCTTAAGTTTAGTTGATTACTTGGCAATAATTTGATTTGTAAGCCCTTGTAATGAAGACTACATCTGGAGCCTTTCATTCTCAGTATCAGAGCTAAAAAAAATTTGGACCAAGAAGTTTCAGAAAGGATTTAATTAATTTTGTCCCCACAATTTCAATATAATCAGTTTAAGCAAAGTATTTCAAACAAAGAAATACTAATAGTACGTACCATGCATCGATCCAACCCAGTTTGACGAATTTTTCAGGGTATTTGGGCTTTCCTCGATTTTAGAAAGTAGTAATAACTACACCAGTGATTCTCATACTTTTCCCAATGCGGGTCCTCTGGTCTTCTTTTCCATTTGATAAAGAAATGAAACATAAAAGAAAGGATACGTTCCGCTGGCCGAAGGATGGAGCCAAAGAAGGACAAGTGGCGAGGCAAACCTACAAATCCGACTTACAGCAGCTTCGCTTCTCACCTTGCCATTTCATCCGCAGCTAAAGTACCTCGCCACAGGAAGTGAGGTTTGGCGAGCTCGCCACGGCCTCTTTCTCTCTGTTGCACCTTGCCATTGATCGTAAAATCGTAAAATACATCAAGAAAAAAAAACCGGAAAGAAACTTAACAAATATCAATAAATAGATAAGGCCTCCAGGTCCTATTTGCATCGAGAGAAGCAGGCGAAAAGAATTTATTTTGGCATCCCCACCCCATGTGTTTTGAATTGCTATGAGGTGTTCGGACAATTCTACCACATTAGGTGTTAAATTCTATTAGAAATCAATAACTTTCATAAAAAAAAACTACTAATATCAACATTGCCACCAAAAAACAACAAAGTATTTAGCATATTACTATTGCATTTGACAATTTTTCATGATTCTGAAACCGTTGCGTAATAAATCATGGTGTCAAATACATCACTTCTTCAATATGAGTAAAAGAAGCAATCGTTCATTGGCATTGGGTGTTCAAACTTTTCGGTAGGGTGTTCAAATATTTTGGTTAGGGTGTTCAAAATGAAAAAAAATAAAATAATTTTTTTACATGTATTTCTAAAAAAAAAAAATATTCTGGGTGTTCGTGATGGAGGAAGAATTGAGACCATGGAGCCGATCTATCTGTGAGCAACCTAGAGAGAGAGAGTAAAGAGATAGGGTTTTCTGCTGGTGTTAACCTTTTCTTCCCCTTCCGAAGAAGAATCCGGCCCCCTTCTCCTCTCCCACCCTTTTCTGGACCCCTTCCTTCCCCATCCTCCATTTCTCTTCCTTCCAAATACACAAAGCCTCCATCCTCTACATCTCCACTACTCCTCCACTTGCTACCGCCATTGCTCCGCTTTCTACCTTCCTTTTTGGAATGGGTCGATCTGGGGACGAGTTGTTGTGAAGGGGTTTCATTTTAGATCCTCCTGCTAATAAGTCAACAACAAGTGCTCCATGTGGCGGATCCTGTTCATTAACTTCCTAGCAAGCTACTCCAAAGTTTTTAGTTTTTTTATTTTATTTTCTATTTTTTTTTTTTTTGGTTAGGTTGTTTACCCCTTTTCATAGGTGGTTTATTAGCCCTTTTCATATGTGGTTTATTAGCCCATTTTGGGTGCTTGTTTCTACGATTTCATCTTTACCAAAGCTAAATTACATTTTACCCCCGCGTTCATCAAAACTTCAGTGTTAGGGTTTGAATGCTTCCTTTCGGGAATCTCTACTAGACAGATCGTGGACAGGCTCCCTATTTTGGGAAGGTGGAGGTTGTTTTGGCTTTCACACAAAAAAATACTGATCAATAAATTTTGAAAGTTTTGGTTGCAAGGTGGACAATTGACATCCGTGGGCTGTGATTCAAAATTGAAAAATTTTCAAAAAAAAATCAATAAATGATATGGTGGACAAGATTGACCGTGGGCTGTGATTCAAGTGGCACAACGATGTTTATATGAGTGATGACGATTAACTCAAATCCAACTAAAGGGCAAAAAAAATATATATATCTCTATGAAGCATATATAATTAATCTTAAAAAACAGACTACCAAATAAAGGGGAAAATAGGGGAAAACATTAGACAAATTTAAGACATTCGTGAACTGCAAAATTGAAGTGAATGAGATAACATTAAAATATCAGTGAGGTTTTGTTATTATTACTAAAAAAAGAGGACAATTAGGTCTTTTAAGAACATTCTCATCAGGCTCAACAAAAATTAAGCCAAATTTAACCTCAAAAACACATTTTATAAATTAACAAGTCACTTTTTCAAAAACTCACAAAATCGACCATCAAGACACTCTCTATTCAACAGTCGGGAGAGAATTGTTTTAACTTGTGAATAATGCCTCAAAGGATTTACATTAACAAACACTCTTATCAGAAAAAGTTATAACTTTTAACAAATTTACAAAAAAATTGTTGAATCTAATTTGGGAAGTTCTTTCCTCTTTCACTCAACAACTAGCCATCAGGGGGATTTGCCTCCCCTGATGAGGATGCTCTTGATGTCAAAATGAGAAGGTCAAACCAGAATGGGAAAAGCACCTCTTGTGCCTTCTAGTTTTTCTTATCCTTCTTCCAACATTGAAAATGTGTTTTCCTAAAAGAGAATGTTTACGGGTGCAACATTGCATCCATTAAAGGTATAAAAAAGTATAATTGTGGATTCTCCTTGCATTTTAAGTGTAATTTAACTTTAAAATGTATTTTAAAATCTATGTAAAACCTAACAAATGTATTTTTTTTTATCTTTAACGGGTGCGGTGGTGCATACATTAGCAAGATCCTTTTCCAAATAGAGCAAGATCCTTTTTCAAATAGCCAAAATGCTAAAGTGTCAATGTGAAAAGACAGGTATCCAAACACGGACCACACCCCCGGAAGAGAGAAAGTCAGAAAGACGCTTGGCTCACTGTGCGTATAGCGGTAGAAAGGACACTGGGTTACGTCGGTCACGGACACTTGTACTTTAGACCTGCATAATAAGGACACTTGAGACCTGCAAGAAGTAGTACTAATAAAGTTGGGTACTTATTTTTGAAAATAACCGTTCTATAGAGGTACCGATGATTCACACGCATAGATGGGTATGGGCAGCGTGTGGGACTTGCTTTTTTATTTTTAATGAAACGGAAGCGTTGTTCGTTTTGGTTTTCAAGAACCGATTTTTTCAATTATTATTCAATTATTACCTCTATTTTTAAATATTATTTTTATTTTTCTCTTTATCTCTCTCCAATAATTAATACCTATTTTTAAATTATTATCCTTATTTCTCCCTCTAATCATTACAAAAACCAAAATTCAAAACCCAAACCAAACACAACCGGAGAGTTTTCGGATCAATCACTCACACGCTTCAGATTGAGCTGATTTTTTTTGGAGCCACTCAAAAAATTATTTTAAGATGAACATCTCGAATTATTCGAGTGGGACCCAAAAGTGGGTGGGTCCCACACGTCATCGGTATCCCATTTGTGCATAAGTGGGCAGTAACTATGGATTTACTGTTTTGGAAAATGCTAACCTTCGCCTTTAGGCGGAAGATAATGTATAAAAGGTTTATTAATATCCAAAAAAATATACTAATATCCGTTAAAGTATATTGTTATTCGTAAAATGTGTATTGAAATTCGAATTCTTTTGTCTCTATGTGCATATTATCCTCTGTCTCATAGACGGAAGTTAGTTAGGTTAGTGCATGTTATAGTGATTGCAAACTTGTATGTGAGTGTTTTTAGTTTGATGTAATTCATATTTGAACTTTCCTATCGTTTGATAGAAGGGGAAAAAAGATTAGTTGAGGTGATCTTGATTAGTAAATTTATTTGCCTATCAATATAAAAATATGGGTCTTGCTAAAATCCACTCCACCCCTTAGGCGGAAGATAATATGCATGTAATGACAAAAAAATTCGGATAGGCATTTCCCGAATATCAATATACTTTTACGAATATCAATATATTTTTATCGAATAACGATATACGTTTTACTCTCAAGATATTACTCCCTCCGTCCCAAATTGCTGGTCCTTCTTTCTATTTTGGGATGTCCCAAAATGTTGGTCATATTTCTAAAAACAACTATCAATATATATCAAACTTCTAGTTTTATCCTTAAAAGTACTCTTTCCCTCCCTATTTATTACACAGTTTTTGAAATTCGTGTCATTTCTTTAATCGTTTATATCTTTTAGTATATAATGTTTTTCATGATTTTTAAAACTTTGTATAAAACAACTAATTGAGATATATTAAACTAGACCCATATTGCATATTTTTTAAGATCCATATTGAAATGTATAAACAATTTAAAACCACTTAATAAACTTCACAGTTTTGAAGGATAAATTTGAAACACTAAGACAATAATTTTATCTCCTTGAATAGTTGGATTCCCCAAAAGGGACGAGCAATTTGGGACGGAAGGAGTACCAGTAAAGCTGATTCTTTACCCCTTGTATCTAATCTGAAAAAGACTGGCTTACAAAGTATAGTTCTTTTGTATTTTACTTTTACTTTTGGCTTTAGCAAATATTTTACCCCTTGGGACCCGTTTGGATGAGGGTAAAACTCCTTTCCAAAACTTATCACCCCTGATAAGGGGTGGGTCCTACCTTTATGGCTGGGTTTAGCAACCATTCAACCACCCCATTTCACCCCCTCAAAGGTTTCACAGCAATAGGGCTCTCTCCTTGATAATTTTTTGGCACCTCTTGGCCTCCCTAAAAATTATCTGAGAGTAGAGGGTTGTTTTTTTAACCATTAAACCTCTCCTTATCCCCACACACAGAAAATGGCCGGAATAAAAGATGGTGGTATAGTGGAATTCGGCCGAGATGGTGCTCCGGTTGCAGATCTTAGTCGCCTTGGTACAGTCGAGTGGAGTCGATGCAGACTGATGTGCAACATCTCACGCTTTTTTAGAGAAAGAGAGTGAGCGTGTGCAGAGGAGGGGAGAAGAGAGCGAGAGAAAGGAGAAAAAAGAGAGGAAGACCCATAAATTGAATCCGATCTGGTTGTCGCAGCCGCTGGATGTGCGGAAGAATGGGAGGAGAGAGAGAGTGGAGAGGAGAGGGACAAAGTGTTGGCTGGATGTAATAATGAACTGGTGAACTTTGAAAGGTCCATCTCTCTCTTTTTTTTTTTTTTTATTATTTAATTCCAATAACCTTTTTAGGCTAAGTAATCTACCCAAGTGGCACGTTAAAATGATGTTTTATCACTAAAACATCCTCCTCCAATTGAACAAATAAAATTGAATAACAATCATTAATTAAAAAAATGTTTTTTTAAAAAATATACTTTAAAAATTGAATATCTTAATTAGTTATTTTATTATAGCTTAAAATTGCCAAAAAAATAATTAAATATTTTAGATTTTGCATTTATATACTTAATTTAATACATAATCAAGTTTAACATTGCACAAGGGCAAAATAGTCATTTCACAAATTTTTCCCTTATCCACCCACCCTTATCCCCCTATTTCATAAAACATCCAAACCAAACCAAATTTTATCCCTCCTGTTTTATCCTTCATTCAAACTATCTATTTTTTTACTCCCCTCCATAAACATCTCATCAATATGGGTCAACCCTCCAAAATTAATACTCTCATTTATCTTATCCCCCTCTATAACTTATCGCCCCTGAAAATAATCCTCCATCTAATCGGGGCCTTGTATCTAATCTGAAAAAGACTGCTCACAAAGTTTAAGTTCTTTTGTATTTTACTTTTGGCTTTAACTAACACTTTTACGGCTATTTTCATATATAATACAAAATGGGATAAATTGTGGATCTAGCAGTCTTCCACGCTTGTGGGGTGGAGCTTAGCATTTCCTAAAGATATTGGCAGTAAAGTTGTTACGAGATCTGTTGTAATCCCTTGTATCTAATCTGAAAAAGACTGGCTTACAAAGTTTAGTTCTTTAATATTTTACTTTTGGCTTTAGCTAACACTTTTAAAGCTATTTTCATATTAGACAAAATGGGAAAAAATGGGGAAGTACTGGTCTTAAAGGTCCAATTCTGCTTTCTGATTCTGTGAGTTAGGGTGAGTTTCCCAAACAAGATTTCATAAAATCAAGAATTAATTTTATCAAATCTTGATAAAATCCTTTGAAAAACCGTGCCTTAAGTCAACAACGTACTCCCAATTCTCCTTAGAAATACTATATGGCTCATTCAATTTGAAGTAGTCCAAGTTAGATTTTAGTAGTATTTGTGTATGGAACTTTTTCGTTTCATGGTTTAATTTAGTTTTAGTTTTGTTTTTTAATCATTACTCTCATTTCTCTCTCTAATCTCTATCTCTCTCCACTCATTATCTATATCTCCAAAACTAAACTAAAATAAAACTACTAAACGAACAAGGTGACAGATATTTTCGTCTTCACCGAATTAACATCTTGAACCCACCTCTGCATCCAAATTCCAATGTCTCGACTCATGGCTATGTCACATGAAACAAACAACCTTCATACTAATAGTACTCTCTATGTTTCAAAATAAGTGTCCCATACTTTCTCTCTCTTTTGTCATTTTCCAAATAAAAAAATTAAGTACTTCCGTATATCGTTTTTTGGTGCAAAAAAATTCAAAAAATGATAAACGAGAGTACTTAATTTTTTATATTTGATAAAGAACACAATTTTTCGTAATGAACACTTATTTTGGAACCGAGGAAGTACTACGAAAATCAGATAAACAAATTTTTTAAATTTCCCGTCTAAGGTCTACCGACCGTAGGTCATGTCTCTGTTGTAACATCACTGTCCTCATTAGAAAACAAAGAGAGAGAAAAAAAGGAAAAAAAGAAAAAAAAACGTGGCAGAAGCACATTTATAATGGAACAAAGTTATAAAATGGACGTATGGGTTTGGTCTCCTCAGGCACTACTCCTCCTTTTCCACTTTATTGCATCCAAATGAAAGCTGCTTTCTGAAGTTGCAGAGAGTCATCTGTTCAAGATTTGCAGAAAAAGGGGCAGAAGGCCAATCTTTCTTGATCCCAAGGACAATCCAAACAAAAAAGGTTAGCCCTCAGCCCTGCTTTTTAATTTGTTGATCATACCCGTCCGGCACCCAAATTTTTCTCGGCAATCTAGGCGTTGTTTAATTTGAGTTTTCAGAATCATAATAATGTTACAGCATTGTAAAAAATTAACTCGGTTATTTTTCTTTCATGTTTTCCTTATTTCTTGTGGATACGTACAATTTTTCGAGGAGTTGATAGTATCCCGTTTCGTTATTTCTAGACTAATTAATTACGAAGAGAGAGATATTTGAAGTATCCTCTCCTCTTCTTCTTCTTCTTCTTCTTCTTCTTACTTGACCGTGGAAAGATATAGTACCTTGGAGTTTTAGATTAATTATACAGGCAAAAATTAAAACAAAATCGATACCAAAAGAAAATAGGAAAAATAAAAAAATTAGTGAATCAAATTCTGATAGTGGAGTCGTTTAGTGGAACTTATAAACAAATTTAGTATTTTAGGGGAACTTATAAACAAGTACTTCCGATAATTAAATTTAAAAGAAAATTAGTAATTGGTAGAACAGGGGGATAGGCTTTTCCAAAATTGTTAACCGCATAATTTAGTTAGTAGTTAAACCAGCTGTCTATGACAGATCTATCTATGCAAACATTACAATTAAAGGAGATTAACTTCTTTACTAAATTCGCATAATCCCGCCGTGCATCCCAAGATTCAACGGCTTGGGATCAATGCAAACTCTCTCTTCTCATTAAAAGCATCTCAGATTATATAAAAAAAATCCACATATTATCTGAACCGTTGAATCTCAGGGTCGATGGCGGGAATTTTCTCGGTGCAAACCCCCTCTTTGCTGATCATCCGTAAAGAAGTTAATCTACAATTAGATGATTTAGGAGTTGTTCTAATTCCTGACTTAAGTCAAGAATTGGTTTATAATTCAGTTTTTAAGTCGTGAGACGGTGAGAGAATAACGTGTCTCATAAAGTGTTTAGTTTTGAGTTTAAGTTAGGAATTTGAACAAGTTCTTAAATTGTGTAGTTGATTTTATGAGAGATTTTTTTTTTCATTGTTGAAAAAAATTCAATAAATGAGTTTTATTAAGACTTCTTAGATGGATGATGATTCAGAAAGCTTGTGGTTGCATGATTTTTATAATACCATGGCAAAGGTTAAGACTTTCAATCATGGGAGTCTTTAAGATAATGGAGGTCAATTGAATATTATATGTTCAATACTAACCCATGAAGTGCTAAACTTTGTTTTCGTGTGCGCATATATTTACTATTTACTTAGTGTTTCGGGCCATACTACTACACATTTTTGTGAGACCTGTGATAAAGTGTCTGAACTCTAAATAAATGTGTGATGCTAGTATAATCCGAAACACCCTGTGACTGTGTTTCGGGAGTATTGAATATATAATTACTTGTGCATATAGACGCAGGGGCGGACATAAGGGAGTGCAAGCGGAGGCTTGGGCCCCCGCTCACCCCCCCAATTATCTCAATTTATTATTAACTACCCCTTTAGGTTTTGTTTGTAAAAATTATAAAGAAATGTCCCCTCAAAATTATTTTATTAATACATAAAGATGATATTTTGATGTTGATTTATGAATACATATGATTTCGTTCCCTCGCGATAGAAATTCTGTGTCCGCCACTGAATTGGGGGAGTCCTCTATTTTGCTTAGGTATTCCGTGAGAATAATTCCTGTCCACTAACTAATACAGTATTATATCTACCAAATTAAAAGGATAGAGAAAACGATTTAAGAGCATCATCATCAGGCTCACAAAAAAAAACACCAAATTTAACCACAAAAACACATTTTACAATTTACCAAGTCACTTTATCAAAAACTCAAAAAATCAGACTCTCTATCCAAACTTTACTATATTAAACTATTCCCAAATCTTTAAAAAAAAAAAACTTTTTACCCTAAAATTTGGGTCCCCTCCTGGGGAGTTGAAGTTTGTCAGGGAAGTTTGAAATTTGGCTCCCAGCCCCACCACTCTCTCTCTCTCTTCTATTCCTCGCTCCCTTTCTCTGTGCCTCTGCCAACCCATGGCCCCACACGGCAGAAAAATAGTATAAAACTAAGAAGTGCGTAAACAGTACCGCACCAAATTTGGTGCGGTACTGTAGCAAAAAATAATTTGATGAGGTAAAATAGAGAGCCTGATTTTTGAGGGTTTTTGGGGGTTTGGCTCTCCACTTTAACTTAAAGTGGAGAAGCTGATGAGGATGCTCTAAGCCCCAATGGAGGATGTGATTAGATACTAGGGTTTAGTTTTCACGGTGAGACTTTGGTTCGAGCACTTCCAACCGTCCGATTGGGCTAAAATTTTATGGGGCCCCTCGGAAAAATGTTTTAAGAACAATGAACGGTTCGGATCACTCGTGTGGGACCCAAAAGTTGGTCCCCGAACGCGATCGGTACATTTTCGGGTCCTTTTCTTCTATACACCCAACAGTGTCCTTTTGTTAATGTCAAAACTCCGTGCCTAAGATTCTTGTAACTTGAACGTGTGGTGCAAGTTTTATGCATAAAAGTTTTGGCATTAATTAACATTTCCTAGTAGTTTAAATTATTGAATCTACTAACATTTTATTTTCGGAAACCAAATCAAACTAAACAGAGACTTAAGTTCCGAGAAATTTAAATCTGGTTATATGAATCCATCTTGAGGGTATCGTGTTTCATGATATTCAATAAATCAAAGATCTTATCGAACTATCGTGCATCTTATTAATGTTTTTTGGGCCGAATAGGTCCAAACAATCTAAGGAATGTGAACGGAATGTGAACGCAACTCACTCTAATATCAAAAGCCCTGAAGTACCACGTAGCGGTGCTCCAAGAGCAAGTAACAACAATTTCAATTTTCCCATAAGTGGTTTTTAGTAGAGTCCAAAAAGTTATTGACTTGACAAGAGGTCTAGAAGAGTCGGTGATTTGCATTCTAACTGGCCAATCATTAACTATGTTTCATTTCATCCCAATTTTCCAGCATGAAATTGGGAAATTGAGCCCACCCACCGTTTGGATGCTGAATTTAACTTTTTAAATTTTTGGATCAAATATGCACTCTCACACGGGATTGATTCCATGTATGTGAAGGAATTCATTCACTGTGAGAGAAACGTTACAAATTATTGTAGTAACAATTTTTTTTATCGTGGATGCCTATGTATTGGTTGTCAGTCGGGTGAGATGCGGCGGGCCTGCTGTGCAACCTGTGCACAGTAAGTGTTGTGCAAAATTCGGGCCGTCCCCATATTTCAAAAAACTATTTGCTTGAAGAGAAGAACTATTCGCGCAAATAATTACTACTAGTTTTCAATCCGAATTGCAGTAAAAACTTGTGAACGGCTGTGATTCTGCGCAACACTTGTCGTGCACAAGCTGTACGACAGGCCCCCGCGTCCCTGTGGGTGCAACCTAACTTTGGGCCCCAGTATGTTTCTCGAAAATAGCAGTGAGTGGATGCAGCAAATATCTGTAATTTACATTGGATTAATAATGAACGCATGTTTTTGGTGCTTTTTTTGCGGGCAAATTAATGGAACTCGTGATTAGGTATTTGGGTGGACGGGAATTCTGGTGATGGAAATATCGGGAAAAAATAATGGGATTACAACTAAGGTAATTCATTTTTTTTAATTACCACTAAGGTAAGTCACTTTTTTTTTGAAGTTTAGGTTTAGGGTGCACTATCTTATTATAGGGTTTTACTGGTTTAGACACTTTCATAGAGTACCCTAAGATTTTAGGCATTTTCATACGGTACCCTATTCATAGGGGCACCCTAGAGTTTAGGTTTAGGGTGCACTTTCTTATTATAGGATTTTAGTGGTTTAGGCACTTTCATAGAGTACCCTAGGATTTTAGGCACTTTCATAGGGTACCCTAGTCGTAGGGTACCCTAATTGTAGGGTACCCTAGAGTTTAGGTTTAGGATGCACTTTCCTATTATAGAGTTTTAGTGATTTAGGCATTTTCCTATGGTATCGCTTTGACCTGATGGGAATTTTTCAGAGTTGGGCTTGATCGATGGTAATTATGGGATCCAAGAGTGACCTGATGGTAAATGTCCCAAAAATAATCTAGTAGTAGAAACTTCCACCACATTCTAAAAAGACTCATTTTTTCTTGTGATTTGGCTCAAGAAAAATTTTAATCACACTTTACATGTAGAGACTAAATAGGTGTCTCTTATGAAAAGGCATGTAATTTTAAAAAAAAAAAAAAAAAATCAATTTCATGCATAATTTTTTTTTATTTCTTTACACCAGTTTAAAGAACACAACTAGATCTGTAATTCGGTGCAAAGTTATTGAAAAAACTTATACACAAAAGGTACTTTTTATTTTTTTGTTTGAAAATTGTAAGTCTTTTTGTAAGGGACACTTATTTAGGAATGAAGGAAGTACCATTTAAGGAAGTACCAAATAATTTTCTAAAATCTACTAGAGGTAGTAGTTTTTTTTCTTTTTTTCTTTTTCAAACGATAGAATAAGACGAATTAGAGTAATTGGTAATGGTTACAACAGGAGTCGAGCAACTCTTTCATGAGGATTTGACCTTGTCTTTTCCCTACTGATGTTCTCTAGATGTAGTAGCCCAGGCTGTGTTTGGACTAATTTTTTAAGCCCGCTCGCTTCCATTGAACCATATCGTGGCAACATAGACTTATAAGTGGTCATATTGGATCCTCGAGAGCCATCACAAGTACAGGAGGCCTATATTTGCATGAAAATGTCGTGTCGTCCAGCGGAGCCTAGAAGAAGGTGAGTTAGGTGAGTTGTGCAGACAGATGTCTCCTTTTCAATAGAAAAGAAAAGCCAAACCAACCCAGTTGGCTGGTCAATCTCATAGATCTTTTCGACCGGGAAATCGGAGACGGACGACCACGGTCCCAACCTTACCTGCACCGGAGGTGTACTAATCATTGAACCCCCGAAACCCACTTTCTTTTCTGACAAAATCAACCAAGCCTAACTGGTCTCGACATGCTGTTGATATCGATTGGCTTATGATTGAAAAGGGTATAAAAATATAGTACAAAATCAAAAGAATTCATATATAGATTTGGGTGGGTAGGAGTAAATGTTTGGCTGCCTTTTTGCAAGTCTTTCATTCCCGAGAGCAGGGGCGGAGCCACATGGAGACAAGAGGGGTCAGTTGACCATCCTGATCCCCAAATTTCTATAGGGATTTTACTAGTATACCTCGCAAAATTGCTAATTGACCCCCCTTTGAATTTTTTTTGGCCCCCCTGAACCAGAATCCTTGCACCCCCCGTGAACGCGTCTAATTCTTGCCCCCCCGATCCAAAATTCTAGCTCCGCCCCTGCCCGAGAGGATGCTTGAATTATTTTCGGGTGATATTTTTTTCCTCTGTTTTTTCATTCAACTTTGGTTACATGCTCCCTCCCCCTTCGACATTATACACCTTTATCGACTTTCTTCAATAAAATTACTTTAACGTTAGTCCAAATTTAACCATAAACAAATGATCCTTCACCTTCACGGGCACCGAATTGTCCCACACCGTGACGCGGCGGCGATGGGCGGAGGGCCCGACAAAAATGACGTGGGGGCGTAGGGCTAATCACGACGTTGTCCGGTCATGTTTTGTCGGCTCATTTTAGGCCTGTGTTCGTGGATAAAACCCCGGCGAGGTTGTCAGTTATGGGATACTCCTAGTGGGTAGCAATCATGGTAGCGTGTTCGGCCGAAAACGGGTGGGGTCAAAGTATCTCACATATATACTCCTGTCTCTTTCCCATGGTCGAAAAGTAAGAACAGTGCACATGGGGTTGGTTACCCCTTCCATTCTAGGCCGCCATCATGATGGGTCCAACCCATCTCTATTCCAATTATTCCCCAAGGATCCTGCTACGGGTACAAACGAATTTGTACAGAAAATGTACAAATCGGTCTCGGGGACCCACTTTTGGGTCCCACACGAGTGATCCGAACCCTTCATTATTTTTAGAAAATTTTTCCGAAGGGCTCCACAAAATTTCAGCTCAATCGGACGGTTAGAAGTGCTTGAACCAAAATCACGCCGTTTCATTTTGAACGAAACGGCGTGATTTTGGTTCAAGTACTTCTAACCGTCCGATTGATCTGAAATTTCGCGGAGCACCTCGGAAAAATGTTCTAAAAATAATGAACGGTTCGGATCACTCGTGTGGGACCCAAAAGTGGGTCCCCGTGACCGATTTGTACATTTTCTGTACAAATTCGTTTGTACCCGTAGGATTACCGATTCCGGAATGCGACGATTGCTTCTAAAATGGACAATAATGCTAGGGGTACATAACTTTTTGTACATAAAATGTACAAATCAGTTAGTTCGGGACTATTATGGGTCCTATACGGATGATCGGAGTCGTTCATATTCTTCAAAATGATATTTTATTGTACCCCGTAAAAAATCAACTCAATCGGATATCGGTAAACGCTCCATCTGATTATCCAATTTTTTTGTTCAAAACAAAAAACGGATAAACGGATGGAGCATTTACCGATATCCGATTGAGCTAATTTTTTACGAGGTACAATGAAATATTATTTTAAAGAACGTGAACGTCTTCGATCATCTACGTGGGACTCGTAATGGGCCCAAATAAAAACCTTTGTACATTTTATGTACAATTTCTCTGTACCCATATCTTTTTCGGCTTCTAAATAGGGATGTGCATGGAGGCGGATCGGGGCCGGATAGTACTGTCTCTGCCTCCAATTTTTGAACCATTTTCCATCTCCATCCCCGTCCTGATTCCCAACGAAATTTTGTTTCATCTTCCATCTCTACTCCAAAATAGGGAACGGGAATCCCCATGGGTGTTGGGCCCGGAGTGCCCCAATGAATTTCGTTACAAAATATCACTCCCTGCGACCGCTCTAAAAACACACTTGTGGATATGATGTTGAATGCCATAAAAAAAGACTTAATTGAAACCTTTTCTAACACCAATTGGAGAGAGTTGGTGGAAAACCTGTCTGACAAGTGATATCAGAGCCAAGAGGTCATGGTTTGAGTCATGCGAGCGTCATCATGAGGGAGGGACGGTTGGGCTCGAAGTGCACCCATAGATTTTGTTACAAAATGCCGCTCTCTGCTACCGCTTTAAAAATAGACTTGCGGGTGCGAGGTCGAATGCCGTAAGAGACTTAATTGAAACATTTCCTAACACCAATTAGTTTTAAGAGAGTTGGTGGA
Source organism: Vaccinium myrtillus (assembly GCA_016920895.1). Taxonomy (NCBI): domain Eukaryota; kingdom Viridiplantae; phylum Streptophyta; class Magnoliopsida; order Ericales; family Ericaceae; genus Vaccinium; species Vaccinium myrtillus. The sequence goes on along the minus strand of CM029271.1, from coordinate 35,577,667 downwards.
AAAGCATAATGAAAAATATTTATATTATACAGCTGGTAAAAGTACTTTTGTCGGCATTAACAAAAATAATGGTAATATTTTAGCGGGAAATTGACTTTTGCCGGCATTATATTAAACAAATGCTTGTAAAAGTTACTTTTTTCCGGCATTTCTTGAAATGCCGGTAATAGTGACTTTTTTCGGCATTAATTAAAATATCGGGAATGCTCCTATTTGTCGTAGTATCAGATTAATGCTATTTATCAATTTCTACCATTGGATCAACCAAAATACAAATTAGTGCTGCCAAAAATATTTGTGAAGCTCTTGATGTTCGACCTCGCACCCGCACCCGCAAGTAACAGACTATAAGCTATGCAACTCTACACCTAGTTATATATTCTAAATAATAAAGATTATAACCTAATTCCATAATTCAAAAGCAAAAATCAAAAGTAAAGAAGATAATTTCATAAGTAATATAAGTTTCGGAAATTCGGGGACGGGCAGGGATGGATCGGGGAACGGATTCGAAGCTATGGTATGCCCATCTCCACCTCCTATCCTATCCCCGAAACTTTCAAAAAAAAAATCTCCATATCCTATCTAATCCCCAAATAGATCTCCAAATTGATGATCTGTTCGGAGCGAGGATTGGATCGGATTCGGACGGGTCGGATGAAATGGCGATCCCTACTTCTAGCTCAGTTGGTCATGTATGTGCTATGAGGTTTTAGGTTTGAATTGCTGGAATGACGTCGATACCCCTAGTACTAATTTTAACTAATATTCTAATATCCTATCATCTGACAATTTTTTATTGCATACTCAACACCATTACAAAAATAAAATAGATAGAAACTATAAACTTAGCTATAACTAAGACGAACCTGAAGTAACAGAGTAATCATAATTCGACATGTGAATCCTTCGTACCAATATAAGTTATGCAACTCTACACTAAGTTATATAGTTCTAAATAATAAAGATTATAACATAATTCCATAATTCCCAAGCAAAAGCAAAAGTAAAGAAGATAATTTCATAAGTTTCGGGAATTCGGGGACGGGGCGGGGATGGATTGGGGAACTAATCCGAAGCGGGGATATGCTTGTCTCGACCTCTTACCCGATTCCCGAAAGTTTTTTTAAAAAAATCTTCATATCCTATCTAATCCCCAAATAAATCTCTAAATTGGCGATCTATTCGGAGAGGGATCGGATCGGATTCGGACAGATTGGATGAAATCACCATCCCTCCTTCTAGCTCAGTTGGTAGTGTATAGATATTTATGTGTTGTGAGGTTTTAGGTTTGAATTGCCGGAATAACATCGATGTCCCTAGTACTAGTTTTAACTAATATTCTATCATTTGATAAAAAAATTTTAAAAAAAATCTCGTCCACGCCATGAGGCTACCAATTCAATCCAGTTTGAGTTCGAATCTCAAGCACAACAGTTCTTCTATGGTTTGGCTTTGACCCTTTTGATTATGAAATGGAAGTGGTGGTGGTGGTATTAAGGCTGAGTTCTTCAATGTATTTTATAAACATTTGATAAAATCAATCCCTGATTTTATCACATGTCTTCATTTTATCCATTCGTGAAGACATGTGATAAAATCTGTGGATTTTTTAATGTAAAAATTCACAGATTTTATCACATGTCTTCACGAATGGATAAAATCAAAAGGTTAATTTTATTGGAGAACTTTATCAAAAATTTTGTTTATAAAATCCAATTGGAGAACTCACCCTTGGGCATCTTTAATCAAAATATTCTAAAATTGTTTATTGCATACTCAACAACTTTAAGAAAGCGACATTTGGGCATCTTTAATCACAGTTCAATTTTTTTTCTCTTTATATTTGTTAGAACGTGTGTCAGTGTGTGAACGCTGCGTCCCACGTTGAAAAGATAGAAAAATGGTTGGACCTTCAAATATAATTGTGTGTCTCACTACTTACAAGGCCCAACCTTTTAAGTAAATAAATATAGTGAATAACGGGTCATTGGGTAATGAAAAATTTCAGATATGAGCCTTTTAGATGTCATTCAATGTATCACACTCTACCCGGGATCGAGTCTCATTCTCCCTCCCCCATTTAATAGATTAGGAATAACGAATGGCCAAAAAATAAAAAAGTAAATATAGGTCATTCAATGTATAAAATGTCAATGCTATATGATGAACTCTTTATCGTTACTTCACATAATATTAGGTCTCGTGCACGCCGTAACGGGATCAATGCATTTTCAAACGCCGTAACTTTGTATAATATCAATGCATTATCCAAACTCCTAGCTAGTAACAAATATTTATCCGTATGGTGGAGTATATTCCAACACCACCGCCATTTCAGTGATTTCACAATCAAAGGAGTACTTACGTTACCGTAGAAAAGTCTTGAACTGTCTATTTTTACTACCGACCGACCGCCAAGCACATTGGAAGATTGTGCGAATAATTGATGAATCAGAGTACTATTACATGACTTGGCTTGTGGTTGAGTCATGAGTTAATGATTGATTACACACAGGATCAAACGTAGAATGCGACAATTTGACGAGAAAATTTTGGGTGCGTGTAGGGCAGGGTACACGTGGTGCCCTTGCACTGCATCCGAGCCGTCCAAAAATGCTACGGACGGCTCGGATTGAAACCCATTTTTCATTTTCTTTTTCCTTTTTTTTTAAATCCGTCCGGCACTTTCAATCCGAGCCGTCCGATTAAATTTTTGGACGGCTCGGATGCAGTGCAGGGGCACCACGTGGTACCCCATTTGCACCCAAAATTTTCTCCAATTTGACCGTAGGTACGTAGTTCCACAGATTTTGGGAGTTCACATTTCAGTAGGTCTATTGAACAAGTGTGGTTTGTCGGTCATCAAGGTGATAGGAAATTTTTTTAGGTCGTTCAGACTTTGATTGTCGATTGGTTGAAACATATTTATCTCTGATGTTTATCCTCATAATTAAAGTAGTCCTTCAATTTTTTCGACACGTGTTTTACAAGTGTGGCTTGTCTTATCTTTTCTCATAATGATACAATCACTAACACGAAGCTTGAATGAGGATCTATATCTAACTCACGACGACTCGAAAGGGTTGGTCAATTTGTCAAACATGCTGAGACTAGAAATCTATTCATTTTGTAGTTCTAGGTTTAAAATCTTCTTGGTACTATCATATACTCTTATGGTACCAATTAACTAATATGGACTTTTATTCCCGTCTTAATCGGACCCTACTATTGGATTTGGAGGATAGAAGTAAGGAAATGGGATCCTCTTCGGTTCCTTTAAGGGATTGTAAGGTGATGTTCGGATCATTTTCGGGCCCTTCCCGAATTCGTTTTGATGATCAAGACCGTTGATAGTTTAGTTCTCGTCGAGAGTACATCAAACAATATCCGATTACTATGATTTTTTGCATGCCTATTAGTCTCCACGGTATTCAAAATACCAACAGTCTCAATCATGCAAAAATTGAAAACGTATTTGTAGAGGAACCGAACAGAAACGTCCAGTCTCGTAAAGATACTCCTAGAGAATGCACCCCTAAAATCCAAACACAAATTTGTTGTCCAGTAACAAGAAAAGAAAAATCCAACTCACTTGGATCCTTCTGTGGCCATGTGTACATCCTAACAACCTAACAAAAACAGGAAGAAGATAATACTCATAATTTTTATATACTTTTTGAAGAGGGAATAAAAGATAAAGTCAAAAAAGCGACTTTTCGAAACAATCCTAAAATGCATTGGGACTTTATAGTACTCCTACTTTACAGTTGAACAATGATAGGTACACATCCTCTCAATCACTCCCCACCACACCCTCTCTCACATCTGTGGTGGGGGCCACTGGGACCCACCGGGTGAGCCCCACCACACATGTGAGAAAGAGTGTGGTGGGGAGTAGTTGAGAGGGTGTATACCTATCATTTTTGTTTACAGTTTTACACTCAAAAGAGCAAAAAGAAAAGACTGTCGCCGTTGTTTCCGGATGCGAGCAGGTAGTTGATCGCTAATAATAAAGCAAGCAACGCCCACCATTTCCGTCCGCCCGCCACCAGCCCACCACTTCACAGTTTCTCATCAATTCCACCACTGCAATTCGCACCAATTCCAACACCGTCGTCAAGCATGAAGCCAAGATCAAGACCCCCTCGACAATCACAGGTACCTAGCACAAACGAAACAGGCCTCTCTGTTGTCTGACGATGTTCGTTTTGGTCTGCAGAGAGCCGTTCTTGTGATCTTAATTGTTGGAAAAAGTGTTTTACATCAGTCAAAAGAATCCTCCCTAAAAGAATAGATTCAGAATTTATTCTTTTCGGAGAGGATTCTTTCTAAAATCTGGACCGTTGATAGTGGAGATTAATGGCTGAGATGTAAGTGATGAGGAGGCCTAGATGAGTGGTTTTTTTTCTGTGTGCGCTAGGGAAAGATCCTCAATAATCACAGGTACCAAACACAAACGAAACAGGCGTCTCTACAGTCTACAATTTGATGTTCATTTTGGATTGCAGAGAGCGGTTCGTGTAATCTTATTTGTCTGAAAAATATTTTAAATTGGTTAAAAGAATTCTTCCGAGAGGAATCGATTCTTCCCCGGAGGATTCTTTCTAAAATCTGAACCGTTGATGGTGGAGATCAATGGCTGAGATGTGAGTGATGAGGAGGCCTATAGGAAAGGTTTTTTTTTATCTCTCTAGAAGTGGGTTTCTTCTTGTAGCTGTTTGCAATGACTTTAGGGGATTTGCAGAGAAATTGGGCTGAAATATGTTGTTTCGGTTGCACCTGCCTGCAGCTCTTCTGGTCGAAAGTCGTGATGCGCAAATGGCTCAACATCAGTGCTAAGGAGTCCGATTTCAGCGCCGACACCGACTTCAGTGACTCTGAGGATTCCGATCACGAAGGTCCGGCCGATGAACCTTCAACATTCGACCCTCGAACACGTACAATTTACAGTTTTGCTCCCTTCTCTCTCTCTCTCTCTCTCTCTCTCTCTCAGAGTGTGTGTGAATAGTGCTGTAATGAATTTTTGCGCAGGATTTGATTTTAGGGCTTGAATGTGATTACTGAAGCTTTTTTTTTTTTTCTTTCCCTCTCTCCCCTTTTTTGCAGAATTTTGTGAATGGAAGGGAGGATCGCGTGTTCGGAATGACCAAAACGGTGATGAAGTTGAGAATGATTTTACAGGTAAGGCCATCTCCGGGCATTTAACTCGAATTGAGTTCTTGTGCTAAAGTTTTAGTTATGCACTCCAATTGACAAATCCTGACTCAAGAATACATCGAAGTAAAATAAGCTTCATTGGCGGTGGATTTGGGTTAAAAAGGGATGAGGACAACTCATTTTGGTTTGAATTTGAGTAAATGATGGGAGAGAGAATTGGGATTTTTTATTTACTTGAATTTATGTTTGAGTCAAGATTTGAGCAAGGACTTGAAATGCCGTTCAATCTTTTAGTTCTTAACATAGTTAGATTCCTATTTTGTTTTATGAAGTTCAGTGTAGTTCATATAAGAATTTGAAAAAGAGAGTGTAAGCCACTATTGGAATGAAGACTTTTTATGTAAGGTTTTGACTTTTGAGCCTAATCTTTGAGAAACGTAGCTAGAAAGTTATGACTCTAGTCTTCCAAATTGTTTTTTGATTTCTCCTTTATGGATGGCTTGTAATTTATTGGAGCAATTTCTATTTGATGACCAAAGTTAGGTGTACATGCATTACCATTACTTTCATTAAGTGAATTCAGCAGAAATGCATTTACCTACTACGTTGCTAAGTTTTGTTTTTTTTCCTCAAACTTTTTTCTAGTTCACTTAAGCCATTTACAACAAGTTTTATGAAGCAACAGCGTGCCACTTGGCATATTACCCCAGTGTTTGTAATGTTTTCCCTTTCAGCTTTTGTTGAAAGGGAAATTTAATGAGGACACAATTAAATTACAATTTGCCTAATATTGCCAGCGGTAATTATGAAAATCAATTACATTTTGGTCTGTATTTATTTTGGATGGACTCAGATGCTTTTCCCGGAATGCGAAGACGAAAATCAGAGACGTTTAGGGGTCAATATATTAACACAAAGGAAATCAGGTAACGTAGCCCTTCTCGCCTATATTGAGACAAACTGATTGGCCTTAGATTAGGACAAGTTTAAGCCCTATTGTCTATCAGGAATTGTTTGTCAATCCTCATCTCTTTCTGCTATCTTTTGTATTTCTAGAGTATGTGTTGGCACATGGAATGTTGGAGGGAAGCTTCCACCTGATGACCTAGAAATTGAAAGTTGGTTGGGTATTGGTGAGCCTGCTGATATGTATGTGATAGGGTAAGTACTTAATGGGTTAGCTTGTAGAACCCTACAGTAATTGTATTTTTGTTACACCATCGCAAGAAAAAAAATCAGCTGTTACAGTTGCTCATGTACTTGCTTTCGGTCCATTACGATTTATTTGGCTTATGCCAACTTTTAAGGAAGTCGATTCAACTTTTATTCTGCGTACATATGAACTCTAAGTATATCCTCTTCTAAAACCAGCATACATTACTTCAGCTGTTTCTTATGCATTAAAAATGAATTCCAGGATAATTGGTATGCAGTATATTTGTAGTTTGCAGGAGATCATACCGTTAAATGCCGGGAATATCTTTGGAGCAGAAGATAACCGCCCAGTGCCAAAGTGGGAAAATTTCATACGTGAAACTCTTAATAGAATGCGACCTTCAAAGCCAAAATTTAAATGCTACAGTGAACCACCTTCTCCGTCACATTTTAAGCCATCAGAAGATGCCCCAGATTTAGAAGATGAAATAATGCTCGAATCAGACAGTGATGGTGAGGAAATTCATCCACTAAACGAAGAATTCAATGATTTTGTTGAAGTCAGGGATGACTCATCTGCCGGAGAAATTATGTTTGTGAATTCTGAAGCTTCAGTCTCTAGTGATGATGCCAGTTTAGGCATGCCAGTTCATCAGGACTTAGACAGGCAATTTTCTTCTCCCAAGAAGTTGGTCAGGTTGAATTGCCTTAGTCTTGGAAATGAAGAAGTAACAGTTTCTCAAACTAGACAATTAGCGAAAACACTCAGTGGGACAGAAAGGATTGGTTTGAGTTGGCCAGAGCCACCACTGTACCTTCTGGCTAAACATGTTATAAACAGACCTAATTCCTTCAAGTCTATGAAATCTTTCAAATCTTCCAAAACTTTTGGGACATATCATTCTTTCAAGTTACCCTGGACTGGTGAGAATAGACTGCGATCGGATGCAGTTTTGGTAGCGGAACTTGACCTTGAATCCCTTATGGACCGGAAAAGAAGACCCCCATTTGTAAGGATAGTAAGCAAGCAAATGGTTGGAATTTTTATCACTATCTGGGTTCGCAGAAGCTTGCGAAGGCACATCCAGAATGTAAAGGTGTCTACTGTTGGTGTTGGTGTTATGGGCTACATAGGTAACAAGGTGTGTTCTTTTTCTGAATAGTTTGCTTGAGTATTGATGATATTGCTGACCATACTAATCAATTTTTCTGGTCATGATAGAATCCTTGTGTTGTAATTTTCCCACTTTTACTCATAATTTTAGGCATTTTTATTGATGATATAATTCGCACTTTGTGGACTGATTAGTGTCTCTTTCCATTTTTGCTTTAGTGTCAGCTCAGGAAGCACACATACGAGTGACAACAGTTGAAAGAACCTACTAGAAATAGCTTTTTGCGAATATTACCCAAGTATAATTGTAATCAAATAGCAAACTTTATTTTTTGAACTGGTCTCGAATTTGCAAGTTCATCTATGGTGCTATTGGTGCCTTATTTATTTGTTTATCTTTTCATGAACTTTTGGGTGTAACTGCTTGCGCCCTTAGGAGATGGAGTAAAGGTACCTACCGACAACAGAATTAGGGCTCACCGTCTCCCTTTATTATGCTTTGTTGACTTCAAAGTTAATGTTTGTGATGCATTTCGTTTCTTGAACGAATTCATTGACAAGGTGTGACACCATTTAGTACGTGCCTTGTACAAATTTGATTATAGTTGTGGTTGAATTCAATGTTGTAAGTAGATCATTGAGGTTTAGGATTTTTTGTTTTCTGGTCTGTGTAAAAATTTATTCCTTCAGCTATGCTTGCAATGCATTCGCTGAAGGCACATCATGCTTAATCCTCGTAGTGAGGGTGAGTTATGATAGGGTGAGTCCCTTGTATTGAATGCCGCTTTGCATGCTTCATGCCTGCAACCAAGCCTCGTGGATTTTTTTTCCCTTCAAAAAAGCAGACTTTGTTAGTGAAGTACTTTATATTGCCTCTCAGCATCATTTGGTTTGACATTAAATCTGCAAAGAGTGGTACAATACTTAAATCATGGTTTACTTGCTTTATTTTTTATTCATGTCTTATATTGCATTAAGCTCTGGTGCATCCTGTAATAATGGTGATTTTCAATCTTTCAGGGGTCAATATCAGTTAGCATGTCTATATATCAGACGCTATTTTGTTTTATCTGTACTCACCTAACATCAGGTGAAAAAGAAGCGGATGCAGTTAAAAGAAATGCTGATGTGCATGAAATACTTCGAAGGACTCAATTTCATTCAATTTCTTCTATTGGACTTCCCAAAAGCATCCATGATCATGAGTGAGCATATCGCATTCAATTTCTTGATAAGTTGGGTATATTGTCTGCATCTTTAAGGATCTCTCTCTCTCTCTCTCTCTCTCTCTCTCTCTCTCTCTCTCTCGCGCGTGAGTATGCGTGCGCGTGCCCATTGAAGAAAGATATGTGTCAACTGCCATGTGTTCCCTCATATAGAGTCACCCATGTTCAAACAGTAGTTTTCTTAATGGTGAGTCTCGGATGAAGGATGAGAAATAAAAGGCAAAAACCTATTTTAATTCATCTGATTTATTTTCTATTGTTGGAACATGGAGCTGACTCATAGGTCTTAAATGATCTTGATTATACTAGCATATTGTGGAGCTCTTTTTCCAGTAAATAAAGTCAAAGGACTTTGTTAGTACTTTTATGAGGAAAAATTCTCGCCACTAGATTTTTCAGGGGTTTGGTTAAAGGTCCTGTATTTGCATTCATTTACACCCATAACTAGGGAAGTAAAGGTTCTATAAGGATTTTGGTTTCATTAAGAAAATGAAGCCAAAGAATACACACTTTTCATTCCGTTCACAAGTTTTTTACGTAAGAGGAAAAAGTATGAGATGAGATGGAACTTTAAAGGTTTTTTTAATTTGTATGAACATATATACGTTTCATTTGTAGGTATATTATTTAACAAAATACGGACGAGAATTTCTTAAACTCGGGTGAGGACCTGGCCTTTAAAAGAACCATTTTTGGGAATGGATCCATGTAATACGATAAGCCTTCTTGAGTTCACCCGAGTTTATTTTCTTGTTGAAGAATATATGTGCACAGCATAATTAATGAACATAAGCCAATTCATCGAGACACTTAATCTGGCAAACATCCCATACGAAAGAAGGGAAAACATTGATGCTGAATTAGAAGAATTTAAAGTACTTGAAGCTACTCAAACATCATTAGGGGATGAACTTTCAAGTCTGAAATAATTTTCATATCAATTTGGAATGATAAGATCAATGAAAAAACGATATATAACCCAATAAAGAAATGATTACGATGAAACAAGTTTTTGGCTGTGCGGGATTGAAAACAAAAGGGGAGGAGTTCAAGGTTCTTGAACGCGACAGTATATTAGGATATTGTTGCATTGGTTACCTCTATCCACCTCTGGTAAGAGTGAACATTGGCATATACATTATGTTCTAATCTTGAATATTTATTTACTTTCTTGACAAAGTTGAAATACTGGAATTGTGGAACTGGAAGTGCAGTATACCCTCTCTCACTGATAAGGAACAGAATGTAGAATTCCATGGGCCCAACAGATTGTCGTATATGATCCTGGAGGATATTGATTTTTGTTATAGTTATCTATTTGGATTTTAGGATTTTCATTAGTAGTTTAAGTTATTATTTATCCTATTTTGAGTCTAGGTTAGGTATATTATCCTTATCCTTGTCGGATTTTGAGTCTAGGTTAGGTTTCTTATGCTTATCTTTTTGTTATCTTGGAAGAGCCTATATGAAGACTCTAATATGATGTTTAAGACCAGTTTATGAAATATAGTAGTTTGATTATGGTTTTGATACAGGAATATCATTACTTCTTAGTCACAGGGATCCTTAGGCACAGGGATGCCTAGGGTTTTATCTTCGTTTGTTTATTTTCGTTAGTCATCCTGCATCACTCACTCTCTCCTTTTATGTTCTAGAAAGCTACTGATTTGAATGGGAAACTTTGTATGTGTCTTCCATCCTTCCTTGGTTGGCTGATTGGTTAGTTAGTAGATTACCTAAAAGTATCTATCCTCGATGGCTCCAAAAGGGAAGGTTGCATATTTCTGCATTTACAGTTTCTTTAGCCATTGGATCTCTGTTAGTGTCATGTAATATCCTGCTAAATTGTTCCTTGCACTCGTGAAGTGAAAATTGCAAAACTTGGTTTTTGTTCATCTCTTATTTTTGTTATTTCTTCATAGGAGTGAATTTTTTAATGGTGGTTATACCTCTGCATACAGGAGAATAATCTGGCTGGGCGATCTAAATTATCGTATCAATTTGTCTTATGAGAAAACGCGACAGCTGATCTCCAAAAAGGATTGGTCCAAGTTGTTGGAGAGTGACCAGGTAGGTTAGCAAGGTTACTTTTGTTACGCTTTTATGTTTTGGAAATGGATTATAGAGCTATCAATAAACAGTGATAGGCTATCACTGTTTATTTAGTACAATTCTTGCTTTTACATTTCAACTGATGAATTTTTCTAGTGCACCATTCTTATTCTGTGTAGTTAGCTTGCACAACTTCTGTAACATATTGACTTATTGACTTGTCTATAGGTTTTGTGCTGATAACTTTTAGCTCGCTTTTGTTTTTTGAAAAGTACACTTTTAATTTTACCAAGAAAAGGAAAAAGAAAACGTGTAGTCATGTATAAAAATTATAAGGAGCAATCTGAAAAGTCCCACAAAGTCACACCCTTAGGGCTCCAGGCGTGCATTTTCTTGTTTTCAACCTTGATGGAAGATGTTCTTGTAAAGTGGCTAATAAATAGTAACCAACAGCTGACCTGCTTTCCGGGAATTGGGTTATTGCGATTGTGTGTTCATAACATTCCTGGGGCTATTTGGAGTCAAGTTATATGCACGGAAATAAAGCGCAATTCAACGGAAAGTAAATTGAAGTGGAACGCCTTGTTACTCTCTCTCTCTCTCACGCACGCGCGCGCGCGCGCGCACACACAGACACACACACAAATGCTGTAGTACCCTTATGATGAATTATTTTGAATTAGTCGTTCTGCTGTCCTTTTACATAACAGAAATCATGAATGTAGAAACAAGTGACTAAATGATGGTCATGCAAGATCAATACTAGACAAGTACAGTATTCTGTTAGATCACTTTAGTTTATATTTGAGTTTTCATCTACTTTCTATATATACACATGCAATAGTGATATGTGTGACTTTCCTCGTACTTGCCTTAGATACTTGAGTCTATGGTAAAGTCCGGATTACTTAATTCTACGAATCAATAGACATATGGTCATTCCTGTTATGACGTCCATTTTAATTTAAGTGCTATTTGATTTACATTGTGAATTGGCGCTGGGCATTAAGTCGAGGTGGTCTGATGTCAAGTTCTTGATACATGGACTTTTGGCAGCTTAGTCGAGAGTTCAGGAAAGGTCGTGCATTTGATGGATGGTGTGAGGGCACATTAAATTTTCCACCAACCTATAAATATGAGTTAAACTCCGAGAAGTACTGTGGGGAAGATCCAAAGGTTGGGAGGCGTACTCCAGCATGGTATGTTCATTCAATCTTTTGCTTATTCATGGGGCTTTATTCCAATTCTTTTAATCCGATCTTATTTGATTTGTGTCCTGTGGATGCATAGCCATTGGTTTTCATTTTTACGTTACTTTAATTTTGTCTTGACCCCCCTCTCTATGTTATACCAGCTATGCATATGCTGGTTATTTTATGGGGCCCCCGTCCTGCAGTGCTTTGTGTTATTTTCCATCTCAAAACCATGTTTCAATCTAAAATAAAGTATGTATAGTGGGAAGGGCGTGGAGCTCGAGTATAGTATAAGCATAGGGACAAATGTTTTTTCTGGAGTTACCTTTACTTCAGTTATTCTTATTTCAGATAATAGAGAACGTAAGTAGTAGTTATATCAAAAACCTAATTTATACTTAAAAGGCAAAAATATTGGCTGTTGGAGGCATCCTGGATTGCAAAGATTGCAACCATGATGTGAGTTCATTTGCAGATGATGCCACAGCACACAGTTGTGGGTGATATATATAGAACACAAAGACGGTTAAGGGTTTGGGCTGAAGTTATTAATGGTCAGGGGTTGAAATCTGTACTTTCCTAAAAATCATATATGATGGCTGGTATTATCAAGTAAGTATGTTATCTAGCATGGCTCATGCATATCATTCAAGGGAAGCTCTCTCTCTCTCTCTCTCTCTCTCTCTCTCTCTCTCTCTCTCTCTCTCTCTCTCTCATGTAGGAAGATCAAGCACTTAACTGACAGAAACACAATTGAAAATTGTTATCGTGGTTGGCCAACATAAGAAATGAATTTTTGATCCCAAAAATTAGTAGAATTTTGAATTTTTTTATTTAATATTCTAGGCTTCATTTGGTGTCTGTGGATTGATTTTCTTTTGTTCTCTGGTTGTTACAAGTGCCTCAATTTGCACTCGTGGTAAAAAACTTGTTTGCGAATTCTTCTTTCAGGTGCGACCGTATTCTTTCATTAGGGAAGGGAATGAGGCTTCTGAGCTACAGGAGAACAGATCTCAGGCTATCTGATCATCGACCTGTAACTGCCTCGTACATGGTAGAGGTTGAGGTGTTTTCGCCCAGGAAGCTTCAACGGGCCCTCACATTTACTGATGCAGAAGTTGAAAATCATGAAGGACTTGATGTTGGAATGAACTACCTAAGATTCGGAGAAGTGAGTAACCTGCCTCAATTGTGTTATTTTGCTCTTCTAGTCTTCTCCATTTTAAAAGCAATAGTTTGTATCAAAGATTATGGAAGCAGGTTGACATAGGACATGTCCAAACATGAACTTTGAATAGGTCTTATGCTTTACCACACTCGTTTAGGACAACACCTTGGCAACACATCATTTACTGAGATACGATGTGATCTAGTCAGTTATTTGGTGGGATGGCTTGAAAAAATTTCATTTTCAAAGATGAAGAGGGATACAAGATCAGTGGAAGGACTTGGAAATAAGATGGAGTTTGATGGGTATAAGTTGTTTTAATCTTGGAAAATGACTAGTTTGAAGTTTGGGCAGAGAGACATGTAGGTAGAATAAGGAAATTTTTGCATGAGAAAGAAAGAACAGCAGTGTACAAGTAAAATCAAGTGAACTATTCGCATTTGAGCTATAATGAATTACCAAATATGTAGATCGTTTTTAGAATGACTAATCAATTTGTTGAACTAACAGTAAGAAATAAATTTGTTTCTTGATATAGGGTAGCTTTTTTTGGCGGGCAAGTAAAAATTTTATAAAACCAACAAACAAACAAGATCAAAGGGGCATACCCCAGTTAACAACAATCAAATCTAAAAGAAGAACAGAGACAAAAACTGCCACTAGCCCCTCTTTTTTTTTGCACAGCAAAAAAGTTTCATTAATCATCGAGAAAGATACAATAACTAATACGGACAAGGAGAAAGCAACAAATTCAAAGAATCCAATGCCTAGTCCGTGACCCAAACCTTGATTGGCAAGGAACCAATCAAAGATTAGACACCCATAAGGCCGAAGCCCACACCTGATGGGCAAATGCCCTAAGTAGAAAGAATTAAAACATCCCGGAGAAAGCCCAAAGGTGTCCCAGCCACAACCGCCAGGCCACGCCACCACCACATCCCATCGCCGCCCTGCCTTGCACCACTGCCAGTGCCAACCAGCCTTTCAACGTCGCCAAAAACCTCAGCTTGCGGATAGGTGGATAAATGTGCCCATTTAGGCTCCCTAATTTATTCTTGTTACATCTGTTTAGTGTATATTTAGAGTTTGATACTTGTTTTCCTCGTTTCAGGACTTGCAAAGCCATTAGATGTTATTTGGAGACAAAAGCGCACAATCGGTATTAAAATCCAAATTTGCGGATCGCTGCCCGGTGTTTGAACGAATGGCCAATTAAATTAATTCAAATGGAAGTTCAAAGTCAAGAATGGGTGCCCCAGATTGGTCCCAATGCAATAGAGATTTGCAACACATAACCAAATTTGATTTGCACGTGGGCCAAAGCTAGACATTGGTTGATGATGATTAGATTCTGTTTTGGAATAGGCAATCTTGAAGGAAAATCGATTCACTTCCTTATTAAGAGAAAATTCGGTCATTAACAGAATAGGCAGTGGAGTTTTGGTTGAAAAGGGAAGTTTCCATTTAGATTTGAAGCGACAAGTATATAAGCAATCGGTAGAGTTCGTCGAGGGGGATCTCCCGGAAGTCACGCATAACAGAAGCTCGCACGGGCTGCGCACAATAGAGTTCCCACGGTTGGGAACAATGAAACCATCCATGTTCGGCTAATCCTCCTACTGGGGTAATGAGGAAACTTTCTCCAAGTAATGTAATAGTTTAATTTTTAGGGGTTTTATTCAACAATAATTGTATGACTTGGGATGATTCATAATTGTTTTTATGAAAGAGCATATTTTTCCTATTAATCATTGTGTTTGTATTCCGGATATCGAGCACTGCCATGCAATAGTTTTCACTGTTTCAGGATAGTCTCTGAGATGGGTTATACAACGTTAGACGGGTCGTGCCGCCCGTTAAGTCCGGTGAGACGACCCGCGCTATGTTGAGATAGCCTTTACGGTGTATGAATCTTGTGAATCCTCTTGACAATTGTCGATAGGGATTGCAAGCCCTAGCGACAATCCTATTTTTCTATGTTGAATAATTACCCTAAATTTTATTCGATTATATTGCAAGGGGAAGGTGGAATCGAAGCCCTAGTCCTTTCTCTCTCTTATTTTTAAAACTTCAATCACTTTCTAGTTAATTTTAGATTAATCAACTCAAATCCAAACTTCCATTTTATTTTCTAGTTAAATTAGAAATCAATTGAAAGTACCGTGACTTAGCTTTTTACTCTCCGTGGACGTTCTCGGACTTAACCACTGTTCTTCAGAATAATAGTTAATTCCCTGTTTTATAAATTATATTTTTGGTACAAAAAACGACATACCACCAACCGAAAACTTAAACAAAGGATCCTAAGAGCCGGCAGCCGGATCGACGGGCGTTAGGCACAGGAGGGTGCAACCAACATTGCAGCCCACGCCGATCCGAACCAGAGGAGGTAGAAGAAGAGCTCTGGGAGAGAGGGGAATTGAGGAGGGAGGGAAGGGGCCAGCAAGCACCGTCAAAGCCGCAACCCACACTGCCACCAAAAGCCAGAACTCTAAAACCTGCAAAAAAAAATAGAGAAACAAGGAGGCGAGGAAGGAGGAAGTGGGGAGGGAGACAAAGAGAAAGAGAAGAGAGGGGGGAAGGGGAGGAAAACCGCCTTGGGGAGGAGGAAGGAGAGGCGGCCTCCCCCCACCCCCCCAAGCGAAACCCTAGCCGACTTTGTATTCTAGAAAGAAGTGGGAGCGAAAATTTTATAGAGTTTTTTTTTTTTCCAATGAAGGTTCGAAAGTAGGCCACTAAGCCTTGCACACAAGGAAAAAACACAACTTTACAGCCAAGCACAACCAGCAACCTAACAATCCCCCCTCCATCATTGATTTTCAAAAGTTCTATCTGAGAAACTCCAGAGAGAGCAAAGGGCTAAATGAGGAGCTGTTCTTCTAATGCGCCTCCAAGCACAGATACAAGCCCCGACATCAGTAACTATTTGAGTTTTCAGCATTGTCACATCTAAACTACAATGTGAAAAAATCCATCTATTCCGTTACCCATACTTGGTATATTGCAGCTGCCAAAACCACTTTAGACACTATACACACCAATTGTCATTGAGACCCACTTTGATGCTGAACCATCCAACCCAACACCTGGGGCAATGCATTTACAGGACAAGGGGGACACAACTTACTTGCCTGGTAGAGCCCTCCAGAGCTGAGAAGAATAGAGGCACTGAAAAAACAACTGATCGTGAGATTCCAGAGCAGCTGCACATAGCATACACTTGGTGTCCAACACAATCCCCCACTGATGTAATCTTTCCAAAGTGGACAGCCTACCCAACACTGTCAACCATTCAATAATCACCCAGGGGCAGCATGCTTGAACCAAATTACTTTGGCCTAAGGAACCACAGGCTTAGGATTACTAAACGCATTCCAGTCAGAAAAAATAGAAAACTTGCCATTCGAGTTCAACTTCCATACTATTGAATCTTCCTGGCCCATGTTGGGAAGGAAGGAAGCTGGTGTATTCTCCAGAGTCTCCCTGGTCAAAGAATTTCTCCGCCTAGGCCAATGCCATTGTTGATGATTACCAATAATAGATGCAACTTTAGCAACATGTTTGGAAGACAGTATGTATCCTATGCGACTCTTTTTTTCCCTCTTAATATAATCAAATTTCTGAGATTTTTTCCTCCATCATCAAGAAATGCATGCAATGGATGAAGCTTTTACGTGTAAGTTCTGCATCGCATTAGATTCTTTTCTGCAATGTTCCAAGATTTCTCTTTGAATGTAATTTTTGTCTGCTGCTGCAGGATGCATCCAACTGGGAATCGTTAGGAGGAGGGGTTAATTCCTAACAGACTGGAAGAGGCTATGGTTTAGGGGTCTCATGCTTTTGGTGTTTTCTATACACTGTGCATTTATTCATTCGATTCCCAATGTGCAATGTCCGATGGCTGAAGGTTGTATATCACAGCATGTAGGTGTTTGTACATATATTTTCCCTTATAGCTTTGAGATACAATTTTGATTTCGAAATTTTGTTCCATCACTGTAAACACTAATCTTATTTGACAACAAACATCCACCTTACACGTTGATAGTAAAGGAAAATAATGTGCACTTTTTTTCTGCTTTCTTTGGCAATATAAGATTTGATTCTCTAGACTAGATTACCTGATTTACCTCGTTCTTGAGAATTTAGACAATGAAGTTAATCCTTTCTTTAACCGCTTAAGTTTTTACATGTTTTGGTGCTCCGCACTACAGAATCCCCAAATTCTGCAATATGTAAGCAAGAGCCTTGTGCATTGGCAAGGGCTTTGTATTTGTAATGTGACCGGCACTTAAAATTGAAATTCTGCATGATTTCCTATCAAATTGTCTTCTCTTATTCGGTTTGTTTGGAACATTAGCAGTATGATGCAATGAGAGATTGTTATCAAATTTTCATCCTATGTTCTGTTTTGACTGCTATTTTCAAGAAGACGTTTAGTTCCTCTTACCTGTAAGATTTCTTCTTTCTTTTCCTACACTATGCTTCTTGGATCTTGGATTTGTCTCCAAAAGTAATTCAGTCCATTTGGGCTTCCAATAAGACCATTCTTTGACCGGTAAGAGTATATTTTTACGGTAAGAGTGCGTACAAAACATTCTTACTAGTCAAAGAATGTTCTTATTGACAGCCCAGTAGGCTGATTGTAAAATTTTTCAAAGTAAATTAAAAAGGAATAATATTACTTGTAAAAATAAGGATTAGAACAATGTATTTTTCCAATGGGCATCCAAAAAATGAAGTTGCTTTCTCCTTCATGATAAATAGTACGAGTATCAATTCCTTCTCAATATTTTTGGACCACCAAAACCATCATTTTTTGGTGGGCCACCACTGCTTTTTAAGCACCTAATCATTCTCAATGAAGTGTTTGAAATCTTTCTTGACCACAGAATCAGTTTAATATCCCCCAAAAAAACGCATTCTTAACGTACACCATTGATAAATTTATCTATCCTTTTGACAAAAACAGAGGGAGAGGAGTCGAAAACTGTGGAATTTTGCCTTTTCTAAAGGTATAACAGATTCACAATTGGGTGGTATGGGTTACAAAGTGATGAAATGTCCCACCATTTTGTCTTAGCATGATTACAATAGGGCATGCTTACTAAAGGTTAGGCGTGTAAACGAGCCAAACCGAGCCCAGCATTATAGAACTCGAGCTCGGCTGTTTACGAATTTGTCCAAGAAGAAGGAAGCTTACAAGAATAACTCGATGGGTGAAGTGCTGACATAGGTAATATCAAAGTCGTTCGATGACCGTGGATCCACGTGTATTATCATACCTTACTCATCGCATATATCAAAATTACTTGTCCAAATATACAATTGTCCATTCATTTAATTTTATTACAAGTGTCTTAGATCGCACAACCGGCTTTGACTAAAAAGATATGGTCGTAGTCATACTACTCACACGAGACAGACGGATTGTGGTCTTGGTAACCTGTGATGAATCCGATACCAATCTGAATATGGTAGAGACGTGAGAGTTTTAAATGAATCCCTCTTATCAACATACTAGTACTATAATTCACCTCTAAATGATGTCCAATCATGCTTAGAGACAACCGCGGACAGGGTCGGCTCTGAGATTTTCGGGGTCGAAGACGAACTTGTAAATTTAGGGCCCTTTGTTTTCTTTTAAAACAAATAAGTTCTTAGGATTGCTCCAATTTTCAGTGCTCCGTTGGATATACTTGAACTCGCATGTTTATTTCCTGATTTTTAAATAGATAAAGGCCGAATCCTTAAGGGTTGCCTATGTATCCTCAATTCGTTGGAATTAGGCCGGACGTAGTTTGGGACTACAAAGTTTGGCTCTTTTTCTCGATTTTCTTGAGAAACAAAATGTCATCTTGAATTTCAGATTTTAACATAGAGAGAAGTACAAACTGATTCGAATTTAAAGATTCAACATAAAGAAACGTAAAAATTGACTCGATAGGCGGGAAAATCTGAAAAGGAGTCGAGCAAAGGTAATTTACTTAACGAGCCTTCTTAAACGAGCCGAGCCTATATAAATGAGTTGAACTTTTGCGAGCCGAGCCAAGTTTTACCGAGCTCGTTAACGAGCCTAAAACTCGAGCTCGCGCTCGGCTCGATTACTAAACGAGTCAAGCCACCTGAAGCTCACGAGTATCTCGGTTCGTTTGCAGTCGTACTAAGGTCAATTTCAGCCTAAACATGGAAGACTTGGCAGCACCCGATTCGGATAGGGACTGAAGTGAGATGCTATCTAGTTAGTTCTATTCAAGGAGCCCATCAAGAGATATAGAGAAGTCATCTAAATTTTCTGAGTAAACCTTGTACTACATTTGGAACCAATTTACACATAAAAAAGTTCAACCAAAGTAACATTTCAATGCACACTAAATTTTGAAAGTTCAAGCCAGATGAAGCAATAGCAAGCCATCAGAGAAGCTCTAACTCTTATTACCAATATTAATGTCGATTACATCTTTACGTACATTATACAAATCGCATGCCGAAAAGAAGTTACAACCCACAACATTGAGATTCTAATCCAAGCATCACGCTTCGTAGGAGAGCGACCGATCCACCCGACCAACCACTTGGTAAACAGTCCATTAGTTGAGCATCGATCTTGAGGTACCCAAGAGTTTAGGCTTCCTCAACCAGAACTGCTGGAACCTCTGCCTTGCATACTCCATGTAATCAAAGTCAATATGGTTCACATAACTCTGCAAATGGAAGAAGAATGGATTTTAGTCCAATGTTTCAGCCGCGAGATCCGAATAAGTAAAGAAAGAACAACAAAACTTACTGAGATTATTCCCCATAAACCCCAGAACAGGTGGTTAGCAAGAGTGTATTTCTCTGCATCATCCATGAGCTGCTCTACTTCATTGACACTGGGTTCATTCCCTGCATACAGTCATGGAGATTTTTGTTAGGTAAAACATCCACACACAAGGTTTCTTCTTTTGGGTTACCACATCGACTCGTAAGTTAAGACCTCGTTTGGTTTCCTTCTCGAAATACAGATTCGAAGAACACTTTTTCGAAACTGTTTTATGAAAACGTAAAGCACTCGAAGTTTCAGTAACGTACCCGTTCCCCAGAGGAAAGAGTTTTAAAGAATTCAATGACAGAGGTTGTCAATGAAAAAAAAAACGCACAAAAACGGGACGAGTACTTTTTGGCCAAAGGAGTTGGTGCTGAAGAACAAAAGAACAGTAAACAAAAACAATGCCAAATAAACTTTTCAACTTCTAGAGGAACCATTGACATTGAGGGGATGAGTTAGACCCACATTCCACAATTTTTTCCGCAGATGTTACTATCATTGTAAGACCGGAAGGTTATTGTATACAACAAATGTCATCCAGTAAACAAGTAAGAAGAAAGAAATTATCTATCTGCTTTAAAGAGTTGCTTTCAATCAACTCAACAAAATAGACCGAATACCCACCCAAACAAGATTAATATGTTCACCGTTGTCACAAGAAAACCAGAACAATCAAACAAGGAGGGGTTGATTGAAAAAACCATATTGTGAAAGTTAAACTACCCAAAAAAGGGCAATATCCCTTTCTGTTTTCTCATGTCTAAATGAACCAATAGAAAATCATATGGTACAATTTGGCAGTTTCTTACAAAATATCCAAACAGGTGATTAGGGGGTTTTCTCCTCTCCATATCCAAATGGACCCTCAAAGTAATTTTGCTTCGGCATTCGTTCTTGTTATGTATGTTGGGACGAAAAAATAAAGAATAAATGAAATTACTTAACCCGGTACTTGTTTTGGACAGTATCAAGACAAATAGCATAAGTATTGAACTAACCGGCATAACTAAGATATTTGTGTACAAATCTTTGACGCTCCTCTGGACCTGTTTATTACGAAAGAAGAAAACTAATCAGCGGCAAATATGCAATGCATTGTAACTTTTCGCAACAGAAAAGGTGAAAAGATAAAAATTGAGGCAATTAGACAGCGTGAGTAGACTGAAAATTGCTTACCGGGGTATAAACTGTAGTCCAAGACATGAGGTGTTTCGGTATGATAGTTAGCTGCCATCTCACAGAAGTGATTTGCAAGGTCAAAGGCAACAGGATTGTAACTGGCATACTCATAATCCTGTAAAGTGTAAAAACAACAAATGGATTTTAAGAGTACCATTCCATTTTCTTTTAATTTAAGTTGAATGCAGAATTGGAGGAGATGATTAGAGAAGTTGAAAAATCACAATCCTCCGAAAAACACTTTTTAAGTGATCTAATTGCCATGGAACATACTTTTGAGACATGCCCAGAAAATCAATTAGGGAGAGTTTGTGCTGAAAAACTCTTTTAAATAGAGATTCACTAAAAAAAATAACCCCACAAAATGTGGCGGAAAAAAAACGTACAATTAAAGTGATTGATTTAGTCTCTTCTTTGATCATGATGTTACCATATTGCAGATCGTTGTGACAAAATGCAACTTCTTGGCAGTCCCGCGACAACTCCTTTTCCAGTAGGAGTATTTCCTCCTCCAAAGTATCTAAGCGAAATTCCTCAGCTAGTTCAAAGGAACACAAGCTCTTGGCCTCGTTCAACCAGTTTCTGAGGAAGAAAATGAACGGTCCATTACATATTCAGAAAGTGTTATGCCTGATGGAAAACTTGAACTTTTCCTACGTAGGTTCATACCTCATTCTGTTCCACAGAACCACGTTCTTAGGACCAGGCATATCAAGATTATGGAACTCCCTCATCTTAGCTGCTATAAGAGCGGATACTTCTGGGTCACGAAGATCTCCAGCTGAAAGTGTCTGAAAATCCAAAACAATATGATAATTCAAATCTCAAATAGGTATACCTAGTCCAACTTTTATGAACAATATGGAAGTACATCAAATTCCCATACCCTAGCATGAATGAACTCCTCCACTCGCCCTTCTGGGAACCGGCCAAGAAGCTGAGGCCCCTGGCCATGCTTCGAAATGCACTCAAATGTCCGAATTTCCTCGTCTCGGTTAAAGAAGAGCTCTACTCCCTCACCGTAAATCCGAACTAGTACTGTTCTAGTACTAGTATCATTATCCTTCTTTGTAGGCCAGCTTATCCTGTACACCTCATTAGTCATCGCTCCACTTATGTGTACTACTTTTAACATGTTTGTATCAATCAAATCCCCCCAATTTGAAGCCAAAGATAAGAGTAGCTTCATCAATTCTTCAGGCACAACAAAACCGTTTGTCTTAACTGCCATGATTTGGTACAAAGATGCTCCAACTAAGGAAAGAAAAGGAACGGCAATAAATTAAAAGTGGATAACTTTGGATTGACATACTCAACTGACCTTTCAATAAATTAAAAAACAGACCCAAGTGCAACAACAGAAGGAAACCAAAGTTCTAAGCGGAGAATTAGAATGAATATGGAATGAAACAGAACTGCATATAATATCTTCAACAATGACCAAATTGGACAAACCGTAGTTTCTTTGAGACTTTATGTGCATACATACACTCACGAACACACACCCAGATGATAGGTTCATTTAAAGAACAGACCCAAATAACAGAAAAAAGTTAAAAAATTCTTCATCAGAGAACCAGAAATTATACCAAATGATTCAATGAAATAGAGAATCCGGTCAACGCTGATAAAAAAAAAATGATCCAATTGAATCAACCATGATTTGCTTAGCACATGCACACATACCCATTTGGTAACTTCATATACTGAACAAACCCAAATGAATTAACAGAAAAGAAAGTCAAAAGTACTGAGCAGAGAACCAGGAGCACCAAAGAAAATTGAATTTCCACATCTTGCTAAAATCAAAATCTTGGAAAACTGACCAAATTCGATAAACCAAACCATAATATCTTTAGCACAATAGCACTATATCCATACATACATAAAAGCTCATATACCAGTTGACTGCTTCATGTACAGAACAAACCCAAATGAATTAAGAGAGAAAATGACAAAGGGAATAGAAATTCCATATCAATCAAAAAACAGAAGAACTGGCCAAAACTATGGAAATAGAATTGCCATAGTTTCTACAGCACTATATATACATACATCCATATATAGAATTGACAAGTGAACCTACAGTACAAACCCAAATGAAGTAATCGCAAAGGAAATAGAATTTCTATATCAATCAAAAATTCAGAATCTAGAAGAACATGCCAAACTATAGAAATAGAAACTTCCATAGTTTCTTTAGCACTGTATATATGCATGCACAAAAAAGGACAGATACCCAGTTGGGAAAATCATACGTACAACAGACGAATTCAAACCCAATTGAATCAAGAGAGAGAAAATCAAAGAGCTTACCCCAAAAACCAAGAGGGCTAACCAAGAAAGTTGGAGAACAAACTATATACGCCTTGTGAGTTCTGGTTAATAAGCCCAGAAATGAAATCAAGTGTGCCTCAAAATTGAAACTCCCAATTCAAAGGACAAGTTTGACTCCGTATATATAGATGATTATGGGTAAACAATACGTTTAAAGACCAAGAAACCTCCTTTTTCCCCCTTAGCATTAAAATATCACTGCAGAATATATTTATAGTTATACAGATTAACAACGGTGGCCACACGCATAGAAGCGCGTACCACGCTACTCCACCAATGAGAATTTCCCACGCGTCGGTAGGCAAACAGAAAATTTTCCGGGAAATCTAAGAACCCAGATAAAAACGGGTATGAAAGTAAAAGTAAAATGGCCTGATGCGTCAAGATACGAACTAGCGCGAAAGATCCAATCAAAGATTTGTGAGCCTATTGACTTTGTGGCGGGTTTTTGGGTCTATTTGGAAAAAATGATACTTTTGACTTGGGGACATGGATTGAGTCAACTATATCCACCTAATCTTTGAGAAAAAAAATCTTGATTTGAAAAGATTATATTCTTGAGTTGGTTTAAAGATTAATTGTTGTAATGAAGTTTTTTCTTTTATTTATAAGGATTTGGATACACTCTTGATACACTCTTGATACAAATAATGTTATAATATATATGCGTTGACAAAATCAGAATCTTATGTATAGAGAGAGAGAGAGAGTGTGTAAAAAAAAATTGGGAATTTAAATATCATAAGTTCCGATTAGGGGTGTCCATAGATCTGTTCCGGTTGGATCGGTTCGGTTTTCGATCGACCCGATCCGCTTGTGACAAATTGTCATTTTTAAGATTCGCAACCGTCCATGGGTGACATACGGATGGATCAGTTAGGTTGCAGATCGGGCGGATCAAAGAAGGGTTATTAGGTATAAAAAAAAAACCTGAACCAAACCGAACTGCATCCGTCAAAATAAAAATATTAGGATCCGTAACGTACCTCGGGTGAGTAAACGGAATGATCGGTTTGAGCGGCTTGGGCGGATTGAACAGATCTGGCGATCCGAGTTCCGATGCTTGTCCATTTTAAACCGTTTTTTATTGAATCTGGGTGATGCGCAGTATTGTTATTCAATGACAAACTATACACCACACGAGAGGTTCTATTTAAATTTATATTTCTGGGTGACGCGCAGTATTGTTATTCAATGACAAACTATACACCACACGAGAGGTTCTATTTAAATTTATATTACAATAAAGGGCATTTTTTTGTCTCAATCATATTTTATCTCAGTCATCATATTACATTTTATCCTTCTCTCTGTCAACTCACTCCCTCTCTCTAATTTCAAACCACATTCTCTCTCTCTTTTTTTCGAAATTCAAACCATATTCTCTCACTACCTCCTCTCCTTCCCCCTCTCTGACATTTGAAAGACCATAAAGAATGGATACGAACACGAGTGCATGCGTCGATTACTCAAGCCATACGGGCACGCACTAGTGTAACTACAAAACCCAACACTAATCAATACTCATGTTTGCACAGTCAAGCGCATTTTTTACTACGCAATTATTATTGGAACTTATACCTAACAATTAATAGTGAATATTCTGACTATTTCATTGATTTTTTCATTATTAGTGGGTCTATATTCACATTTTAAACTCCGTTGCTGATAAGATACGATAATCTAGACGCATTGGATACGCTTTGAGTATAGGTTTTTTTTTTTCGACTCCTGAAAACAATTGAATTTTTTTGTTGTTGTTGTTGTTGTCTATATTCACATTTTGAGCTCTGTAACTGATAATGTACAATAATCTAGCCAAATTGGATATGCTTTGATTGTTATTTAGTAGTATTAATTTTTATTTCTCGAATTTAAACTCATGAAAACAAAGAGCAACAATTTCGCATCTGTATGAACACAAACTTTTGGAGGATAAAAACAAAGGAATTAAGTTGTTCTCTAAACCAATTAATTCCCAAAAGAAGAAGTAATATAATTTGCAACGCTACTAATGCTGCCAAACTCATTTTCGTCTTACAAAAATGATTGTGACACAAACTTTCAAACAAAAACCAACCACAACCTTACACTTAACGTGGGCCCCATGTGGGCGCGCACACACCCCCTGGTTGTGGAGAATTTTTCTTCACATTCATGTGGACATGCTTCTCACACCCCATGTAAGTGGGGTTGTGGCACAAAGTTTGTGTATATATCATTATTCTTCGTCTTATATTGCTTTTATGTTTTCAAAAGTCATAAAGAAGAAAATTACTATATGGAAATATTGTGGTCGGCAGAAGACCAATTCCACATGTAGAACACGCGTGGGAGAAGTCATTTTCAGAAGCTTTGCATGGCAACTTTCATTCCCTCATGATATCCAACTATTCAGCCCCGTTAGTCCGATTAGTTTGTGAGTTTACTCCCTATATAATTGACGAGAGCTTGACTTTTGAGATTAGGTTGCAAGAAAATATTAATTTTTAGTACATTTTGTAGTCCTGATATGGCCTTTGGCGCAGGGACGAAACCATGAATTTTACTACGCAGGGACGAGAATATATTATTCATATAAAATTAGAGCTCTTTTTTCCTTGCAGGGACGACCTCCCCTACTGACACCCTTGGCTCCATCCATGTTTTGACAGGACTGGGAAGAAATTATTTGAGGTGCGCTTAATTTGACCCAAATAACCCTAACCGGACAATCAAAAAGAAATAAAAAATAAATGAAGTAGCTGTCCAAGCTCCACTTTCTGTTTTGTTTATCAAAAGCTCAATATTCGTTGGTCATGACCAAACTAAATTGACTATTGAGCATAGTTTTTAGAGCCCGTGAAGTTTTAAAGTTAATCTTTAGACAATTTACAACTCGTCCCGATAAGCAAATACTTGTGACGAACTCGATATGAAACTTGTCTGAGTTCAACATGATTGACAACCAAACAAAGTGTAAATAAATGTTTTAAGGTTGTGGACAGTGGCGGACGCAGGATTTTTGCTGCGGGGGCACCATTCCATAGCAAATATACTAAAAAACGAAAAATGTACTGAAAATGCACTACTAGTAGTAAGAACCTTGGGGGGTTTACGGGGGCCTAGGCGCCTAGCACCCCCCTAGCACCGCACCTGGTTGTGGAGATTTTTCTTCCCATTCATGGGACTTCCTCACCCTTTGTGGGTTGTGAGTCGGTGATTTCATTCGTGCTTCTTCTTGGGGTTTTGAGCTGGATTTCTCTATAGGCAAATCATTGACTGGCCCTGTAACCAACCTTCTTGTTGATTTGCTTTGATAGTATGTGTCGTAGAGCCTACTAGTGTGTTTGTGCTCTTGTCAAGATTTTTGTAGTTTTGATTTATAAAAATATGTTGTGATGGAATCTTTGTACTATTTTCGGACTTTTGAACTGAAATTGTTGTTTGTTCCAAAAAAAAAATAAAAAATGAACTACTCACTACTTGCTCACTTCGACCTCTATGTATGTTTTTTTTGGAAGGAGTTCAATAAATTCCATGTAAAACATGTTCAATTGTTTTGTTGAAAAACATCAATCGCTCATAATTAAAATGTGCATCATGTGATGCTTTTTAAAGTGGGCTTTCAAATGGGACCGCCCAACACATAAAGCTTTGCCCAATGGGGCATATGCATGGGCCTGTCCATGCATATCAGCCAATCTTCTTGATAAGTAGTATAGCATAGCTACTGCACACCAGCCCTCCCATCCCTAGATCTCCAATGGACTTTGATTTTTTTGCATCTATGTAAATATATTGAACTACTAAATGAATGGTTCAGAAAGAAAAAAATGTAGGACCCTAATGAGTGTCATTTTGCATCATGACCCGCAGATGAAAACAGAATACTGAAGCAATTATTGATGAGAGGGACTCGGGATCCTTGTGGCAACGTTGGGTAACTGGGATGCGACACTACTCCCCTATAATACCTAACCTCACTAGTCAGGGACCGAACCCGGATGTGAGAGCGGGTGCGAAAGGGAATAAGTGTTAGTACTATGTTTATGTGTAGAGCATCTTCACTCTTTACCCAAATTTTTATTCAAAATTTGAGTAAAAATTTGGGTAAAAACTTGATTTCGTAGCACTCCTTCCAATAGGAAACCACTCTTTTTACCAAATTCTAGTTAAAACAGTTATTTTTATTTTTGGCACCAAATTTTTTTCAACATTTTGTCAAAACAGTTCTGTTTCATTTTGGCTCCAAAATTTTCTCACTTTCTACTTTCCCAATTTCTTTTCCCTCCATTCCCCTTCTTTGCTTTCCCAATTTATTTGCCCTTTCTTTTCAACCTACGTTTGACGATCAAAAAGTGCGGGATCAAAAAAAGTCTTCCTCCAAGAAGTATTCAACCTACACAAAAAGTCTTCCTCCTCTTAGTCTGAAAGAAAAAATCTCAAGTCCGTCCAAAGGGCATAAAAAACAATGGAACTTTCAGAAACTGAGTTAAGTATTTTTTTCATCGTCTTCTGATAGTGATGAAGATAAAAAAATGTCTTCAATGACATAACAATAAATATCAGTGAGCAAATGAAGCTTTTCTGCAGAAAAACGTCTTCAATGGCAGAACTGTAAATACATTTGAACAAGAATAGAGTCGTTGGATATTTGATGTTGGATTTGGTGTTGAGCAAATTTGGTGAAGAGTTTGAGTAAAATCAAATTTGGTGAAGGAGTGGAGTGAGATTTTGGTGATTTTTACTCAAATTCAAACTTGGTGAAACATTTGGTTTAAGAGTGGAGATGCTCTGACGTGACCTACATCGATACCCAAAAATTAGCGAAGGGTGTTCCCGTAATTTCTCATCTCTAGAGGTGTTCCACCTTGGTTTTTTTGTTTTTTTTCATGTTTAGTTTTGACGAAAACTAATTTGTTCCGACGAACTAGTTTTTTGGTTTTTGGGTTTTTAGTTTTGCAAACAAACTAACTCCCATTAAAGTAGTTTTTTGTATGTTTAGTTTTGCCCAAAAATTAACTTGTTCTACTAACTAGTTTTTTGACTTTTTTGGTCTTTAGTTTTGCAAAAAAATTAAGTGGTTTTTTGTTAGTGGAATGAAATTGTTTTTTTAGTTAAAACAAAACTGTTTTTTTTTAGCGAACGGGACCTAAAACCCTCGTTAGTTTCTCTTCTCAGTCGCCGCTCGACGAAGGAACCCCCGTCCGACGACCGACGATTCGCCCCTCAGGTACCCTCCCTCTCTCCCTCTCTCTCTCTCTCTCTCTCGAATTTTACTACTGATTAGTGCAACTTGAGAATTTTGGGGAAAATGTCCTACATTCGAGTTATAGCAGATTCATCGAAAATGTGCTTTTCTTAACCACTGTATTCAATTTTGCCCTGCAATACGGAGTGGTACCTAGGGTAGCTATGTGTATTCACTCTAGGTAGCTATGTGTTGCGACTCTATTCAAGTTTTTTTTTTGGAAAAAGTCCTGGACGTGTTCAAACCATCTTAATCTGTTTCTTCCTGTATCTATTTTGTATTGTGAGCAAAGCATGCTGGTTTTTTTTTTTTTTTTTTTTTTTTTTAAGAGATTGTGGTAAGACTAGGAGGGATATTGTTGGAAGATGGAAATGTTCATAGATTATTAGGGGTCTCACTAATCGAAGATAAGTTTGGAGAAATCCATTAAGGTGATTTGGTCTGAAGAAAATCCATTAAGGTGATTTGGTCTCGTACAATGAAGACCAGAAGTTGTAACTCCCTCTGTCCCATTTTTTTCCCCCGTACTGGGATTGCGTGCCATTTTTTAACCAAACAAAATGCATTAACTGAAACGTATTTTAATTTTTTCCCCATGGTTTAAAAGTTCTCGATGACATCTTTTCAACGGTTTTAAAAATAAAAAATCATTTCTGGAAATACATTTTTTCAGGTTTGAAAAGGCATGGAATCCTAATATATAGGACTAAGGGAGTAGTAAATACAAGTGATAAGATTAGGGTGGAAGGAAATGTTATGGGGAGGGGCAGTCCACACTTGACATGGAATGCTGTTGTAAGAAAAAGGACATGATTTTATTGAACTTAACTGATTATATATGTAGTACGGGAGTAGAATGGCAAGATAGGATTCCTGGTCCCAATTGATTGGAATGTAGTGCTTAGTTTGGCCTGGTTTGGTTATGTAGCTTCAAATTGACGAAATTGTTCTCATGAAAGCTGGACGGGGTATGTGATTCTTCTGGAACAATTGTTGATTCTGTGATGAGTATGTCAGATTTTCAGTCTAGCGAGTATTTACAATCCGTTTCACTTTTCAAAATTGCAAATACAAAAAACATAGTTGACACTTGACAGGTTTTGAAATGGAGTAACCAGGTTTATTCTTGAATCTGGAAATATAAATTACAAACGAGAAGAATATCGAGCTTAATGATACTGGAAAGCTGAAACGTGGAACCTAGGCTGGGATACTCCAGTAGCATACTGGCTCATTCCCACTAATTAGGTAGGTTACAAACTTACAATTGTTATGAATTTTTTAGAAATGAACCAAACAACGAAAGTTATCACTAATTGATAGAGAGTGCTTAACATTGTATTACTGAGTTTGATCCAATGTTTAATGTTTAGGAATAGGAGATGTCTTGATAGAAGAGTTGATCTGACAATCAACTCTGTCACAAGGGCATTGTTGTTGCAGTGCACCAGCTACACTTAACCACTATCTTCCTCTGTCAGTGAAGGTCTCTATCACATTTATATGGAATCCATCCTTCAAATGAGTGTGTTGAAGTTTCTGCTCAGACCTTATACTGATTCAATTACCTTGCTCTTCTTCTTTGTTTCTTCTTTGTTTTCATTATAATTCCTTATGCCTAATCTGTATGGTAGCTCCTAGAATTCTTCCATTTTAATTGCTACTTTCAGTTTCTTGCACGATTTAGATTTTCATGTGCCTCCAATGACTCAAAAATACTTATTTTGTTTACTTTTATCTATTGTCAAACTGATCATTCACCTCCTCCTATTTTTTGGTTACAGAGATAGTGAAACATAAAATGTGTATTTTGCAAGAGAAATCAAACAAGATTGTGGATACAGTTAATGGGCGAGAAGACAGGCCTTTTGAATTTTGGCGTGTTCTAGTTGGTAAGTTGAATGATAAAATCTGAACTTTATCCAATATATCCAATAGTGTCAATGTGTCATTATAATCTCAGTAGTCCGGTAATGGATATACCACTAAGACTAAAATTTCAGCAAGCTATAAAAAAATGAGGAAATACTTGGATTTTTTATTTATGGATGTACCACTAAGAAATTCATTAACATGATTCTTAACTTCATGAGATGATTCTTTCTGATGTGGAGTTTTTTCTGGTTTTCTGCAGAGGGTGCTATAGCTGGTGGTGTTGCTGGTGTTGTCGTGGAAACAGCTTTGTACCCAATTGATACAATAAAAACTCGACTTCAAGCAGGTTAAAACTTAGTGTGTTCTTGTTTATCTTTTCCTCTTTTTCTCTGATTGCAGGATTGTCTGGGATCATTTGAGATTGGATTTTGCATGGAACTGATTGGAACAAGTTTCATTTAGTGTTCTATAACCTTGGGACCTTTTTATTTTGAATTATAATGGCTAACTGGTCATGGTGAAAATTAGGCAGTTCGTGGTGGCGGAAAGATCAATTTGAGAGGACTCTATTCTGGATTGACAGGAAATCTTGCTGGTGTCTTGCCGTAAGTTCCCTATTTTATCTTTCTTTCTGAAAACCATTTATTTTAACTTTTTACTCCAATGATGCTTGCAAACTTATTAGTTATAGAAAATCTGCTAGTTTATCGAAAGATATGCATGTGGATTTGTGTTACAATTGGTTCACTTCAGCTTGGGAACATACATTAGAGAATGGTAATTTTCCTTCAGTAAGGTAACTTTTCCATATAACTTTTTCCTCCGAATTGCCGACTTTACACTTGAATCGGAAAATTTGGAAGATAGACTATCTATAGATTTTTACCGCGAACTGGTTTGGATCAGAAATTTTGTAAGTCTTTGCTTTGTCAACAGATTTTAAAACCATGTCACATGTGCTTCTTATGTAAATTTTCATTCCTCCATTCCTTTTGACATTTATTTACCAATTACATCCTCAGAAAAAATGATTGTGCCTGGAGTCATCCCCATTAGCTTTTCTTCTTGTTCTTGATTTAAAAATAAGTTCTTGAGTTTAATTTTTGGTATAGAATCATATACATGTATTAGGTTATACGCAATTACATAATATTCGATCTACTTATCTTCCTATCAGCATTCGTGGAAAAAATTCTGAGCAAATATCTTCCCAGGTCCTGTTTCGTAACTTCAAGAACATGAGAACTCAATTGCATGCGTGCTTAAGTCATTGATTAATTTTGTACAAAAAATTGGGGACTGTAATGAACCTGAGTCATCACCTAAGAGAAAGATACAACCCTTCAAAGTCTCTCAGCCACCCAACAGATACATTGCAGTTTTCAGTCCCGTGAATACTGGAATTCTGACATTAGGGGGCATGTTCTTGATGGTCATTCTTATTACTTGCAGGGCGTCGGCAATATTTGTTGGTGTGTATGAACCTACAAAGCAAAAACTGCTGAAGAGCTTCCCTGACAACCTTAGTGCCTTGGCTCATTTGGTATGCATCTTAACTGAGTTAAACTAGAATTTTATTTTATCAGGTACAATTTGTTTCTAGATCCTCCAATAATTTGGTACCGGTAAGTTTAATATTAATCCAGGATGTCATCCTTATTCCTATTTGAAGTTTTTGTTTGTGTATTTTTGCTCCTTCCTGTCATGCCATAACTTACTTGGCCAGTCTGGAGAGTTGTTCTGATGGCAGTGAGGTACAGAGAGAGTGTCTCATATTGCTGAAGCCAACGCAGCTGAGTAATGACACAGCACTGTGCAAAGGCTTTCAGCAGCCGGTGATTGTTTTTTTATTTTCCTGTGTGTGTTTTTACCTTTCCTATTGGTGTCAAGTTCAACGTCTGTATTGTTAGACTGTTTCGTTTACATATTGGTATTACCTTCCAATTTGTTGATATGTCTAACTTGATTTTTGTTGTCTCTCTTGAACTTCTAATCTAGGCTGATGATTTTTGTTATGCTAGTATCCTGTGTTATTGTGACTCTTATTTCCTCTAGGAGTTTCAGCGCAGTTTTTTTTTTTTCCCTTCTTTTCTTTTCTTTTTTCCGGACAAAAATGTCAGTGCTTTAGAATTTTGTTTATTCGTTTAAAAATGATTTCTGGATCTTCTGTAGACTGCAGGCGCTATTGGAGGGGCTGCATCTTCTATCATTCGGGTGCCTACTGAGGTACTTGCTCTCCTGCTTCAGCTCCTTCTTACTATGCTTATGAGGCTAATGGTTTAAAACTTTGAAGGTTGTTAAGCAAAGGATGCAGACCGGACAATTTGCTTCAGCTCCTGATGCGGTCCGCTGTATTGTTGCTAAGGAGGGTTTTAAAGGCCTATATGCAGTATGTGACAATCACCTTCCTCAAACGTAAAGCTAATGTCGAACTGTTGGCATTAGGTTTTCACTTTGCTTTGGTGCTTCATAGTGGACAATAGCTTCATTTCTTTGGCCATGAAATTAGTGGTAATTGTTATTGATGAATGTTTTTGTTTTGTTTTTGAGATTGCAGGGATATGGTTCATTTTTATTGCGAGATTTGCCTTTTGATGCCATCCAGTTTTGTATCTATGAGCAACTTCGAATTGGGTATAAGCTAGCGGTAAGCGTAGGTTTTCAATGGGGTAAAGGCAAATGTACTCCCTAATCTCTTTTTTGCACTCTGTAGAAGGGAATTAATCCTAGTATGACAGCAAACCCTTGAAGTCATTAATTGATAAACTCCTTACCACAAAGGAATAACTGGAAAGTTGTCATCCCCCGTTTTTTTTCTCCGTTTTCCATAGACTGCAAGCCTATTTAGGAGTTCCGATATCTCTTTACCTGGTAAGCGTAGGACTTTATTTATAATAATGACACTCATCACATCCAGACAGAACAGAAGGATTGCATCAATGTCAAGCTTTTAGTTCTTGTTTAGGTGAAGCTTTGGAGGCATAATTGTGCATTCTTTTTTCAGGCTAGAAGGGATTTGAAGGACTCAGAGAATGCTATAATCGGTGCTTTTGCTGGTAAGTAGTTAGTACAAATCTCCAACAAATTTCAAATTTTTGAAGGGTCTGTTTTTTCTTACGTTACAAATAACACCTTTTGTTGTCTTCCTAAAATTCGCCCTTTCTATTACTAGCATTCACTGGAGTCGGTTGAGGAATATCATATTCATGTTTTTGTCATCATTCTTGTGATGGAAGAATGTTGAATTTCTTGGCACCTCTAAGTCCCCTTCATGCAGTTTGTGTAGATTACCAGTCATGATGTGAGATAGTGCATGTTTTTCTCATTGTTTCGCTAAAAAAGAAATATAGGAGTAAAAGCCAGTAATTTGAAAGTAGTGTCCGCCCACAATCTTCAATACCGGCTTTACTTTGTCCTTCATTTGTACAAGCAGAGTCCGAGGAACGCTGCCACGCTGGAATAGGCCATTTACAACTGTGTGTTTATGCTCTGGAATCTAGGTGTTATTCCAGACTTTCCAGTACTTGGTTCCAGCCTACATTACTGTGATTGCCGCTCTCCCCGGGGTTGAATGAGGTGGGGAGAGGCTTGGTTAGCATCTGGAAGATAGCTCAACTCCCACCTTTTTGGTACCCAGATAGTCGTATGGGTGCAGAGTGTTTCAAGGGGTGATGCATGTTCTTAGGTTTGTGTTGCAAGTACTTGCAACTATGTATCCAAAAGATGTTGGGACTCTTTCACGAGGAAAAAAAAAATCTACAAATGAATAAAAAACAAGAATTCGAAAAGAAAGAAAATAATTGCTGACTGTGAAACATCATTGATCAATTTTCCACAGTTTTTCTTTTTTCGCCATTGCACCAATATAGATTAGTTACTTTTTTCACATACAGACACGTGAATAATTGCCTTACTTTGCTACGGAACTCTGGCTTCATTTCCACTTTACACAGGTGCAATAACTGGAGCTATGACAACTCCTCTTGATGTGATAAAGACTAGATTAATGGTTCAGGTAAATTTATTGCATTTTCATGGTTTCTTTTGTTCCTTTCATCTTCTTCAGGGATTGAGGAGAGCTTTGTTTATTACGTTTTGGTCTTTTTAATTTTTTGCAGGGACCAGCAAACCAGTATAAAGGTATTGTTGATTGTGTTAAAACTATAGTAAGAGAAGAAGGAACTCCGGCTCTTTTCAAGGTGCGACCTTCCCCCACAATTCGCTTTGCTAAATAGCTACGAAACTGAGTAGCCGCACTTACTCCTTGTTTTTATTCTTATTATGTGTCACTGGGTGGGTGACAAAATTCTTTTTCTGTCTTTTACATGGCATAATTGCTCAAAATTTGGAACTATTATGGTTATCTAAGACAGGAATATTTGCATAGGCTTTCATTTCAGTTTTTTACCTAAGTTTTAACTGACCCTCCTGCTTCAAATTATTTCGGCTAGAACAAACTGAAACTTCGTGATCTTGAAATTGGTTTCAGCTTACACTTGTTGCAGTAAAAGATCATGAACTTATTGATATTTTTGACTTGTTTAATTGCTTATTTAGCCATCTTTCACGAAACAGCATGCTAAAACATGATTATTATTTGTTGTTATGCTGCAGGGTATTGGGCCTAGAGTACTGTGGATAAGTATTGGGGGTGCGGTTTTCTTTAGTGTTCTTGAAAGGACAAAGAAGATGCTTGCTGAAAGGCGCCCTGTGAATCATAACTCGGCTTCTTTCAAGTTAGATTAAGTTGACATCAGATCTGGCTATTTTTGTTCGGTTTAAATCCTTTCTGCTATAGATCTATAGCAGGAAGAACCGTGGAGGAGTCTTCGCCCGTTCTCCTGTTTTTTCAAGTTCTTATTATGCCTTTTCTATGGAATGACTAACCCAATAACGTAAATTTCGTAGCGGGACTGGAGCAGGATGTTTTGAGACTAGATATTTCTTCTAAATAGATTGAATTCTGTTGATCAAAAAATAAAAAAGGTTGGATTCTGAATTGTATGTCTAAGGTCCGGTATTGAACTAAATGCAGTTTTTTTCCGAGTTTTTTCTTTGTGTTTCTTTGTGTTAGCAAAGAAAAAGAAATCACTAGATCACTAGATCCCATGAAAGAAATATTTTATACAGAAACTAAAAAAAAAAAAAAAAAAGGCTTTTGTGACCAGATTTGGTTGGACCCAGGGGCCCTTATTTTTAAAACATTTTTCGCGTGGAAATGAAATCAAATCAATCTGATCAATAGCGGATGATTTTACATTTTTTGAAAAAAAGATTTTTTTATTTAATTTTATTCCAGAATTTAAACGCTGAGATTTTGGTTCAAGATTAACAATAGGCCGAGGAGCTTCCGTTCTCTCATTTTTATGTCCCCTCGGATCCCATTTTTTAAGAATAATCACCACATTTTTGTGTACCGTGTGATGTGTCACTACTATATTGGTAGAATATATCATATCTGTCACACAGGAGAACACTTTCTATCAATGTAATTGTAACACAACTAAAATGTGGTCACCCCAATGATCTGGTTGTCTTGCACTATAAAAGATCCTGCCACTAGATTCCATTTTCCTCCAACTTGGGCAAGAAGGGTCGTTTTCTTCTGGACACTGCTGGGTTTGATTCAAACGGTGAGACTTTGGTTCGAGTACTTCCAACCGTCCGATTGAGCTGAAATTTTGTCGGGCTTCTCGGAAAAATGTTTTAAGAACAATGAACGGTTCGGATCACTCATGTGGGACCCAAAAGTGGATCCCCAAACACGATCGGTACATTTTCGGGTCCTTTTCTTCTGTGAGATTCTTTCCACTTTTATTGTTAATTTTCAACCAGAGAATTGTAATGAGATTGGCCAAATCCACATAACTTCCAAATGAAGGCAAATTTTGCAATAACAAAATTCTACCACTGAAACTGACTTTCCTGCCCTTTGAGCTAATCTATTGCCATCATTAGTTTTATCAACTGCTTAAGCAATTACTAGTAGGAGTATTTGTCAAGGAGGGTCCATTGGTCATTGTCACTGCTGAATTTTCTTTCGAACCCTTAGATTTTTGATAAATTACAAGGCTTTTGCTGTCATAGTCGAAAGATAAGGACTAAATCAAAATTTAAATTGGACTATGGGGTTGTAGTGTATGAAGTTTAATACTCCTATTTCTTTTGATTATCCACTGAAAGATTCAGCTGAAATGAAATTGCGTTTTTTATTGGAAGAAGCCAGATTCCCAAAACTGTGGAATCACAAAAAGTAGGATATGGCATCTTTGCAGGCAATTGTCATATTACATGTGTCACCTTCGAACATGTGTTCATGAGAAGCCGTCACTCTCGATTAATTATTCCATGGGCACCACCAAATAGGGAGAGGGGGATCTTGACGCGCACTAGATGCATGGAACCGTGTCATGCACTCATCCGTGCCATGCACTCATCCATTGCGAAAATGTTCGGGTCGGATCAAATCCAACCACATATGAAAATGAGACATTAGTTGAAATCCAACCACATATGGAGTTGAGATGTTATCGACGATGACATTTGACCCTTGTCTAGATGCCCATTAGATGCACCAATAGTGTCTTACAATGCGGCTCCATTGTCAACTGAGAGGGTTCAAAAAACCATTTGGATTAAAAAATATACTACAAATTTTTTGTCTTTTTTATGTATAATAGTGATCTTACAATGCGGCTCCATCATCAACTGAGAGGGTTCAAATAAACCATCTGGATTAAAAAAATATACTACAAATTTTTTTTTTGTTTTTTTGCTTTATGTATAATTTGATTTTTTTAATTTGACGGCACTGAATACCTTTCGTAAATAGAGCCCAAATAAATAAGGGTCGATTTATTAGAATTATTTTATTGGTGTAATCGTGCACGATTAAATTTTTGTATAAAAATTATTCGTCTTTAATTTGTCATAAACACACTGGATATTTTGCTCCTTTAGTTGCACTTCACACAATCAAAAATTAAAGTTTTTTTAAAATCCACCTCTGAAAAATTAGTGCTCTGAAATTGTTAGTACTATTCCTTTCTTTTTGAAAAGTCAATTGAACGAGAAAAGTCATATACTACGAAATTGAAGCAAGGCCACCCAATTGAAAAGTCATATACAAATCGCACAACTTTACAGAAATCTAGAAACACGACTTTAGGCATGTCTTGATTTTTGCAAAAATTATTCTTTATTAATGGAACATCTCTAAATATGTACGAAATTGTGTTTTCAAATTGGCGTCTCTAGCATCTCAAACCCATTGCAATTTCCAGTGAATATTCTGATACATAGACATAACGAGAAAAGTCCCGATCTACAATCAAGGCCATAAAAAAGTTCAAATTTACATCCGAAACACGACTTTAGGCATGTCTTGATGAAAAGGTGTTTTAATGGAACATCTCTAATTATGTACGAAATCATCAATAAAAATACTCATACCCATTCTTGATCCAAGACATTTTTCGTATAAATTTACATCATGAATAGTTAGAATTTACACTCCCTTCGTCCTCATTTTATAGTCTCTCATTCCATCTTAATCGGACAGAAAATCAATTAATATATATTTTTCAATTGGTAATACTTTATATTTGCAATATGATTTTTGTTTGATAGATCTCAATTAATTCTATTAAACAAAATTTTCAAATTCACCAAAAATCATTATAAATTATAAGATTTTCGCAATGGATTTTGGATGTTTCAAAGTTCCCAAAAGAACTAACTATAAAATGGGGACCCCCGCCTCCCTCAATTAATTCTATTAAACAAAGTTTTCAATTTCACCTAAAATATTATAGATTATAAGATATAACACATTGAAAAGTTGCACAAACTCCCAAAAGAATTATAAAATGGGGACGGAAAGAGTAACTTCTAACCGTATGCACTTTTTATTAGTATATTTTTGTTTTTGTAAACCACAAACATTTGGTAATTATTTCTTTGAAAACTAAAATATGATGTAGGATTAAGATTGAGTTTCCCAAAGTAATCCATCACCAAAACTCCTAAAATTTCTAAATACGGATTTCGATATGGGTCATTCTCCTTACATACATCAACTATTTTTAGGAGTTTTAGGCTTTTGACACTTTTAAGAGTTTTAGGACTTTTAGCTAAAAATGGGAAACTCACCCTAAGAACCCTACGCTAGGCCTAGTTTCCGAAACTAATTCAATTGGCTAAAAAATCTAAAATGACTAAGCACAAATTTCGATATTGGTCATTTTCTCACAATACATTAGTTACTTTTAACTCATTTCGCACTTTTAGAAAAAACGGGAAACTCACCCTAAAACAGCAAGTCCCCTGTACCAATTTCTCTCAACTTTTTTTTAGAAAAACAATGTGTGTAGTGGGCCGAAGATGACTATATGAGTGAACCACTTTTGAGGCCCAAGGTCTGTTCAAGTGGGCGATCTACCCGGCCCTTGACCCCTCGGCCCACAACGGGGGCTTAGGTTGAACCTTGATCAAACTCTCATATGCTTTGAGCAACTCATACATTTCCAATCTGGATCAGCCACGTGTCACCAATAGTGATCAGTCGAGCGATGCGAACACACAGTGCATTGTGCGTTGTTGCATAGTGGACGTACAGTCTAGTCCGCTAGCCTCTACCTGATCTCGCCAATGTGGCACGGCCATGCATCGTATCGAGCGCTTATTCTACAATGTCTGTATGGTCCGTCCATGTGGCACCAGTTTGGTCTTGCCACGTGGAGAGGTCGCTATTCCCATGACCCAGCTTTGCTTGCAAAACGTCATGCACGACACTGGTTTAGAAGGTCGGCTTTTGACTGTCAAAGGGAGGTTGTAGGTGATCTCACTCGGTCACGAGGATGGCACGTGATGCCTTGACCCTAAAGGCAAGACACTCCTATAAATACCCATGTAATAAACCCTAACAGATATGCTATCTTCTTTTACTTAAGCTATGCAATTTTCTTCTCAGACGAGTTCTAACTCAAGTTTCGGAGTGCCTTCCGGCCACATTTGGCCTGACGACACTAACACTAACTGGGTGGTGTTGTTCTTGCTGGAACCAGAGAGAAGAAGAGGGCATGTTATAGTATTCACATCCACTTCCAAGAGATCCGAGAAGGAGTTTAGCCCCAAAAGGTGAACACGACCCATAAATATTAGGAATACAAATCTTAGCATTTAGTAAATGTAGAAGCATTTCATTTTGGGTTGTCCCATTTTAAATAAGTTAAAATTTGAAAAGTTAAAACACTAAAAGTTTTCTTCCTACAATTATCATTTTGCCCTTTTGAAAAGTTAGTGGGTAAAGAGTTTTTTCCATGGGTAAAAGTGGAGGATAATTTTGGAAAGTAGAGGTAAAAGTTGATGTGAAAGTGTAAAAGGTGTTTTTTAGTGGGAAAAGTTGATGTTGAAAGGTGTAATAGTTTAATATATTTAAAATAGAAAAATCTTTTGTAAGTTTTGATAAAATGACTTGCAATTTATAAAAGGGTTTTTAAAAGGGAATTTGGTGAAAATCTTAGCATTTAGTATTCACGAAGAGGAGAGCTTGCCTCCGTCCCAAAATATAAAGTATTTTCATATATGATTTTTCAAGTTTCTTAGCACCAAATTAAATATTTCAATTAATTCTTTAATCTGGGGAAAAAGTAATAATAAATTATGAATGAAAGGACTTTATTTTTAATCTGAAAATTACACCCTTTCAGGGGTAATAGGAGTATCATTGTAGAACCGATAAAGCAATAATTTCAAAAACGTCACTTTCAATATCAGTCTGGATTTTCCTTTATGAAGTTCCTAACTAGCCGTACATCACATCACATGCCACACCACAACACAGAAGCCGGGCATGACCAATGGTCCAATACCCATCATTTTTTGGTCCAAAATTTTTTCCAATTCCATGCCATAAGCCACCACTGGTTTCTCCTCCTACTTCAGGAAAGAGAGAAGGCTCGCAAAAAAAAAAAAAGTTAAACCCAGAAAAACATGGGTGGATCAAAAATCTTTGATCCACCACCAAAGTATAGCCTGTTGGGTGGATCAAAAACCTTTGATCCACCACCAAAGTACAGCCTGTGCTTTGTGTGCTCAGTGGTTCTGAACATGTTACTGGTGGTGTATTTGTTTGTTGGGGATACGAAATGGATGCCGAGTTGGAGCATGATGGCTGCTATGGAAGCTGAAGCAGTGGCGGCGGAGTCGTGCTCTGGCCATGGCAGAGCCTACTTGGATGGCTTGCTTGTTGATGGCATGCCAGTTTGTGAATGCAATACTTGCTTTGGTGGACCTGATTGTTCTCAAATTTCACCTGATTGTCCTGCTGATGTAGACAGGTACCACCTCTCTCTGTAGGAATGAATTTTTGTGTTTCAGGAGCGTCTAGAAGTATGATCAAGAAATTGAATCAGTACGTCTATGGACATTCTCCTAATGATGCCTTTCGATTTTGATCTCGGGGCATAGTTCCACTGGATAATGGCAGTTGAGTTTCTAGTTTGTTTTTGGAGGTATAAGAGGCCGCTATTGCAGTGGTAAGACTTTCCGAGAGCAGCTTCAGTCCTCCCTGCTAGGGGTGTAAACGAGAGCTCAAGCTTGGCTCATTTAGTAAACAAGCCAAAAAAACGAGCTCAAACAAGCCAAAAAACGAGCTCAAGCTCAGCTCATTCGTAAACGAACCAAGCCCTTAACAAGCCGAGTCAAGGAAGTTTACTTAACGAGCCTCCTTAAACTAGCCAAGCCTATATAAAACGCCAAGTTTTACCGAGCTCTTTTACTAAATGAGTTTAAAACTCGAACACGAGCTCGGCTCGATTACTAAATAAGCTGAGCCGAGCCACTAGCTGCTCATGAACAACTCAGTTCATTTACAGCCCTATCCCCCGCTGCCTCACATTTTAGGGATTACATGAGTACTACTTCTTGTTAGAAATATTTAATGGCCCATTTAGTCACATGGATGAAACGGGCTTGAACCACACTGCCCACAGAACACCACCGGAGACTGTCTTGGAACAAATTCTCAGTTTATAGTTATTTGGAATCCAAAAACCTAGTGTTGAACGTAGAAATGAGGATCCCAATATATCCAACAACAAAGACCTTTGATATGTTGTAATGCATTCGGCTATGAATGTAGAACAATAATTATAGAGAAACCAAGAGGCTCGGGAAAACAAGAGCTTCTCCCTTATTACGTACCTCATTTAATGAATATGAAACCATGTCCAAATTCGATGAATGAATGAGAGACTTTCCGGTTGCCTGGAGAGACGCTCCGGATGCCCGACTTCATTCACCAAAATTCCGGAAATTCCCGACAAGATTAAGTAGCATTACTTACAAAAGACCCGGAAATCGATCCCAATGACTGGGGCAGATAAACATGGTAGAACATAAAATATGAAGTGAACAATTTTGAACGTAATTTCAAAAAATTCGCAATGTAACTCTGTGACCATGTTTCTCAATATTCATCACTGCATAATTGTAACATTTAATCGCTATCGAATTGTTAGCCTATTCTTGTTTGCATGCAGTGGGAATCCTCTGTTTTTGGAGCCATTTTGGATGCAAAATGCAGCTAGCGGTGCGCTATTAGTATCAGGGTGGCATAGAATGAGCTACTCATACAATGATCTGTCCAGTGTCTCAGGAGAGCTCGAAAAACATATCCGTAAACTGCATTCAATCGTTGGAAATGCAGTCACAGAAGGAAGGTTCATCGTCTTTGGCACCGGCTCAACCCAACTCCTCAATGCAGCTGTTCATTCTCTTTCCCTCGCCAACTTATCCTCGCGTGCAGGGGTCGTGACCACAAAGCCTTTTTATCCGGTTGCTCCACAATCTAATCTTGTGATTTTTTATTTTTTATTCTGCTTTTTATTTGGTTGCGATAATTGCTATTGTGGTTGAAAATTTGATACGAGCCGTTAAAAGGATACAAATTGGATATGAAGTTAGCAGGTTACAGTGAGTGAGTTCTCTCACGAAACAATAAGATAACATGGAAAATACACGGGTCAGGTTAGTATCAAACCCGTGTAGTTTGAATTTGGCACATGTAACTCATTTAGACAAGGAGTAAGGAAATCTGATTGGATTCTGTAATAACACGATATAACATCACGTCCTCCCCTATAACTCCTTTGCACCAGAATTTGATCGAGATTGTGGATTTTCGCAGGCATATAAATCACAGACGGATTTCTTCCGATCAGTGGACTATAAGTTCCTTGGGGATACATCTATGTGGAAGAATGCTACAGATGGGAATGTAAACATAATAGAATTTGTAACTTCACCAAACAATCCAGATGGCCTGTTGAAACAGGCAGTGGTTAAAGGCCCCCATGCCAAAGCTATTAATGATCATGCCTATCTCTGGCCACATTATACGGCGATTCCAGCTCCAGCAGATGAAGATCTCATGATTTTTACTCTTTCTAAGCTCACTGGCCACGCCGGCTCAAGATTTGGGTAAC
This sequence comes from Vaccinium myrtillus, assembly GCA_016920895.1. Lineage (NCBI taxonomy): Eukaryota > Viridiplantae > Streptophyta > Magnoliopsida > Ericales > Ericaceae > Vaccinium > Vaccinium myrtillus. The sequence goes on along the minus strand of CM029271.1, from coordinate 35,534,676 downwards.
AACCATTCATAACCCTACTTATTCATATTTGAATGTGGAGGCCCAACCCTGACATTTTCGGGCCCAAAGCAAACCTCAAAGATACCTAGCACCTTCTATTAGTATTCAACAAGATAAAATCTCAAAGATATATAGCACCTTCTATTAGTGAACGCTATGGAAATTTTTGGGACCCTATTTGAAAAGATTTTGAAGGGTCCAATGCTAGAGTCTTGTTCGTTTTGCTCAGGACCGGTCTTTCCAATATACTTGAGCTATGCCTCGACACTTATATGTCATCCTGCCCTCGAGCTGCTGTGCACACTGTTATACGTCCATCATGAATATCTTCACATTTTTTGACATACATGAAAATTCCAATTCAGTGAGTGGTGTTTTCACATCGTAGTTAGGTTGTGTTTGGAACTTCAATTATAGGCAAATTCGTGCCAAGTGGCCTTTGGTCTAACGGCATCAGGAGTGCACTTAACGTACCAGGAGAAAGGAGGTGAAGAGTTCAACTCTTCTTCCAAGGTGCTAATCTATCTATTCCAACAATACTGACTTTAGCCAATCTAAAAAAAAATTACAGACGAATTCGTGGAAGCAATAGGTTTCGTAAAGTAAGTTTTCTCCTTCGGTTTCCGTTCGGTTTTATTTTCCCTTGCAAATCCCTGGGAAAAAGAAAAAAAAAAACCCAAGATTGCTTTGGCATAGATTGTAAACATGTTCACATTGACATATGGTGCTAGACAAGCATATATGTGCACTGCAAATTTAAGGCTGTTTGAATCATGAATTTGGGGAGAATATCTCTCAATGGAAACAAAAATGATAGAACAACCAAACATATGGAACTAACATCTTCATGTCATTGTCTTTTTCTCTAGACATTTCCATCCACAAATGCATGATTCAACCAAAACCTTAACATGTAATACATGTACAAAGAAATTCATGCCATGGTACTTCCGGTTTTGCGCGTGTCATCTACCAAATGCTTCTTTGATGTTTCTGGATACACTGAGTTTTGTTCTTTTTCCCCTTATATTTTCGGTAAGGAACACATAATCTGATTTGATTTCGTTCTTTATTCTACAGGTGGGCATTGATAAAGGACGAGGCTGTGTATGAAGCAATGTTAACCTATACTAGTCAAAATTCCTTTGGTGTTTCTCATGATACCCAGTTAGTTGCATTGAAGCTCCTAAAATTTGTTGTTCAAGGAAAAGGAAGGGAAATTTTCGACTTTGGGTTCGAAACAATGAGGAATCACTGGGAGATTTTGAGCAAGACTCTATCGGTCACGAGCCGCTTCTCTATCCAAGAAATTGAGCCTCAGTATTGCTCCTTCTACCAGAAAGTCAGAGGTCCTTCTCCAGGTGATTCTCACTTAAAAGATTCATTTGTTGTCTCTTTACTATGATATAAACCAAAAACAAACATTCCTACTATTGGGAATGTGGCATAAGCAGGACCGAAACAGTGGAATGGGGCTGACATTTGATAACGAAAGTAACATTCTTTCTTTTGAGTTTGTTGAATAGCTTGATATACATTGTTGAGCCAATTCTTAGTAGTTTATGCTTTCTGGGAATTGATAACGTTATATGGAATTAGAGCGCAGGTTGGGCAAGGTCTTGAACTCAATTCTCTCCGTTTACATTATAGTTCTCCTGTCCCTTTTCTGATTTGCTGTTTATAGATATTTGCATATTCACTTGGATGACGGGGCTGTACACGAGGGAGGGTATAGAATAGTTCGATATACATTCTCAGGATTATTTCTTTTATTGGATAGGCAAAAGAAATTTTGTTAATCATAGTAAGAGCAGCAATTACAATGATTAAAAGGAATTCGAGAAGAACGGCATCACAACCTCAACCATACATCCCAACTATTTTGGCATCTATGGCAAGGAAAATCATATGTCCCTCGAAACCCAAACCGGGAAGGATAGCAAGGTGCCAACCTAAGCCCAAAAGATCCGTAGCATCTGATCCATAGCATCAACAGCTTCAAGATTTCCATCCGTGAAATACAGAATAGCAGCAGCACTACCAAAACTTGAGCAGTTGAAACTAAGAGTAATAGAAGCAGCATGAACAAAACTCTCTCAAAACAAAACCCCCAAACTGCAGACAAAATGGAAAGACAACCAAAGAAAAAGACCACCAACAGCCCAAGCAACCAAAACAAAACTCCCAAAACAAGACCCACACAACATACACAGACCCCAATGGAGCACAGAACTCAAAGAAAACAAAAGACACAAAAGACACCTGACATGGACTCAAAGAGATACTCAAACCCGGAAAAACAAGACGTTGACCATGACACAAACCCAAAACTAAGTCTTTGATCTTAGCAACCTTAAGCTTTCTTATTCCATGTAAGCATCTTTTGATAACGTCCACAGAATACTTTTAAGATCATGGTTTGCTGTCTAAAGAGCCACCTTAGTTTTAACAGGTTTGCTACATGCACTAACACTTGTATCAACAGTTGCACAAACTCTCACATGGGATATGTGGGACCCACCACTCATATGTGAGTCCCACATATCTCATGTGAGAGAGTTTGTGCAATTGTTGGTATAAGTGTTAGTGCCTCTATCTTTTCTCTATTTTTAATGATATCCACCAACTTGGCAACCTCCAACACTTTATTCTTGAAACATCATTTGGTTTCTCTCCAGCCAAATGGACCATAGACCAGCAAAAAAAACGTTAAGTCCCAACACCCTTTCTCCACATTTTTGAATTTGCTTGAGAACCACCAGCTCATTAGATCATAAATGCTTGCAGGGCACACCCAAACCATATCCCACCACTGCAAAATCTGAGACCATATGGACCAAGTAACCCCATAGTGCAGTAACAAATGAATAGCTGACTCCACATCTTGCTTACAAAATGGACATAACCCACCCTGATCTTCACCTGGCACATTCCCGTCTTAATGAGCTCACTGCCTGTTGCCAATTTGTCTTGCATATATAGCCTGCCATACAAAAACCTCCGCTTTGAAAGGCCACAAGTCCTTCCAAAGTAGATGGCATTGAGGCCCACTAAAATTTTGATCATGAAAGCTCTTTTCCCAGCTTTCGTAGCATGACTTGACTGAATATTCACCTGATTTGGAGTCCTACTTCCACCTAAGTAAATCTATTTAATCAGCTCCAATTGCCCTTCTTCCCAAACAAATAACCTTCTTCTAAAGTTTAAAGACCAACTCAGATTTGATCTTAAAAAAAAAATCTCACATACCTTAGCAAGCATCTTTTTGAACTGTTCCTCCAAAGTTTGCTCCCCAACCCACTGATCATTCCAAAATGAAGTCCTTGACCCAGATTGGACTTTAATCCAAAATCTATTACTTATCATTGTAGCAGCCTCTGAATTGCCTTGGCCCGAGGAGCAATTGTCCTCCCAAATATTTGATGTGTTTGGAATTTGAGCTTCTTCATGATTTGGGAGCCAACTGGAATTTGGGTACCCATATGTGTGGAATTGTGTAAAATCCCCATTTTTGGGGGTTATCTTTCATGTTCGCATCAATCAAAATGTAACATTAGTCAACACGTCATTTACACATATCAGAAATCCTCAAGTATTGACTTGCAAAAGCATAAGGAATTAAGCAAGCAAAATCTTCATTTTTGGGGTAATTCAATCAAAATCTTCATGCCGCTACCATTACTACATTTTCTTAACACTTCTTCTTTTTCATTGCAGCTTATGCATGGTTCAAATGCGAGAGAGAGGAAGATGAAGATTGCTACACAGTGCTGAGAGCAGCCGGTATAATTACCCGTCCAGGCACCTTATTCGGAGCAGATAGCCGATACGTGCGCCTCAGCCTTATAAAAACCCAAGATGATTTTGATTTATTGATCCGCAAATTAAACATATTGGTCTCTGAGGAAGATGGAGCCAAAACCATTTGAAGAACGTACGCAAATCAACTTTTCGTTGATTATAATTCGCAATTCATTGTCGTCGTTACATCGTAAATAATTGGCCATAATGTTGTTGCAATAAGTTAATGTCGTCTGTGTACAATGGAAACGTTGTACATCATGTATGAATTGAAGGATTGATAGTAATGTTTGGTAAAGATTGCCAACAAAATCTTAGTCATTGTTGTTTTCCCTGCTTGAGTGTTCAAATAAGATTTTTGTGTTTTTATTTAGGAAATTAATAGAATTTACCAATTAGCAAAATTAATACTGCAAAATTAACAGTGACTTATGATATGAGGGTTAAGCCTAACTTTAAACCTCTGTATCCTATAGGTGGATAATATTCATAGAGTGGTGCATCAATATTCAACTACTTTTGACTTGCATTAATAAGGTTGAGTTTAGTCTAAATTAATTATTCTAAAAGTAATAGTTTATTTTCGTAGTTGTGAATTTTTTTAGCTTTTGATCAAAATATCAATTACTTATTTTAAATTTTTCTTGTCAAGATGAATCGGCCGGAAAACAAATGGAAGTTTAGCTCACAACTAACCAAAATTCAGAAAAATAAAATAAAAAATTGAAGCAAGAATATAATTTAAGCTGAACAAATAATAAAACCAAATCTCTAAATTGTAGATCCGCACGAAAGTCCAATTACCAAATACTTTATCAGCTTCTTAATTTTATCACAAAAAAGTAGTGACATATAGAAATCTTTGATGCTTAGTTAAACAAATTTAAACGTGTCATCGTAACCAATCTGGACCATTGCATAAAAGTGAATTGTTGAATTCTAATCACACAAAAAGGAAATGTTTTACGGTCTCTTCACAGCTAGTAATCAGCATAATTAATTATTCAATGGTCACAGGGCATCGTCACATCGTGTTCAAAGACCACTCAATAATTACTCGAATCAACACCGATTATTTCCAACTGATTAGATTAGAAACTTCAACCCCACGTTACCATTCGTGTATTTGAGGTAATCAGTGACTTCACAAGAGGTCCCAATTGAAAATGTGGGACCTTACCTCAAACGTATTTTCTGTTTTGTTTCCTCTCGCATGATTCTTTGGTAGGATTTTTTTATTGGCTCTTAGTTATTCTGGTTACCCATGTTTACTCACAATTCGCACTCTCACGAATTACGTAATTTGAAAAGTTTTGAAAGACGCTTTCACGTTCTCGTATTTACTTTCAAAAACAATAAAAATCGAATTCCGAGTTCCCGACCACCGTATCATCTTTTATTTCTGTTTATTTATAGTTTGTCTTCTCGGGAAAAAAAAAAAAAAAGAAGGAATATGTTGGTTAGCGTGGAAAATTTTTTGGGTACCGGATGGGTACCACGCGAGTACGTAGATCTCAACAGATCCCGATCATTGCCGGAAGTCAGACGTATTGGGCCGGTCCAGATCAAAACTCTCTCTCTCTCTCTCTCTCTCTCCATAATCCCGACTGTCCAAAATCAAAATGGACGGCCCTAATCGCGCGCGCGAGTACTATGTGGTACCTACTCGGTACTGAAAAATTGCTCGTTAGTCGGACCCAATCGAAGAAAGACAAAAAGATGGGACGGAATCTCACAGTCTCGTTTTATTTAAGGTGAAATTCCATAGAGACCCCCTCATCTATTCCTCCGGGACACAGACACCCCCTAACGTTTAAAAACACCCAAGCACACCCCCTCATCTACGTAAAATGTTTATAATCCTAACTCTGTTAACGGAGAAGGTGAAATATCCATTATACCCTCGTTTATATTACAGTATAATCTTTAAAACCTATTTCCTCATCTATCGATCAAAAAATCAGAGAAGTCGACTGTGGACTCTCTCTCTCTCTTCGTCTCCATCTTCTCTCTCTCGAATCTTCTCTTTCTCAAATAAACCCTAGTTTATGCACTGCAAAACCAAATCGCTGCATTGAAGAACCCTAGATCGTTGATAAAGGAGAAGATTGTTGCACTGAAGAACCGTATATCATTGCGTCTGGGGATTTCGGAGAAAACGAGGTACGATGTTTATATTTATGTATGTAAATAAACAAACTATAGCTGATAATATATGATTCTTTGGCGTGATTGTAAATGTAGATGACGAAAATATATTTTTTTATCTCTGGATTGATGGAATATTGGGGTTTTTTAATCTGATATGCATAGTACTCAGTCCTCACTTTCATAACTACTTATAAAAAATTGGGGCTTTTGTTGTTTTGCATTTTATAAGGCCTTCTAGTAGCTTTATCTCTAACTGGTCCACCCTCTTTGTGCTTTATTCATATCGTTTGGTCCCCCATTTGTTTGACTGGTAGCCCCATGTCTGTGTAATGTTGGGCAAACAAAGGCAATAATTGACTCTTTTTTTTTTTTTTTTTTACTTTTCAGTTATGGCTTTTCCTTTTCCATCCGTGACACTTCTATTTTATCATGGAGGCTACATATCTGAGGGACCCAGGAAAATGTATGTTGGTGGGAATGTGTCCCCCATTAATGTTGCGCCTGACTTGATGTCTTACATTGAAGTAAAGGGTTTTCTTAAGGAATTAGAATGTCCAAATTACAGTGAAATATACTACAAGGCTCCAAATAAATCTATGGATGACGGGTTGGTGGGTTTAACATGTGATACAAATGTTTTTGATATGTTTCAAAACAATGGTTTGGTGATTGATTTGTATGTCCATAACCCTTTAAGAAAGCACAACCAACCTAGTGGTCAAGAGGTTTCTGGTTTGACTAAGGATAATGGAGCTTTTGTATTGGATGATTATGTCCTAGATGGAGGTGTAATACCAGCTGGTCCTGCTGAGGGTAGTGGTACTGATGATGAGTCTGATAAAGAGTGGGACAATAGTGATGACACTGAGTCTTATAGTTTTAGTGGGTTTGATGAGTCAGATGATGAAGATGATGAAGAGGTTGAAAAAGGTGTTCACATGGTTATTACTGAACAACCCATTGAGATTATGAATGAGGAAGGTGAACTTAGTGATAAGAGTGATGACCTAGGGTGTTTATCAGTCCAGAGGATGAGGGCTTGGGTGGTCAAACAAGGAAGCAAAAATTCATTGAGTTTGATGAGGCTAGGGATATGAAGAACCCCAAGCTATTGGAGGGTATGATTTTCCCTAACGTCACTGCCTTTAGAAATCTCCTCAAAGAGTTCCACATTAGGGAAGGAGTGCTAGTAAAAGTCGTGGACCAATAACAAGGGGTAGAACAAGTGCTAGTAAAGGCAGTGGACCAACAACAAGGCCTAAGGGTGCCAAGGCAGTTGATCAACCACCACAACAAAAGGTAATTGTGTTCTTTCCTTTTTGTAATAGTTGACTGTTTAGTACTTACTTTGTTAGTTTTTTACGATTTGTGCATTTTGGTAGGGTTTGAAGAGGCTGAGAAAGGTTAGTGAAGAATGGTTTTCCAGTCAACAATCCACAACAAATAAAGCTAATTCTCAAGTATCAAAAAAGACTTGTGGTCCCCTCCAAAGGAATGGAATACCTGTGATTCCAAAATCATCATTTGTGCCATCTTTTGTGGCATCATCTCAGACCTCAAATGATCCAGGAAAGTGTTAATTTGTAGTGATAATTTGGTTTCAGAGCTGCAGCCTTTTTGACTATGGAACTAAACATTTGGCTTATAACTTAGGCAATTATTTACTTTTTGTATGCCAATGTGTGAGGCTTTAAACTCAGCCAGTTATGACTACAACCTTTGATTATGGAACTTTCCATTTGCTTTTTGTATGCCATTGTGAATGGCTTATAACTTAGGCCGCAGTTATCTACATTTTGAATTATGGCTGCTGTGTGTATTTAGGCTTATGGCTGCTGTATGGAACATGTGTTGGAACATCTCCTTTTGTGATGTTTATAATGGAAAGTACTCATTGGACTTTGTCAATTTTTTCTTATCTTTGTGTTTGCTCCTGATCTTATTTTGCCGAGAGAGAGAGAGAGAGAGAGAGAGAGAGAGAGAGATCATGAATGGGTGGTAGGAGAGAGATGGAGGATTGGTTACTAGAGCTGTGGAGGCTGGGGCATGTATTATATATTGCTCTTGAGGGCATTTTTGTCTGGAAATTATGTAAATAAGTGATTGGGCTTTTTTAACGGAAGATTTTTTAACAGAAGGGGTGAAGGTGAGTAACGGTTATAGATGAGGGGGTGTGCTTGGGTGTTTTTAAACGTTAGGGGGTGTCTGTGTCCCAGAGGAATAGATGAGGGGGTCTCTATGGAATTTCACCTTTATTTAACCAGTGATGAGATTAAATGACTTTAGAGTCCCGAATTTAAACGGACTCCCACAAGTGAAAAGTGTGAGACATTAAATTCTTTCTACCTTAGGTGAAATCAGATGGAAATTGGGGAGTTTCCGGTGGCTCCACAGTGTGCTTATTCCGGTAATATGAATTGTTAATTGTTAATTGGAACCAGGTTCGAGTCCAGTTTTGCTGGTTTTTTTAGTTTTTTGCTTCGGTTTCAATTTTTCTGGATTACATATGTGTTGTAATGTTTTATGGTTTGAGCCGGGTTCCCCTTGGGGTTCTCTCCTACTAGCTTTGATCGGATTCATCATCCCGTCCCGAAGGTGTCGGGTCTGCCCCGGCAGGTGTGTCTTAGAGCCGGTGGCCACTATTAGCCTAATGTCGTGCTTGTTTCATTTGTTAGTGGGTTTGGTTTTCATTCCTGTCGTTGATGTAATCGGTGCCGGATGGCTTTGTTATGGAATTTCTTGACATTTTCAAAAAAAAAAATAATAATTGTTAATTTTACGAGGACTCGCTGAGTAGTGTAGTTATGCAAAAATCAGCTCAATCAGATATCAATAATATAGGTATGTCGTTAGATTTTGGTTTATAAAATAGACGGTATAAATACTTTGGCTGTGTTTGGTTAAATAGTTTAGTTTAGTTTTGATGATGTCTGCAGGAGTAATGAGTGGAGAGAGATAGGGAGAGAAATGAGGAAAATGATGATGTCATCAAAATTAAAACTAAAACTAAACAGGGAAACGAACAAGTCCTTTAACTTTAAAGTTACTAACAGAATCAGACTGTCCATTTATGGATATAAATGTAATTTTTAATATATTTATTGATATCTGATTAAGCTAATCTTTTGTGTGGAGATACTATTCTACGAGCCCCAAAAAATAAATGGTTTAGATTACTACATAAATGCACGGTGGGATCCACAAAATTTACTCAAAACTCAAATTTTTTTGAATAAAGCCAAAATTAAACCAATAAACTGGTTTATTTTGGTTTATTTTTTGCTTTATTAAAAAAACTATTACTTTTGACCACAATTTTATACTCTTTGGATTCGTCTCGACGAGAGTAATCCAGAAACCACAAAATCTTGACGCAAAACTAACAAATGCAAAAAAAAATTGAATAAAGACAACGAATAATCTAATAATTCAGTTTTTGACTTTTAAGCCAAAGTAGACGCCTAATTGTAAAACAGAAAATCTCCCCCCTAAGAAAAATTGGGGGAAAAAAAAAAAAAAAAAGAGGCTCTTGGCTGATAAAATGTCAGATTGGCTCCTTTTAACAATGACCTCATACTGGTGGAACCCAAAACACGTGGAAAACTATTCTTTGCTCTCAGAGCACAACCACATGGCGCGTCTTCTCTACTTGTGTGGGCTTCACACACCAGGGATATAACTATACTGAGGGGATGTGGCAACTAGCAAGGGCCATTCCGAGTTTTACACGAATGAAAGTTGATTAGGTACTTATCATTGTCCACATAACTTGATTTATACCGGGAAAAATTTTAAGAATGAACAATTTGAATCATGAAAATAATATTTCAATGGCTTTTATTTAGTGAGCACAAAAGCGTTGAATAAAGCCTTTATTTTCTTTTAACTAAAAACAAAGCTCCCAACAAAGTTTGATTTTAACTTAACATTTCTTTTCATCTTATTACTACCTGCGAGCATCTCATAATCCAAATTCTGACTCCGCCATTGGCACACAAAAAATCTCTGGAGCACCACTTGACGGTGCTCCATGAGCACTAAATAATCACTCCAAACACGTTTATCAGCACCAGTGCCATTAGCCAAACCAAAACCATTAGTTGTCTTATATTTAACAATAATAACACTAAAATTTTCCCTTAAACAAAAGAGATTAGGAACACTCCGCCAAGGACCAATCATGGCAAAGATCCAAAGATCCAAGCTCTATGTGGGGTGGCTTCTGTTTTCTGTGGCTCTTAATCTCTACTTTTTCATAAATCTCCATTTGATTAGGGGGAAGTGGAGTAATTATCAGCTGAGTTGGAGCCTAAAGGCTGCAGCAGAGGCTGAAGCAGTGGCAGCAGTTTCATGCTCGGGCCATGGTAGGGCCTATCTGGATGGCTTGTTTGTTGATGGAAAACCCATTTGTGAGTGCAATTCTTGCTTTGGAGGCCCTGATTGCTCTCAGTTCTCTGATGGGTGTGTTGCAGATGCTGACAGGTTAGTCCTTTCTCCCTCGAGCCTGAAGTTAACGATCGGATAAACTCGCAAAAAAAACTTTTACAAACAGTAAGAGTCAAATTTGGGAGTTTGGAAAAGTAAGCCACTTGGAGTTTTAGTCTCTCTGTCTGGACATTTCCTGAGACTGACTTTGCGGCTTCAGGTAACCATAGGATGGTCTTGTGGTGGTAGGAACTTACTCTGATGTAATTTTGGTGAATGGTGATTTCCTGGACTTAAGTCCGAGTCGATGTGGCAAGTAAATTAGGACAGTGGGATGTGTCCCCAAATTGCGAATGAGTACCGGACACGTCCTTAGCTCTCGTTTGTCGTATATATTGCATAATTTTTTCAGATTGTGTATCGTAAATTGTATAAGAATATATTTAAACAAGAAGTGGTTAAGAAAAATATATGTTTTTACTATTTCCTGTGTCCATGTGACACTGTATATATCGCTTTTCTAGCTAATTTGATATTCTTTTTCTGTAAATATCTTAGCAATTAGAGGATTCGAGTGTCAAAATGGGTACGGGTGTCGAACACATTGACACGGATACTTCGGCCAAAATGAAGGATCCATGTATCATAAGTCTAAATGGACTCCAAAGTTGTTGGAGCTGAATATCTTCGTCGGAGTTGACGCCTAATACACCAGATCTAACCGGAAAGTGAAGGGGTATGAGGGTGGAGAGTTGGAACCCTCCCCTCGAGGAAACCCTGCTTGCCAGCAATGTTTGGAGAGAGAATTAGAGAAAGGGAAAGTTTTGGGGGGAGAGACTATAAGACCGTCCGAGGAAGATGTCATCTTTAAAATGGGAATTTTTTTGTCAAACAAATTCGAAACTCTTGTTCTATGAATGACATTATATCCCCACTTATAGACACGAGCTATATGTAGACTTCTGATGCTGGACTTAGCACATGCCAAGACAACTTTGGAACGTTGTAAGCATGCAACTTAAAGGTCCAGAAATGACATTCTTGATCAGTTGTTGATTTTTGCAGTGGGGATCCTGTATTCTTGGAGCCCTTTTGGATGCAACATGCAGCAAGTAGTGCACTAGTGGTGGCAGGGTGGCATAGAATGAGCTATGTGTTTGATGATCACTCTTTCATTTCCCATGAGCTTGAGAAGCACATCAGAAAACTACATTCGATTGCGAAAAATGCAGTTACTTCTGGAAAGTACATTGTTTTCGGAGCAGGCTCAACCCAACTCCTCAGTGCTGCAGTTTATGCCCTTTCCCCTGAGAATTCTTCCTCCCCTGCAAAAGTTGTGGCTTCTGTCCCTTATTACCCAGTATGTTTTACCCTCCCTATTTTATTTTTTTGTTTGTTTACGGCTAATGGTTTGTTTGTCTCAGCGTGAAACTTTTTTTGTTTTTTGTTTTTTGATAAAAAGAATTAGAAAGTTTTGGGTACATCCAAATCTTTGTAATTGCGTCGTAACTCCTCTGAAATGTACATAATTTTACCTTTAGCCCCTGGGTGGGAGAGGAGGTGGTGGTGGCAGCACCGGTAACAGTACTAGGGTGGTGTTTGGTGGCAAAGGGTTGAGGCGGGCGTAAGACTGATACGTGGCTCTTTCTATCAGGAAAACGTTTTCCGTCTTTTAAAGATGAGAAACCTTTTCTGTCTAAACAAAAATGAGCACAAACAACATTAATCATTAACTTATATGTTCTGTTGCAATAAACATTTCTTTGGAAAAAAAATTCCCAAGACAATGTTTTAGAGGAATGCAAATCTTTTGAGTTTGATTGCATTTCGGCAGAACAATGAATTCGATTCTTTGTTTCACAGATGTACGAACTTCAAACAGATTTCTTCAACTCAGTAAGTTTCAAGTTTGAAGGAGATGCCTCCCTGTGGAGGAACAATGCTTCAGATAGCACCAAAAATGTGATCGAGTTTGTAACTGCACCAAACAACCCTGATGGAAAACTGAATAAACCAACTCTTCAAGGCCCGTCGGTCAAGACAATTCATGATCATGCCTATTTTTGGCCCCATTTTACGGCGATTCCAGCTCCGGCAGACGAAGATCTCATGACTTTTACCATTTCTAAGCTCACTGGTCATGCTGGCTCCAGATTTGGGTAAGTATTAAGATCACTACTGCTACTCTTTTGCCCACACCTACATGTACAGAATACATGATCCAAACACAGCCCAAGGCAAACTCGAAGGATCATTTGTCCAACTCTGATTTGGGTTGTACAGAATTGTCACCAGGCCATTTATATTCCATGTCAAACTTAAAACAGCCATGAATTACCCGGAAAAAATTAAAACTACCCGGAAAAGAAACAGCCATGAACGCTTCTCATAACTGTTTTGTATGCCACTGTCACATCATTCCGGAAGAAAAATTCTTCTTAAAAAAGTACTTCCGACGATCATTGTCGTACTATTATATATGATGAGAAAGTCTATGAACACAACACTTTGCACAACATGTTTATGTGACATTGTATCATGCATTGAGCAATGCAAATGGCATTTCATCCATTGCCCAGTGATTGGGCCTAGCCCATTTCTGACCATTGTGGGTCTTTGGGTGTTTTTTGAAGCTTATTGTAGATCTGGGTTGTTAGACTCATTGGAGTGTGGGGCTTTGGTCCTTTGTGGGCTTGTCCCGTTCCATCGATTTTTCTTACCAATCTTTGGTTTGGATCTCGGATTAGACAATCTTTTGCTCTTTGGGAATTTTGTTGTTTTTCCTTGCTCCTATTAGTCTTGTAACTTTTAAGATTAATGAAACTTTCTTTTGCCTCTCAAAAAAAAAACACCATTTCCCAATGATACAATGCCACCTAAGCATGTTGTGCATATTGTTGTGCAAAATGTTGTGTTAGTAGCACTCATTTTAATGTTACTAACAAGAAGCAATGAAGTAACCACCCTGCTATTGTATCTTCTTCTGCAGGTGGGCATTGGTGAAGGATGAAGCAGTGTACCAAAGAATGGTGCGGTACATGACTTTCTCTGAGATGGGGGTCTCTAGAGATGCTCAGTTAAGAGCTCTGAAGCTTCTGAAAGTAGTTTTAGAAGAAGGGGATGGAAAGGAAATATTCGAATTTGCGTACCAAACGATGAGAAAGCGCTGGGAAAGACTGAGTCGGGTTATATCAACGTCGAAACGTTTTTCCATCCAGGAAATTCTTCCTCAGTTCTGCACCTTTTTCCAGAAGGTCAGGGGACCTTCTCCAGGTGACTCTCCTTTCGATTCCGAGTCTATTGCTACAATCTTGCGTCCTTTTGTGATAGTTCTTGATTTGTGTTTTATATGTAAACTGGCCATAACTTGGAGCTTATGGAATGCAGCTTATGCATGGTTGAAGTGTGAGAGGGAAGAAGAGGAGGATTGTAGTGCAGTACTGAGGGAAGCTAATATCATCGGTCGCAAGGGAAGCATGTTTGCTGCCGGAAACCGCCATGTACGTCTCAGTCTACTCAGGACCGACGACGACTTTGAGTTACTTCTGCGCCGGATAAACACTCTGGTCTCCGAACAAGACCGTAGCAAAACAATGTGAATACCCATGATCAACATCTGTTGATTATACGTTCTATGCACATCATTTGGGTCTATAAATAACTATCAAGACAGACCCATGAGAAAGGTCATGCCTATTGACCTTTCAAGCAGCAAACGAGTACTTGAAGTTTCATGCCTATTTTCTCTGCTAGTGGTGGTGAGTGGCAGATGCAGGATTTCTGCCTAGTACTAGGTCCCGAATCACATGTATTTCTATATTGATGAAGTTATATATATTTCATAATTATATATTGCTACTTGCCGCCATATATAAGTGCTTATAATTTCCAAGGAAGCGCGCAAATAAATGGAGACGAAATGGTGTATACTCTACGTATAAAAAATTGGTAATCTTGGTAATCGTCTCTCGCAAGGGGTACATACAGAACAAGTCAAACCACAACAGTCGACCGTTTTGGCCCTACTGGCTCTCTACGTTTCAAATAATTAAGTATTGCTCTCCTCCTCAACAAAAAACAAAGGAACACTAAAATCAGGACTAAAGTAAGTGAGATTTCCAAGTGGAGCCGCGGGAAATATTCTACGAATTTGAGCCTGCTTTTGTTGTCCCAACTGAAGTCACATCCACTTCCCAGTAAACTCCCCATGGGTGTGATCTCGGGGTCGAGGATAAAATCTAGAGTCATGGCTTCTTCTGCTAACAAGATAGACGTGCTCTTTGACTTGTAACCAGGCATTTTTGCTACCACTACAGGTCAAGGTTGGTAGATCCACGTTAGAGTTCAAAAATCGCAATTGTCACAAGATTCAAATTAAAAACATAACAGCAAGAAACAATCAGAAATACTAAAGAAACACAGTGAAGGCGTAAATAGAAGTATCCATAGCTTAGAAACAAAGAGGTCTGTGTAGATAGAAGAATCCATGTCTGAAACAAGGAGGTTGGGACTCAAGGTAAAGTCCATTACCGTCGTATCTCTCTCCTGGTGCAAGCAACCGATGGTAATCAGCAAATGCTTCAGTAGCTTTAATCTGTTGATTAGGAGCAGTTCAGGAGGATATCAGACAACTATTAGCTGAGAGAAGCAATTGGCTTTAAGATGCATAAATGTGAGCATACATGTTTGTGTATGTATATATGTGCTGACCGCAAATTTATCTGTAGTTGTGTGTACTAAATTTGTTGGAAGTATGAAAACATTGTACAAAGACGACCACAGAAGAAACTAGAGAAAACATCCCAACCGACAAAACCTCCCAGTGAGCCCGAGTAAACTCGACAGCGCCATTTGTATTTTGAGGGCGAGCCATGTTGAAGTCTCAACATAAAAATAGGAAGAGAGAGAGAGAGAGAGAGAGAGAGAGAACAGCTAGAATAAGAGGTTATTTTATACACATACAGTGTAATTTATTCTCTTGATCGAAATAGAGGCAGGCAATGGTCTTCCACAGTCTGATGAAAAGATCCGTCCATGTACTCCTGTCTGTGTGAAAATAATATCAAAAAAGAAAAACGAATGGTTTCAAACCCCACGTCAAATCCTATTCCGTACAAATATTTATTCAAAATAGCTTACTTGAGATTTATGCAGTTGCTATCATCATGAGACCACAAAATAAGAAAGTAGGATAGAATTGCAATGATTGTTCTTTATCACTCGAACATAATTTTCCATGCACAACAATTTTTGGTGTTTCTCATTTCTCAGACCTTCAGAACTTCCTTCTCCTTCAAACCTTTAAATTGCTTCACCTATGTAGCCGTAAATGTTACTTATTCTGAGAAAACCCTAATCTGATCACTATCATGAGGAAGTTGGACACCTAAATTTGAGTCATCTGCAGCAGAATTATTAATCTCAACCCCGTAAGTCTTCTTAATGGGGACCAAGGCAAAGATACCTTTCAAATCCACAAAACTGACAACAAGTATCAAATACCCTAAACTGGTAGCAGCAAGTTGATTGCTACTGGAGAGCCCCCTTGAATATTTTTAGCTCTGAAGGAGTTTAACTCTGCTCTTGTCTGGGTTATGTTGTCGTTCTGTTGGCTTTTGTTTGCTGATTGTGTTTGCTTCTTTTCTCTTTTTTCATTTCGCAGTTCTGTCCCTGGTTGATTCAAAAGGCAAGTCCCGAATTGCTTTAAGTTTGTTTGCTTAATAAGAAGTTAATTTACTGAAAAAAGTATATCACGTATCCTAGTGCCATTTCTCAGAACTCACTAAAGAGTACATACCTTAGGTTTACATTCCAAAACCAAATGCCAAACTAGCATAAAACTGTATTTCTTTTCAAATTAAATTTGCCTATACATGAAACAGATGGAGATACTTCAGTAACATGAGGATATTGTTCGCTCGAATGGCCTCCCAAATCATCCATTTCGGAACCCGGGTTTTCTTTTCCTATTGTGTAATTTGGAGGTCATTTTTTCACTTAAGTAAGGAAAACCATCTTAATCTGTAGTTTCGGTGTTCTGATTTCTTCTGCTCCTGGTAGAAACTAGTAGCTTGCATAAGCAAACATGTCTAATAAGAAAAAGCAATTGAAAGAAAAAGTTTCTTAACCGAATCGATTCATTCTAAACAGGAGATGATGAAAAAGCAATCCATAGCTTACCTTCACAAGAATTGCAGCAAGATTTAGCATACTCATTTTGTTGAATTCCCACAGAGTAGGAAGCTGCATGTTCAAAGATTTTTTTTTAAAAAAACATGAAAACTTACCCTTGGAATAACAGAACAAAGCAAGTAACTGACCTAACACAAGTTTTAGAAGTTCTCTGCAATTTTCCATATTATATATGAAAACTAATAGTACCATGTTTTCAGAAGTTCTCTGCAATTTTCGAAATAACATATGAAAACTAATAGTACCCTCCAACTTTCAGTCCAGCATATAGGGACTGACTATTGAAGCAAAGACAACCAAACTGAGATCTGACCTCATTGGCAGGAGGCCATTTGTTATCGCTGATCTCCAAAGTCAATTCAAAGCAGCCACCATGTATATAGTTCCAATCTTGCATGCCACCATATATAGGGTACCTGAAGCAGTAGAGAATGTATATGACTAGGACAATAAAAGATACCACCACATCTTATTTTTGTCCTTTATTAAGTGCAGAAGAAGAAACCCGACAACTTTTGCATAAAAATCATCTCTTCAATATGAATTCAAGGATTTATGTTTTAAATTGCCATACCAAGATGCTCCATTTGTAATTCCTCCTTGAAATTCCTCACTAAGAGACATGTTATGGTGAGAGAGACTGTACACACTTGCCAAGAACTTGAAAGTTTTGTCATCAGGACAAGCGTAGTAATTTTTCCTGAAATTGTTCCAGATTGAATGAGATTTCTGAGTAGACAATAAGTATGAACCGATAAAAAGTACATCAGAGACCCATCAAAAGAGTAATAGCAACAAGCTTGGAAGATGTCAAGCATAACCTTAAGGAATGATGAAGCAACGAAATACAGCTAGTAATTCCCATAATCAACTAGAAGACATCTGAATTGATCAAGTCCTGCTTATAATAAAGCATAGGGTGTGGTTTCCCATATTATCAGCAGTGAAATGGCATGCAAAAAAACCAACAATTTTTTAAATTTAGCAAAACCTAATCTGGTGTGTCATCTCTTGGAAAACAAACAACTAATGATAATTGAAGCAAACTTTTTGCCTTGAAAACCGCCCATATAACACCATAAGTTGGAATCTTTCCAAAAAACTTTGTGAATAGCGTAGCTTAGCCACATGCAACCAACAAATGCACTGGTCAGGGGTCATATCAAAAAAATCAGATTAATTAGTTGAGGACAAGACCTTCTAGAGGTTAGTTACAAGAAACAAGCTAAACTAGCACCAAACTAAGAGGACTGGGCATCAAATGTTTATAGGCTGTAGTATCTTGTTCTCAAAGATGAATCAAGAAACAAAATATTACCTTCTATCCTGAGTTCCATCCCATGGATAATTAGCAACCAGTGCTCCCTGTCAACAAGCAGATACATTAAGGATTCACCTTTCGGCTTACTTATATCATAGTATCTGTAAGGACTAAAATTCGGAGACATATTCGTATTGAACTTCTTATAAGACATAATTAGCATTCACAAGGGACAGTGAATTGTCATGGTCAAAATTACATTTAGAGCATTTGGCAAGTCACTCTTTGAAAGAAACGAATGAGAAGATGCAAAAGGAAAAACTCGTAGATTCAAAAAGAACAAGTTAGAAGTCTTAGTATCTTGCCCAAGAATCAGGAAATCTTGCCATCTTATTTGTCAAGCAGCATGTAAAATGCATGCGTTGTGACAGTAAGAGTTAACTAAAAGTTTAACACAACTACTCCTTATCCTTCCATCAACCTAAAGTTTACTTTATTCTTTACCTTTAATGAAACTTCCTTCTCTTGTCATACTATTGAGTGTTATTATTTTCCTAGTTGTTCAAGGGAAAATCTCGTTATCAGCAGAAGTTTATCCATTGAAAACTACAAAATGCAAGTAACTAAAGTGTTGCATAACATTTTCGATAGCATATGCAAAAAAAAGAAGAAAAAAACCTCGATATTTTCTTCTAAATAGAAGTGCTTATCCAGGAGAGGATTAAGCCAAGAAGGAAAAACAAAGAAATATCTATGAAGGATCTTAAAAATAAGAGTTTGAAGCATAGTCTTTGACATAAAAATCGTGCTTTCCTTATTAAATCGTAGGCAGAGTCAGAGATGGCTAGGAAATTCAACAAGAAAAAGAATTGGAGAACATGTTAAATATAAAAAATAAGAAAAGGTATGACTGCATGAAAATGTTTTAAGTAAATATTAAAAGATTGAGAAAACCTTTAGTTGAAGGCCAAAGAAAATACTGAGAAGCGCGGACAAGGACAGACAGATACCACATATGTACAGACTCAGTACAGTATGATAGAACATATCATTGGAAGGAAACAAATAATAGGAACAGTTCTCTTAAAATAGATAAATGAGGGTTCAAATCAATCGAAGAAACTCCTCCAAGTAGGTTGTATAATGTATTTGTTGCAGATGTGCCGCCAAATCTTTTTAGAGATAAAAATCAATGTGGTGCATACTTATGCACTGGATTTTGGGGAAGGAAGGTAATGAACACACAAACAGCATAACATCTTTGATGCCTTCTGGCTTTGATTTTGGGAGGCATGGTTCCATAGCATAACGTCCCTTGAGTTCCTCGATTTTTTAGGTGTAGGGGGGAGTGGGAACTATTTCTGTGGTAAAACTTTCTGAGAACAGCCACTTTGTGCATATATTGCCAAAATTTAGGTCTATGAGTCCTCCCTCACCTATAGCCTATCGATTGAGGATTCCATGAATACTATTGTTGTGGTGTAAACACATCCATATTAGGAAGAACTTACAGGTGGAATAACCCAAAATATTGACATATGACATAAATAAAATACAAAAGAAGAGAGAATTTACCCCATGCAGACTGGCAGAAGCTGTGAAATGTATCTCTTTCAACCAACGCATAACTGCTTTTGTCTCAGGTTGTCGTGCATCCACATCATCATTCATAGGAAAGAACTAACTCGTTTCATGCCAGTCAATGAGTCTTAAAATTAATTTTCCAATCAACGCAGGAAAGCAGAAGATCAAACTAGAATCTCATCCAAAGAGGGGGCAAAATAAGCAACAAAAGATGAAGGCCCATAACTTCTTAAAATCTTATAATGAAGAAATTATTCTGGAGATCATATTTTATGAAATTTGAATAGAACAGTGAATGAAACATTAAGTAAAAACTTTGAGTACAAATACTCGAACCTAGCAATAGAAAAAGAGTGAGTGCAATCTTCTGATAGCATGGGAAAATGCATGACAAGTTACTGCAACAGATAAGATTACTCGCGATTAAAAAACAAAAACTTTGAAGATCACTCGGAGATCATCTATCACATATCTGATAACAGCAACTTTGATTCTTTTGGGAGGAACCCAACTATTGCTTTTTGTTTCAAGCTTACAACTCAAATTATGAAATCCTCTCACATCAACTAATTGGTTGGATTGAGGTAAAATAATGACTATAATATGCATCTCATATGTTGGGTTATCACTTTACGTTGTTGGAAAGAAAAAAAGGAAGATACCTGAAATACTAGTACTGCACTAGCATGTCAACAAAAATTTGAAAATTCAATTTGGACCAAACATAGAGGTTTAACCCTAGTTGCTCTTTGCACAGGAATGAAATCTACTTCACACAGTCTGGTACTAGTCCATGATTAACAACACAAATGAAGTGAATTAGTGAATATGTTCTGTATGACATACAGTATTCAATAAATATTTCCTATTAGGCTTCTTTACCCCTTGAGAAAATTACACTATTCCCCTGTTCTTGTGACAAATTCACACCCCCGCCAAGGCGGTTTTTAAGAATATTTTCCCAGGTCTATTGAAGTTAAAATTGTCACTTAATATTTAATTATTTACAATTGCTGTATGTCGAAGAGGGAGTGTAACAACTTCAAGAAACCTGTGGGTATATCTATCTCCTTAAACATTCTGTGTTTGCATGTGAAATAGCTATTGGCCTCATGGGTTAATAACATGGAAAGCCACTAAACAAGGTTATGATGACAAGGGTGGAAAAATACATGGATAACATACTCATTCTATTGTAGCTTTTTTCTAATGTTCTGGTGAATTCAATACATCCTCCGATTTCAAAATTCAAATTCTTTTCCGCACACAAAGTGAAAAAATTAGAAGGAAAAAAATGGTTCCCTAAATCTTCTCTCTGAGTGGATTGAACCAAGTAAACATGTTCATATAAGAAACCAATGCTGAAAACAAAATACCTTGTCAGGAAAATCACGGTTTAGATCAATGTTGTTTGCATTACCACGCTGCCTCAACGAAAATCCATCAGGATTCATTGATGGAAGTATATGTAGGTGAACGTTATTAACTATCAGTGTTGCCTGTAATGACAGATTCCCATTTCAGTATAAGTTGGATGACAGAGTACTATGAGTAGTTATCCATTCCACCCTTGCTGGAGAATGAGGCATAGATAAAGATGGTCCATGAGTATAATCCACTTGAAAGAAGAATAAATCGGGTAAAAAAGATAAGTAAATCACGTAGATCATGCAAGAACTTTTTTCTGGTAAGACAGCAATCAAATAACATCTGAATTATCCACACGCCCTTGAAAGATCTAATTGATTAACAACCAGAAAGTACTAGTGGTGATAAAGTGTGTATCATTTAACTAGACACAAGGCACCAAAAGTCAGCACCTGAAAAAATGAAAGGTTTTAGTTAACTTGTTCAACATATGAACATGTGAATGACTCAACTTTGTAGCTTCTGAAGATGCTATAGATGCAAACATGGCAAAGAAAGAAACAAATGAATACTGTCTGACACAGACGAAGACAAAAAAGCAAGAAAATCGAATTATGCACAAAGAAAAGCAAATAAACTTACCAAGGGATCCTTCCCATGATTATCGCATAACCAGTTTGCTAGAAGCAACAGAAGCTCACGACCTACTGGTTCATCCCCATGCACATTTCCAATAAACTGCATAACCCCGGTTATCCAGCAAATAAGTCACATGACTCACATGAATAATTATAGCATGTATGCCCCTCTCAAGAGACAATTCTTCATAATAGCAGCATTTGCACAAGACAATAGTAAAAGCCACAAGTGCTTTTCAAGTGGTGGGAGTAGCAGAAAGACAAACTATAAACTCGATCACTTGCCTGTTTCACTTTGGGCAATCAATGGGCAACAGATACAAATGCCCACTTGGTATTTTTATCTTCACCAATCTCAAACATTTTGCTGTGTTGGGGATTTTAAATCTAGTATATCACTGTGTTCAACCAGCTACAATCTAGAAGTTCTATGAGGCATGGAAAGGAAGACTACATGAATGACCAGCACAATCTGTAGACAGCAAAATTCAACAGTTCTAACATCCCTAGATACTAGATAGTGCATTAATATGCTTTAGCTGTATACACATGAGTGCTTTATTCTTTGGGGGAAGTGGTGGGGGTGCGTGTGTGCAAAGATCATCTACCTTGAAAGCAGGTTCAGCCTCTTCCTTGCCGGGATTGTCGGAAATTTCCATCACCCACTATTATCAAGAAAACAAAAGCCCATTGAGCAGTGTGATTCTGTAAGGCAATAAATTACCAATGAAAAAGCGAAGGTAAGGTTACAAGAAGTAATGAACAGGCTTTAGAGAAGGTATTACCAATGGAACTCCTTTGACACTCTTTCCAATACTGAATGCAGAATCAAAAAATCCCTCAAAGAGAGAAACAAAGAATAAGTCAGACAAATGTAAATGCATTTCAAAATTCTTAATCAAAACTGTATCCAAGGACGAAGATACATTAGTGATCCAACACAACTAACAGTTCTAAGTACTAGGCCTAGTTCACTAATCCTACACCAAAGCAAAACCTTTGACAGAAATATGTCAATCACCTGTATATCCTGGATATGCTAGGACATCTATGACCAAATGCCTTGATGGCCTTCTCGAGATCAGAATTAGTCATATAACCATGAGCTAGATTATCTCTGTACCAACACAAAATTGACTGCATTGTTCAGAATTAAATGTCAAATAAAAAAATCAACAAAAGACGTGAAACAATTGAATTATGAGTGAATGTGGAAAAGTTCAAAGATTACAGTTTCTGAAAATGGTTTTCCTGAAACAAGTGCCTCCATCGAATCGCACTATTATCATCCACGAAACCTATCATATACAAGGCAATTGAGACAAACAAAAGAAACCAAACCAACACGCAGTAAGTACAAAGGGAATTATTTTACTATTCAAGGAGAGAAGCTCAATTTTAGATTTGATAGTTTACAACATATATCAAATCGCGCTTGATAGCTGTATCAAGATGGATCTTTTCTTCGTCTTTTTGCGCTTGATGGATTTCAATTAACTATTTAGTGAGAGTCGTTAGAAATTCTAAATGTTAAGCATCGCAGTTATACAAAGATTACACTGTTTTTCCACTTGTTCCTCTCTAGTTTCACAAGCCACCTATAGCTAAGCCTTTTAAATATTGATCAAAACATTCACGTAAAACGCCTTTAACTGCGATTCACATCCATCCAACAGATCCTAAAGTACAATTTCCACATCAATGAAAGCGAAAAAGTCTACCGGATATCATAACCAGGTCAAGATTCACTAATTCTTTATATGCTTTAAAAACGTACACCAACAAACTTTCTAAATATTGCAATCTTAGCTAACTAAAACACTTTATCTTAAAAAGTCTCCACTTCTTTGAGCTAATTCAACAGTTTAGCTAAGCTGCCCTCATTGCCCTCTTCATTTTGAACAAAATATTTCGTACAAAATGAGATGAAGCGACGAAAAATTATGCAAAAACACAAACACATCAACATTTCCTGAGCTGTAAGTTAAAATTCAACCGTTTTCTGAGCAAATTAGCGAGAGATAATTAGTAACATTAAGCAACAGGAGAGGTAGAAGAAGAAGAAGACCTGAGAGGTCGGAGCTCCGTTCGCCGCCTCTGGCCGTGGCGGGGCGAAAGAAGCAGATGAATCTTAGAGAGAGAAAGAGGAGAGAGAGTACGAGCTTCATTTTTCCTTTGTTTACTCTGCTTCGGATCGTTGAAGGACGTTGAACGATGCGAGAGAGAGTGGTGATTGGCGTGAAGAAGAAAGGGGAAATGACGGAAATGGCCTTGGGCTATTATGTTTGGTGGAATTCCGTTGGACAACCAGAGGCCCAATTTGCCAGGTCAGACCCAAAACCAAGTCCGGCCCAATTCAATTGATCTAGCTCGGGTTAGACTTGATTTGCCCGAAAACAAAATTGGGATGAGTTGTTTTTCTCTTTAAGACAAAAATATTGGAGCAGCCTTTTGGACTATATTTTCTACGAGTAACAATATTTGTATTTACATCAATGCAAAAAATATAATGGATCAACTCTATCCCTATCGAAAGTTTACACAGGTGATCTTAGATCCCCTTCGTATTGCCAAAGAAGCATGCTTTTTTGTTATCCATTTATCAAAAGATCTAGAGATTTAAGCTTGAGTTACTTGTAATCCAACAAAATTAATGTTTAAATGATCTGATAAGTCCGATAGTGATTCCTTTAGATGTGTCATTTAGACAAGTACAGTGACGATATTTCAGGGTTATCTAATTCTTGGTATATATTTATACCTGATTGTCATTTTTTGTTTATCCTATGCTTTCTATTTCTTGCTCTTCAATCAAATTTTCTACAAAATAACTACATTGGCTTAATCCCATCCTATCTATTCCTAATTGCTTGTGAAATATGCTCCCATTTCTAGATTTGAAGGGGAAAAGAGATAATCTAATGCAGCTTGATGTTGGACTGCAGAGAGCCATTTGAGTGATGGTTGTCCAAAAATATTTTTAACGGCCCCCCAGGGGAACAGTCTTTATAAAATCTCGCAGTTGCTTTCCAGGGGAAGTCATTTTTAAATCTGGATCATTGGATTCAAAGATGAATGGTTTGATATGTAACGGCAGAGGCTTCTCTGCAGCTCGATTGCATACAAGCCGGGTAAAAAAAAACACACACACACAAAATAATCCGGGTGGGCTTAAAAGCTACCCCAAAATTTGGGCTAACCCTTGTAATAACGATTACTTCCTATATGGGCGGGTGGGTCCTAAGTAAGGACTTTGGTCCACATAAATGGGCCTTAAATAGTGAAAAGCCCATGGAACTAGTCAACGACTCAACCAGTTGTCAAAGTGGAAGCTGAGTCAGACGGTGGCACTTTGTTATCCTCTTCGCCGTCCAAAAGCTTGTCAAACGACTGTGATTGGCTCTCATGGGCCCATCCACGTCAGTAGGTCCCATTCCATGGCCCACACAACCAAATGGTTCTTTTGCGCTCCACTCACGTCACACATGATCGCGGGTGTTTGGCGACTGATGAGAATAGTTTTTTTCCTTTTTCATTTCAATGTCCACGCCGGGATTTGAAAATTCAGAAAAAATAAATTGTTTTTGCCCCGTTTTATTGAAGCGATATTTAGAAATCAACTATTTAAGGAAACATAATTATTACTGTACGTTTTACTTACGTTTACTTTACAGGATTTTCCTTCTGATGGGATGATTGAAATCCTAATTTATCTAAAATAAGAGAAAATGATGGATAAAATGAGAATTTATAGTATTATTTCTTTGAAAATTTATCAAAATGGACATTTTTTTTAAACATCCTAAAATGAAAGTACTAGACTACTTTATTGGACGGATCGAGTACTTTCTTGCGATATGACCGAGAAAATTGAACTCTGATCAATTGCATGTGTGAGTAACGAACTCACCAACTAGATATATGTGACGGAGAAAAGTTAGGCTGGCGTTGGTATTTTTATATGGGAGACTTTTATTTACACCGGCGGTGTAAATAAAAGTTTTCTCCAAACCATTACATTGCGCGTGTCTAAACAGACAACAACATCGGTCCCAAATAATAAAATATAAAATATAAACGTGTGAATGCAATCAATTTGGAGAAATAACTTTTGTTTACACTGACGGTATTAGTATGCGGTACAAAACAAAGATTATGACACTTGTAATGGTAATGGCACGAGTGGCGTACTGTAAATATTATTTTAATGTATTATTTTAATGTAACATCAATTAGACGACCACATCAATTAAAATATTGTTCTAGATTGTTCTAATTGGGATGTTTTCAGTAACTTCCAATGACAATAAAATATGTTTAGCATCACTAATTTCTCTATCTTTAACCTTTAAGTCATTCTAGATTGTTCCATTCGGGGTCTCTCATCTTTCTCGTTTTTTCATTTTTTTATGTTTGCGTTTCTGACTTTATATTCTTTGAATGATAGTACTACTAGTATTCTTTTATGTCCGACTTATTTTTCAAAAGGTAGTGACGGGTGTTCGAATCTGATTCAGCAGCTCCTAGCCCGAGCCCTAGGATAAATAGGTCCCGTTTGATAGCACGTTAGAAGACTTGAAAGATATTGGGTTGGTGTCTTAAGAACCGAAAATGATTCGCGTACACCGAGATGCGTACCCCACTTGAACACCAGTACATTCCGACCGTCCAAAAGTTTTTTTCAACGTTTTAGATTTGAAATTAATTCTTACCGGTAAGAATTAACTCTTACCGGTAAGAATTCATTTCAAATCCGGACCATTGATTCTTGAAATGGACGATTGGGATGTGTTGGTGTGCATTTGGGGTGCGCGTAGCCGCGTTCCTTAAGAACCTTCCAATTGTATTTATAGATAATTACATAGGAGAATTAGGAATTCCTGAACAGGAAGAATAAGTTACCGGCATTACACTCTTCGCTATCTTTAAATAAATGAGCTTATGTCACCAGACATCATCCACGGTCCCCAACAGACACACATTCCTTCCCGAAAAATAAATCACGATAATGGTTATTCTTGAATGTTGTCTAAAGTACGTAGATTTATTTCTGTTGGGAGACAAATAAATCATACATTAGGTCGTTAAAGATACATTGGGTTATGGGTCGACCGTCCATTGTGTGGTCCCCGGCTCCCCGCCTACGGAGTAAAGCCAAGGAAGTGGAACCTCTCGCCATTTTCTCTACTCACGGCCCATGAGGTAGGATTAGAACTGCTAAACGAACTAAGTTATTCGAGTTCAAGCTCGTGCTCTTTGAAGTTTGTTCAAAATTGATTGCAATTTCCGAGCTACACTTAACTTCAACTTTTGTAGCTTGTCAATTAACATTATTAGCAAGGTGACGTTATGGAAGTATGGAACATAGTATTATTGCCTATTCTTCATTTAAACTTTCACCTATTTTTTTGGCTAACGATTGTTCATTTACCATATTTAAGGGATCCAAATGCAAATGTGTAAGAGTATATTTTTTGTAATTAAAAATGGGACATGTTTATATGCACAAGATTAAAATCGGAACAAAACTAAAATCTAAACAAAATTTCTTATGAACTTGTCCCATGAAAGTTGATCGAACCTATGAGATTTTGAACCAGAGACCTGGAAGACATCAAACCCCTAAAGTTTCAAATCTTGACCATCATGCCAATCTTTTAGGGTTGCAAAATATATAAAATGCTAATACTGCAAGCTTGAGGAATTTATAATATGTTTATACAATTTTTTGTAATTTCAATGCAAATTTAAACTTTAAATTACCTCTCAAATACCTGATGGTATTTTTCTTCGAGCTAATTAATAGTATATAATTGATAATCTCTGTCATTTCACACAGACGTAATATTAATTCCCCATGCCATATTTAAATACATAGAGATTTGCAGATATGATTTTCGTACTCTCTTTAATCACTTTACATTTGTTGTATTTTTTTTTCAGGGGAAGTTATTAAATTATTTTTAGTTTTAAACCTACTTCTCACACATGTAAAACAATTTTAGTGGAGTATTATGGAAGAATAAAGAAAAAAAAATGAGTGCGAAATTCATTTCCAATATTTATTCCTCACAATGATGATTAAAAAATAGGAGTAAAAGAAGGTTGACCCCATGGCATGGCATGTCCATTCATGGTCATATGCACAGCACATGAATAGAATAGCGGGGCCCACAAACAGCATGTGCAAGTGGGGTAGAAAGATCATGGAGACCAAGCAAGCGGAAGATATATTCCTAGCACGAGGTTGAGCCACGTCGCGTTTGGGAAGATCGGGATGAGTGGTAAATTACACCTGTCATCCCCCCATAATTCTGGCATTTCCCAAATTTCTCTTTGTCATCAGATATTACACGGTGACCCCAATCTCACACACACTGGACACTTTTCTGGGTAAGTTTTTTTTGTGTATGTAGCACTGCTGTTCTCCATCACACACACACATACACTCGTGGTAGTGTAATTAAGGATTTTACTTAGCTCCAACCAATAAATAGAGGGTAATAATTAATAAGTACTCCATTTGTCTCAAATTGTTGGTCCATTTTCACTATTTGAGACCTCTTAAAAAATTATCCATATCTTCTAATTTATAATATTTTTATATCCAATATAGATATTGTTTGATAGATCATAATTAATTTTGTTAATCATAAGAAATATCATAGATTGTGAAATATAGATAATTGTTTGAGTGACATGATTGTCCTAAAGAGGCGAGCAATTTGGGACGGAGGGAGTATATAATGACAAACTAGTTCGGATATCAATGCACTTGTCACGGATATCAATGAGCTCAAATATATGCAATGTTAGAGATGGTAATGAGCTCTATTTTTCGCACAGAACCACCGTACCACAAGGCATCTGTTAACACAATGTCATACAATTAAAATATATACAATGGTTAAAAGGGCCCCATTGTTAAATCATGCTTAGGGCCCCGATTTCAAGGCCGGAGTTGAAATACATCATGGCGACGCTTATTCCTGAGTGTTGTCTAATGTATGGAGACTAGTGCATGTCGTGCTCGTGCCTGAAGGCACGACTTGAGTAATCTACGCACGTGCCCGTGGATCCATGCCCCTGCCCATTTTTTATGGTCCCTTGAATTTCAGAGAAGGGGAAGGAGGGGAGGCAGTGAGAGAGAATGTAATTTGAATTTCGAAAATGGGAGAGAGAGGGAGAGAGAGGGAGAATGTGGTTTGAAATTTTGGATGTAGTGGGCCGGTGGAGGAAAATGATAGAGAGGGAGAGGAATGAAGTGGCAGAGAGAGATAAATTGTAATACGATGACTGAGACAAAAAATATGACTAAGACAAAAACCGCTATCCGTTGTAATATAGATTTCTTTCAGTTGTGAGACAAATAAATCGGATATTAGGTCATTAACGCTGCATTGGGCATTGGGTTATGGGCCCACCGTCCATGGTGTGGTCCCCACCCTTGGAGTAAAGTCAGCAGAGAGTGGAACCACTACCCATTTTCTCTACTCACGACCCATCGAGTAGGATTAGAGATGCTAAACGAACCAAACTATTTGAGTTCAAGCTCGTGTTCTTTGAAGCTTGTTCAAAATTGATTTGCAATTTCCAAGCAACACTGAACCTCAACTTTTGTAGCTTGTCAATTAACATTATTAGTAAGGTGTGTCGTTATGGAACTATGGAACATAGTATTATTGCCTACTCTTCATTTAAGCTTTCACCTATTTTTTTGGCTAACGATTTCTCATTTACCATATTTAAGGGATCCAAATGCAAATGAATATGAGTATATTTTTTGTAACTAAAAATGGGACATGCGTATACGTACAATAATTATTTTGTGGAGGATCACTAGTGGGGTGCCAAATTAAAATCAGAACAAAATTCCTTACGGACTTGACCCATAAAAGTTGATTGAACCTGTGAGATTTTGAACCTGAGACCTGGAAGACATCAAACCTCTAAAGTTTCAAAGCTTGACCATCATGCAAATATTTTAGGGTTGCAAAAAATATACAGAATGCTAATACTGCAAGTTTGAGTAGTTTCTTATATGTTTATCCAATTTTTATATTTTCAATGCAAATTTAGACTTTAAATTACCTCTCAAATACTGGATGGTATTTTTCTTCGAGCTAATTAATAGTATATTAAATTGGATATATCTGTCATTTCACACATATGTAATATTAATTCCCTGTGTCATATTTAAATACATAGAGATTTGCAGAGATGATTTTCGTACTCTCTAATCACTTTATATTTGTTGTATTATTTTTAGGAGAAGTTATTAAATTATTTTTTGTTTTAAACCTACTTCTCACACATGTAAAACAATTTTAGTGGAGTATTATGGAAGAATGAAGAAAAAAAAAATGAGTGGGAAATTCATTTCCAATATTTATTCCTCACAATGATGATTAAAAAATAGGAGTAAAAGAAGGTTGACCCCATGGCATGGCATGTCCATTGACGGTCATATGTACAGCACATGAATAGTGGGGCCCACAAACAGCATGGGCAAGTGGGGTAGAAAGATCATGGACACCAAGCAAGCAGAAGATATATTCCTAGCACGAGGTTGAGCCACGTCGCGTTTGGGAAGATCGGGATGAGTGGTAAATTACACCTGTCATCCCCCCATAATTCTGGCATTTCCCAAATTTCTCTTTGTCATCAGATATTACACGGTGACCCCAATCTCACAGACACTGGGCACTTTTCTGGGCAAGTTTTTTTGTATATGTAGCACTGCTGTTTTCCATCACACACACATACACTCGTGGTAGTGTAATTAAGGATTTTACTAAGGGGGTGTTCTACTAACCCAGTTTTTTTGAAAAAACTATTTTTTCACGGTTTTTTATGTGATGTGTTGTGAGAGAATGACATGTCTCGGTGTTTGGAAAAAACAGTTTTTTGTTAGTGGAACACCCCCTAAATAGAGGATAATAATTAATAAGTACTCCATTTGTCTCAAATTGTTGGTTCATTTTCACTATTTGAGACCTCTTAAAAAATTATCCATATCTTCTAATTTATAATATTTTTATATCCAATATAGATATTGTTTGATAGATCTTAATTAGTTTTGTTAATCATAAGAAATATCATAGATTGTGAAATATAGATAATTGTTTGAGTGACATGATTGGCCTAAAGAGGCGAGCAATTTGGGACGGAAGGAGTATATAATGACAAACTAGTTCGGATATCAATGCACTTGTCACGGATATCAATATACTTTTACGGATATTAATACAATTTTCTTGAATATTTATGCATTTTCTACTTATTATTTTCCACCATTGGATTGAAGTTAGCATTTTCCTTTGATTAAAACCGTCACAAAACCACGTCTCCCATACTCTAGCAGATTCACCATTGAAACTTGGTCTTTCAAATTTATTTTATTTAAGTGGTGATATGAGTTAATGCGGTAACACTGTTTATGGTGGTTATCATCTCAAGGGTAAACAATTTTCATTTTGTTCTTTTTGTATAGTTGAAATTTGAGTTGAAAAGGGGAAAATTAGTGAACAAACTAGGGTGAAGTTTGAGGTGAGAAAAATAATAGAATAAGACAGTCTATTTTAGCAAGTTAAGTATGGCCAATTGGAAAAATTATATAATATACTTGGAGCAAGGGCATGTAGCACAGAAGTGGGGGCCGTGACTGGTGTGGGTTGCGCCAGCTCACTCCGAGGTTTGGGTTGTGCAGTGGGTCCAATTAGTGGCGTTTGTAAGGTTGTTATCGGTTATCAAAAAAAAAAAAAAGGGCGTGTAGCACAGTGTTGTGATTAGAACTCTAATTGTGTTGTGATTAGAAGATACTATATAAACCATGACTTTTTTTCTTGATATTTTAGTTGACACATGACATGTGGTGTATTGCGTGTAGAGCATTGCTCTAAGAGCACTTAATAACCACTCCACTTTTCTCTAACCCGCCCCCACCCTTATACTCTGCCTTTCTTTGATTTGGATTTTAGTAAAAAAAGTTAGTACCGAAGCCAGTTCATGAGAAAATTTATCTACAACACTTTCTTAATTGCCTAATGCTTGCATTTACTTTCATAAAAATAACACCTAACACGAACACTAAAATATTAAAAGAACACTAAAATGGTTATTAATATTTAGAGTGACAAAATCACTTCCCATGATTTTTTTTTTTTAAATGACGATATTAGATATATCTGCTAGCAGTTGATTCATTCTAGCCAATTATCTGAACACGTGCTATCTTTTTCTATGGTGCGATACTCTTTGGACATTTTAATTTGTTCTTGCCTATTCAAATACTCTTTCTTTGGTTTCATTTATTTTCCAAAATCAAAACAAACATCTAGTAAAAACACATAAGAAGCCAATTAAAAGAATAAAAAAAAGTAGGAAACTAATCCAACAAGGGTATATGGATATGTTGATCATTTATATTTATCATTAAGCAGTACCGGTTCTGAGCAAAGGCGAGCAATGATGTCACCTTGAATCCTCGAACTTTGCTAAAAAGGACCCCCAAAAATTGTGTACAAGTTTTTAGGTCCATAAAACTAAATTCATTGAAATGAACAAAACAATGTATTCTAAAATCTGTCTTATTTGAACACCCCCTAAGTTCGCCTGGGCCGGCCTTATCATCAACTTCGCGATATATCAAAATAGAAAGCGTGTTTCCCCATTGAAACGTGGTTTCTTTTTCTAAAACTTCGTGGGATATGAGTGGTTTCGCACTAGAAATATTCAACCTTCCCCATTGAAACGTGGTTTCTTTTTCTAAAACTTCGTGGGATATGAGTGGTTTCGCACTAGAAATATTCAACCAAATATCAATCATTCATGTTATAAAATTAAATATAGTCTACGCTTTGACTTTCTTGAGGTCAACCAGCATAAACCCTAACAATTATTAATCGACAAAGAAGGTTATAATAGGATACACTTTCGGGGAACAATTTTGACCAACAAAAAATAGAGACTCCACTGCTTCAAGTGGGACATACTTATTATAGACTTTTCTAATCAAGCACTACTTGTCAATTTCAATAGCAATGCCTATTTATAAGGTGGATGGACATAATTAAATTCATCCACGGTAAGTTGATAATTCTTACTATTTGTTTTTTTGCTTACCAAAGTACTCTCTCTCTCTCTCTCTCTCTCTCTCTCTCTCTCTCTCTCTCTCTCTCTCTCTCTCTCTCTCTCTCTCTCTCTCTCTCTCTCTCTCTCTCTCTCTCTCTCTCTCTCTGTGTGTGTGTGTGCACACTAGGACGGTAAGTGCCATAGGAGCACTAACATTATAAAAATGTTTTTGGGAGTCCATGATTAGTCTAGTTCAATGTGCTAATTAGTGAGATATTTTGGATCAAGAACGAAAGAAGCACATTAATAAGCACAAAAATTGATTTGGGTCTCTAGCCTGCCTCCCTGATGCCTTTCAGCTTTGATTTGGGGGCATGGTTTTGCATCGATCAAAACGTCTTTGTATCTCCTCGGTTTTCGGAGTTTTTGGAGGTTTAGGAGGGCCACTATTTCAGTAATATTCTGAGAATAACCACTTTGTGCATATTGCCAAAGGTTAGGTTTGTCTCCAATCATCCTTTGCCTATACCGCCAATAATTGTGGATTAGATGAGTTCTGTTATTATTGTTGTTGTTGATGATTAGCCTAGCTTCTTGAACTTCTTTTTACTATTACTATTTGTTTTTTTTATGAACCGGGATCTCTATAGCGTCCCTTTGAATTAATGGTCCAAATTTTAATACTCATTTCTTGAAAAGTCTTTTTGAAATATGAACCATTGAGAATACTTTTGGACAACTGGGATAAGAGTGATACATTGTGCATCACGCGGATGGAACACTATAGGGACGTCAATTTCCTTTCTCTGAGGATAAACAACCTTAGGCCTCGTTTGGATGCAGCACTAAGAAGGGGGATGAAACAATCCGGCCGGATGAGGAGGTGATGGGACGTTTAGCCCATGGTTTGGGAACAAAAAACCCACCCCAACTAAATAGCCACTAACTAAATACTGGGAGAACCCAGACTAAATAAAAGGGTGGGAAAAAAAAACATATATTTCCACTTGGTGGGTACCCTTCTTCTTTGATCTTCAATGTTTAGTGCATTACATGATATGGTAAAAAAAATATCTATGTGAGGGATTTGGCAGTTTGGACCATAAGTTAACTCATCTTATACATCCGCTTTTATTTGATTTTTTTCGCATTAGTTTGGGGTTTGAGTTGCAGAGAGAGCACAAAAGGAAGAAAGAAGAAAAGAAAAGAAAAAGAGAGACAGCTTTTCTTTATATATAATGGGTTTTTAATTAGGATAACAATTACACTTCATCCCCCTACATTTAATTAGGCATATCCCTCAAGCCCTATGGTTAAAAAAATATTAATAACTAGTAACTAATAAAAATATTTTTCGTTTATTAGAAAAAAAATATATGCTTTTAATATTTAATATTCTTAATTTATATAAAAAATATACTTAAAATGAAGTATTATAACTTACTTGTTGACAAATATTACAAAATAATTAATTTTTGCATTTATATAATTATTTAAATGTATAATCTAATATGGGCATTTCACAAAACTTGATATCGTTATTGATATAGGGATGATGGCTCATGTACTGGGGTGATCTATATTGAGTTAATTGGTATGATCAATTATAGAGCAGGCTCCTGAGAGCTGAGGAGGTTGAGGTATGAATTATCTCCCAAATTGCCTTACGGCTACATTTTCTTCATAATGGAATTTGGAGCTATCATAGTACGCAAAGTCGAAAGTCATGTTCAGATAATAAAAGTAAAACCACCCCAAATGTCTGTTAGTTCGAACGGGTCATTTCTTTTCTTTCTTAATTTTATTTAAATTGGAATTGATTAGATAGATGATGCTCAATTTAAAAAAATTTAATTATTGGCGGGTGTATGCATAGGTAAAACAAATTGGAAAACAGATTGTTCGAGTCGTGCCTTTAGGCACGGGCATGCGCTTATAACAGAAATCCCACTTCACAGCCATTCATGGTATTAAAAAAAAGACTGCACCAAAATCTAAACGCTTATTATGTGATTTCAGGTCATGATTAGAATGTAGGACACGTGAATCATGTTCCAACAAGTACATAGTAACCACTTGATCTTGATTATTATTTGGTTAATTTATTCGTTTCTTATAGGTACTTACTATTTTCAAGTTGATCACAAGATGGCAAGGAGATACAAAGATGTCCTAAATAACGATAATCTGTTCTCAATTTATCTATCTATTTATGTTTTGCTTTTACTTCTGCACTCAAAAAATTACATAAGTTTTGTTTAATTGGTTGGAAACTACTTCTTCATTTTGTTTTAGAAATCATTTTGTAAATTAGTTTGATGGGCCATGTTTGAGATGTATTCAAAAAATTTATCTGACATACTAAGTATAGTTTATTTGTTAGAATGGAAAATTATACTTAGGTTGTGTTCAATACATTGTGTGATGTGTCTTTAGGAGGACAATTACAACAAATGTGCTATTTTTTGAACAATTTTCAATGCCAACATTGAATTGATATCATATCCTCTAATTTATTTGATGAACTCTATAAAAAACTTCTTTAAAACACTACTTTGAAGGTCGGCTTCCATATACTAATTAGATTTCTAAAGTCGTTTAAATTGTTTTAACATGTTGTCGTGCCTTTAGGCACTGGCAAACACTAGTCAATCTATATGGAAAGTTTTGTTCTGATTTTAATTGCATAAACTGACCCGGACACATGCATTGTCATAAAACATGCAGTCTGAAGAACAATATTAGTAGCTCACAATATGCAGTGGCGGAGCCAATATTTTGGGCCGAGGGAGGCTGACTTAATAGACATATTTTATCTAAGCATATATTATTATATCCTATGCCTTATGTTTTTCAAACATAACAGATTTTTGTACATTGAATTATTCTAACCTAATGCATTAAAAGTGTATGAAACGTTTTGTTCTATTTCTTTAGGCTACTGTACAACACTCACAAGGTTATTTTTTTACTTATGAAATAAATTGAGAAATGAAAGTGTAAAATAACCTGCTTTTTAATAAATCAAACCAAAATTATTAAAATTGTAAGAAAAAATTTATATTGATAATATCAATAATACTTAAAACTAGTATTAATATATTAATAAAATTTTTAAACCTGATAATATCAATAATACTTAAAACTAGTCATTTTAATCACATTTATTTATCTTCCAAAATGATGGTTCGAATGTCATGCATGTTTAGGAAAGATCAGAGCGATACACCAAGCTTCCAATCCAAACTCCCGCATTCTGTTAAGTTACGGACCTCTACTTTCCCAATTTTTTTTTTGAACATCCGAACAGTTAGATGTGTTTAAAAGGTGTTTTCAAGGTCCAATAAGATTTGGCAAAAAAATAGTTTAATCACATTTATTTATCTTCCAAAATGATGGTGCGAATGTCATGCATGTTTAGGAAAGATCAGAGTGATATTCAAAATGTAGGATCATGTTTTATTGGTGTAGTCACTTTGATTTTGAGTAAATGAATGGTAACATAAGATATAATTAAACAATTCAAATTGTCAAAATATAATCAAACGAGGCCATGCCCCTACGATGTCGAAACTTCGGACCAAATTAAAATTTGGAGAGAATCCTTACACTTAATACGAGTCAAGTTATTTAAATAAATATTAGCTGTAGTGCATCAGGACAGAAAATATTACTGACCAATAATATATCTACCAAAGATGTACGTATATAATTCTCTTTGACCATGATCTCAATTTTCAACTACTGTTTCATTAGACATTTACAAATCCCAAAGGATAATTGGGTATAACAAAACCAAGAAAAAATAGAGAATCTACAAGTAAATTCAGGTTGTAGAGCTCTTTATATAAAATAATGGCCTGATTTGTTTTTTGGTTTTTTTCGTTGTCCTTATTCAAATTTTTTTTTTGCATTTGTTAGTTTTCGGTCGATTTTTTTTTGGTTTCTTGGCTTGTCTAGACGAGAGGAATCTAAAAAGTATAAAATTGTTAACCAAACTTAAAGTTTTGTGAATAAAGACGAAAAATAATCCAAAATTAAAACTGGTTTATTTTCGGCTTTATTAAAAAAACTATTACTTTTGACCATAATTTTATACTCTTTGGATTCATCTCGACGAGATAAATCTGAAACCACAAAATTTTGACACAAAACTAACAAATGCAAAAAAAAATTGAATAAGTACAAAACGAAAAAAAACAAAAAAACCAGTTTTTTCAATTTAGCCAAATCAGGTATGTTCGTATTTCACCTAAGTATTTTTTTTTTTTTTTTGCTTATCGAGCGTGTTTAAAATATTTTGACTCGACTAATCTCTCGGATACATGCAATCTCCCGTCCCCACATGTACCGGGTATTTCACCTAGGTATTGAGCATTTAAAAAGAGTACTCCATAACTTAAACGACGACTACAAAGAGCACAAGAGCATCTTGAACAATATTGAGCTCTATATGTATAAGTTACAAAACGAACGGCTCCAATCACACTCTATTTGGATCCATTTTGAGGTTTTTTTTTTAATCTAAATGTTTAAAAATATTTAGTTGATTTGATTTCTTTAGATTGGGCTTCAATACGCATCAAGTGTATGGTAAGCAAATAACTTGGCAAACCAATAAGCTAATAGCCTAATATCTTGTGCCAATTCGTTATTTGGTCCATACTTTTTTGAGAAATTTAAAAAATGAAACCAAAAAAATTATTAGGTAAGATGACGCCTAACATGTGCTCCGATCATATAGTTATTGGTGTTTGATTAAATTGTTTTTTAACAAAGTTATTGTACTCGACGAGCACTACAATATGAATAATTAAGTTTGATCATTAAAATAAAGCCAAAATAAGTTTGAAAATGAACGGACTGTAAGGAGAAAAACTTGGGTGTCAAAACACTTTTAGATTGTTCGGATTTTAATTAAGCTTTTACCCGTAAGCGGGCACTGTGGGTACCATGTAAGAAGCCACGTGATACCTTATTTGCACCCAAGTTTTTCCCTACGAGATGCAATCAACGGCCAAACTTAAAAGCCATCTCTCCTTACCTAAAACGTCCCAGTTGTGTACGTACTCCTCAGTAGCTCACAATCAAAACTCTGCCCAAAATATCTAGGACGAGTCATATAGCACCCAGTTGAGCCAAATAGGCAAATAGTCGACGCCAAATTTGGAAATTCACCTGCTTGCAAGTGGAACGAGTTCCTCTCCGGTTTTCGCTTGGTCCAGTCCCTTCCTTTAGCAAAAAAACTTATAATCCGGTTTTTTGGTTTTTTTCGTTTTGGCCTTATTCAATTTTTTTCCTTCTATTTGTTAGTTTTGCGTCAAGTTTTTTTGGTTTATGGATTCCTCTCGAAGAAACGAATCTAACAAGGAGTATAAATTTATGGAAATAAATTTATGGTCAAACCAAATATTTTTTTGAATAAAGCCGAAAATACTTGGATTTTTGGATTAATTTTGGCTTTATTAATTTTTTTTTGAGTTTTGACCATAATTTTATACTTGGATTCGTCTCGTCGAGATAAATCCAGAAACCACAAAATCTTGACGCAAAACTAATAAATGCAATTTTTTTTTGAATAAAGACAAAATGAATAATCCAATAATCCGGATTATGGATTATTTGCCAAAGGAGCAGTTGTCGTTCAAAAGAATCCCCTCGAGTTTTCCATTTTCCCGGGTCAATTAATTCAGGATCCAAAAAACTTGAAATAAATATGGTCCGATTCGTTCATTTTGCACTACTCATTGATAAAGTATTCATACAAAAAATCAATTTGATCGGACTTTATTTGCTAAATAAACAAATCACATTTGTTCGACGAAAAAGATAGACTATTGAAACTTTCAAACCATATTTGATGTTCCATTTTTCCCCATGCTAACGCGTTTCACTCATACACAAAATGAATTTCGAACAAAGTAATTTTCCGGAAGGATAACTTTCTCAGTGAAATCTATAAAACGAACGAATTCGATCATTATTCTGTATCCGAAATGGAAAATTTTGGAGGGTACCAAAAGAAAATTGAACAGGAGCTCTGCACGTTTTAGGTATTTTTATTTTTTTTTATTTATTCAAAATTTTCTCGTGTTTGTAAGTTTCGTGTCAAATTTTTGTGCATTATTAATTCTTCTCGGCGAGAGAGTTCAGGGGAATCAAATAAGTAAAAAATTATTTTATAAACTCAAATTTATTTGAGTAAAGCCAAAAAAATCTAACTTTTTAGCTGATTTTTTTCTTTATTAAAAAAATTAATTTTGGATCATAGTTTTACTTTCCTGATTTCTTTCATCGAGAAGAATTAATAATCCACAAAAAATTGACACAAAATTAATTAACAAATTCAAGCAAATTTTGAATAAAGGCAGAAAAATAAGGGAGATGATTTATTTAGCCAAAACAGGCTCCGTTTTGCGCATGATTTGACACATCAATTAAGCCTTTCACATCCGTTCAAAAAAAAATTAAGCCTTTCACATGTGACATGCGCATGCATGTATGTATGCATTAGGAAGACATGTATCATGTATGCCCATCGAGAGGAAAATATCATTGCCACCAATCACCAGCCACTAAGGCGAGAGGAAAATATCATTGCCACGTACGCAGCGTATCCCAAAGCTAGGAATGCAGAGAATGCAGCTAAAGATCTCTTCGTCCCTCCTCTCTCTCTCTCTACTCTCTCTCTAGACTTCTCCACCCAAAACCTGCAAGGAAAAAGAAGATAAAGATCGTACAGGCGAAAGCTCACATGAATCAGGTACTTAGCTGATTTCAAGTTGGATTTTGTTGTGCGTTTGATTCTGTTTCGGTAGCTGTTGGAAATGAGGCGAAAGAAGAGAAATCAAGAATTCTGGTGTTTGAATCTTTCGCAGATTTTTGTTTATAGGAGAAGAAGAATTCTGTAGGAGATTAGAAAAGGGATTATGCTTGTCTGAACTGTGATTAACTGCTTTGATTTTGTGGATTTATAGAGGTTTTTGTTTTTCAGATACAGAAGTAGAGCTTATACTCAACCGATTCATAAAATTTCTTTGATTTATTTATTTATTTAATTTGATCGATTTAAAGCAATTTACTGTGGAGGATATAGATATGTTTGTTTTTGTGTAATTTGAGCGGTTTTAGGATCTGTAATAATTTTGAATTCAC
Source organism: Vaccinium myrtillus (assembly GCA_016920895.1). NCBI lineage: Eukaryota > Viridiplantae > Streptophyta > Magnoliopsida > Ericales > Ericaceae > Vaccinium > Vaccinium myrtillus. The sequence continues at coordinate 35,495,028 of CM029271.1, read as the reverse complement.
TAATTTCTTTCTTGTTTTGTGTGATTTTATATTTTTCTGATTAAAGTTTGGTACTTTATTTAGTTTCTTTGTGCTTTGTTAATTTTGGATCTTCCGAACTGTTGATTAGTTAATTTGATTTCTTTATTTCCTTTGTTTCAACCGTTTGTTAACGGTTTATGTTATTGGTCGAAGAAACCAGCAATTCTGTGAAGCCAAACAGGCATTCTAGTGATGTAGAATTGGAACTTGGGTAAAACTGTGGAAATTGCTAATCATAATTCACTGGGTGGTGATTAAGATGTAAATACTGTTGAGGAATACGTGAGAATTGTATAGAAATGTGGAAAAGTGTACTCAGTAGGTGTGAAATATGGGTTGAATTTCCAACTTTAAGCATTTTTTGCTCAATAACAGTGGCTGGTGGTTAGCACTGCCCTCAGTCTTATTTATTCCATTTCTATGTTCATAAGGAATCATACATCCTTATCGTTTCTCACTGATTTTGCAGAGAAACAGGACTGTATTGTGAGCCCATTAAGTTCAGGAAGCTTGCAAATATTTAAAAGCACAGTTTTAAATTTTCATCAGGTGGATAAATTTGACAGCTTATTGCATAATTGATTAATTGAGAAACTGCGGTTGGTGCTCTGTTGGCCCGATAAATGTTGAATTACAATCTTGTGATCCTTGATTGGTAGTGGTTGTAGCGGAATTTCTTAGCATCTCTATTCCTATCTACTCCGAAGACAGGCATATTATGGCTAGTTCATATGAAAGGTGGATTGACGGCCTTCAATTCTCCTCGCTCTTCTGGCCTCCACCGCAAGACCCACAGCTACGAAAGGTGTACTTAATTTTTTAATCTACATTTGAATAACAATAAATTCATCCTCTAGTGTTGATTTGTCAAAGTTGCTTTTAGTTTTGTCATTCACATAAACAAGTTCCTTTCAAATTTATGTTTTTTCTAGGCTCAAATTACAGCCTATGTTGAATACTTTGGTCAATTCACATCAGAACAATTTCCTGAGGATATAGCTGAGGTACATTTTTTTTCCCTTCCTATTATCTCCTAGTGGGGTTTTCCTTTTGACCATAGCACAATTTATTTCACCGTTATTGTAAATGTGGTTTTTTACTAGGAGCTTAAGAATATTATACTTACTAACCAATTCAAATCTCCAATGGCTATGTTGACTGATTAAAGTGCTCATAACAGATTTTGCCAACTGATACCTTTCTTCTCTTCTTTTAACAGCTGATTCGTAACCGTTACCCATCAAAGGAAAGACGCCTTTTTGATGATGTCTTAGGTATAGCTTTTGCCCATGTTGGTTTATACAACCATAACTGGTCCTCAGATGTTTTGGTAGCAGACTAACTACTTTATGAACTTATTCAACTTCCAGCAATATTTGTCCTCCATCATCCAGAGCATGGGCACGCTGTCATCCTTCCTATCATTTCATGTATTATTGATGGTACCCTGGAGTATTATCGAAATAGTCCTCCATTTACTTCTTTCATTTCCTTGGTCTGCCCAAGTAGGGAGGTATGAACATGCCAACAAAAGTTTCTGTTTGGGCCTTTTTAAATTTATTACCATTCCTTAATTGGTGGGGAATATTTTATAACGCTAAAGGGGATTCCATGCTGACTTTCCCATAACTGGCATATCTATAAAATATTCCTAATTTCACTAAACCATGCAATGTGCTTTACGAGTCGATCTAGAGAGTTGATTCTGCATTGTAAATTTCCAGAATGAGTACTCCGAACAGTGGGCTCTGGCATGTGGAGAGATTCTAAGAATTTTGACTCACTACAATCGACCAATTTACAAGGTTGAGCGTCAGCCCAGTGATTCAGACAGAACTGACAGTGGCAGTCTTGCTACAACAAGTATCTCTTCACAAAAAAGTAACTCTTCGGATAAAAGCAACTCTCCAAGCAGGGATGTACAACAGGAGAGGAAGACATTTAGGCCTTTATCTCCATGGATTACGGATATATTGCTTGCTGCACCTCTGGGTATTAGAAGTGACTACTTCCGATGGTAAGTGACAGTGGTTCTCTTGTTGCTTGAAATCTTCATTCAGCTCAGGGGTAATTCCTCAACCGTATCAACTACAATCCTTGATATCAAACTCATTGCAGTGTCCATGCTTGAATTAGCATGGGATGAAGAAAAAGCTAATGGGTTTCTTATACTGTAGATGGGAAGATAAGTTCAGTAGAAATAGCTAAGCGCAACTGTATCAAATGTAAATCAGTTAACTCGTTTTTTGCTATTTAATAGCATAGGAGTGGCTGATGCAGCTTTCCAAGTATATGCGATTGCACAAACCATTCACGAATTGGCCTGGGTATTGTAAAACTTGGATGCAAGCTACATGACTATGATCATCCGTTTCACCAAAACATGAATGTTGGCTTCAGGAAAATAAATGTAGATGCTTTGTTGTTTATGATTGCAATGTTTGTTCTATTGATGTCTTGAATCAGAGCATGTGCATGAATTTGTGAATAGAAATCTTTAACTTACAAAGTTACAATACATATCTGTGATTGCATGCGCTATGGTAACACTCTTGGAAGACAATGGCTAAGTGAGGTACAGTGTGATTATTCTACAAGAAATGAAGACAGAATGTCACATGCACCATGCATGATATATCATTCATTTTTTTTTTCTTTCTATTTTCACCCTTTATCAATTGGTCATGCATGATATATTAACCATGCTACTACTTTAAACCAGTTTAGAGATGCAAAGCGTAAAGTACCCAAGTTTTAGCGTCAATTTTGACCACATAATAAATCTTAGAGCACATGATTTGACTATTGTTTCAACTATGTAAAAGCTTGATTAGAATTTTTTTCGTCCTACATTCCTTAATATCCTGGACTACTTTGCATTAACAGGTGTGGTGGAGTAATGGGGAAGTATGCAGCCGGAGAACTCAAACCTCCTTCAACTAGTAAGTGTTGTTTTCTTTTGGAATCTGTTTTCTATGATTTGTGCATAATGTGGTTCTATGTGTTCGTTCTAACATTTGATTTGTATATTTTGTTCTCCTTTTTAGTTTCAAGTGATAGTTGGCAAAATCTTCATCAACAAGACAACTACTACCTGTGTCCCAAAATGTTTGTTTGGACTGCAAAACAAGGACTCGAAAATAAAAAGAATGAATTTTTTTCAACAACCCTTTAATTTATGGAAAAAATTGTATTATTTGTAAGTCCTCGGTTTGCGGACCGAACAAACATTTTGGATGGAGGGGAGTTCATTGTAGGAATGCATAAGCTGCAGTTTCAACTCAACTAATGAATATCCAAAGAGAAGTTCAATATTAAGTCACCAATTGTTATAAAATCTTAAGCTTTTGGGTCACTTTGGTGATCTAATGTCGTACCTGAGCTCTGGCTCCTGGATTCAAGTATCCCTATCTATTTTCCAATCTTATCATGACATTGGGCACTCTGTACAGTTTCTTATTGTGCACTTGTTTATTATAGTTTGGATGCCTCTCCATTGGTGAGACAGGTTTTCTTGTGGGGAAAGTGTTATCTTGATATACAGTTTTGGGCCCGCATCCTATAACTAAGTTGTTTGGGACAATTAGTGTTCTTACATGGTTAATTATTCAATTCCATCTTTGTCCTCTTCATTGGTTTTCCCTTTTTCTCGGGGAGGGTAGTGGAATGGGAAGTCGCATACCAGTGGTAAGAATTGGACCAAGGCATGAGCCTGGTAATGGGAACAAATCCAATTGGTCATCTTCACTTGCAATTAAAACAAGCAGATAGGGACTAATACTTGAAAAAGTTATATTTAGGGATCTATTTGGAGTTCGGTTCGGGTATTTGTAAAACCAAAAGCAGAACCAGAACCCAAACCAGCGGTTCTCTTTTTTTTTTTTTTAAACCATAACTAAAACCATAGGTATCTTGATCGGTTCAGTTTTTCACCGAAACCGGTGGTCAACAACTTTAATCACCCAACCTTAATCAACCAGACGAAATCAACGTAGAGTTCACAAAGAAATAAATAAAATCAACCCTTCACCGTAACTGAAAGCTGTATAACTGATATATAAATATGATATATACATAAATTGAGATAGATATATTAGAGTATTTTCGTATTTCTATTATGGTTCCGTTACGGTTCAGTTTTGGTGTGGTTATCATATACAACCAAAACCATACCGGCTAGTTTTTTCAAATTAAAAACGAAAACCATAACCGCGGTTAAAAAATCCGGTTAAAAACCTTCCCGATCTGTTCGGTTCGTTTCGGTTAACCATCGGTTTGGGTGAGAATGCCATCCCTATCTGAATCTCAAGGCTGGTTAGATTTAATGTAGATATAATAATACCTTGTGTTTATTTTTGTTGACCCCAAGACTTCATTCTCGTGACTAAAATATTTCCCTTTGATATGCTATTGATTGGTCTTTCTCACTCTCTCTCTCTCTCTCTCAATCTCTTTCCAAGCTTCGCGTGGATCAGGGAAACATCCCCAACTCATGCCAGCAACTCCAAGGTGGGCTGTTGCCAACGGAGCTGGTGTTATTCTTAGTGTGTGTGATGAGGAAGTTGCTCGATATGAGACTGCTACTTTAACTGCAGCTGCTGTCCCTGCACTTCTGCTTCCTCCTCCAACAACAGCTATGGATGAGCACCTAGTTGCTGGCCTACCTGCTCTCGAGCCATATGCACGTTTGTTTCATCGGTAATTTTTTTGGACCTATCACTGCAGTCTGAAGAAATTATTTGATAGTAGTATTGACAATTTTTTCTTTCTTCTGCCGTAGTTATTATGCAATTGCCAGTCCAAGTGCCACCCAAAGACTTCTCCTTGGTCTTCTAGAAGCACCGCCATCCTGGGCTCCTGATGCACTTGATGCTGCTGTACAACTAGTGGAACTGCTTAGAGCAGCTGAAGACTATGCGTCGGGGATGAGAGTGAGTCTCTTTCTATCTAAATACATCATAATTGTCATGCTGGGGATGGCTGTCACAAATGAGTATACACATTCTTCATGTATTATAACATTGCATCATTTCCGGTTTCTGTGTAAACCGAAGGCTGAGACTATTTCAGAGTGTATACCATTGAACTGACTATTGTTCATGCTCGCTTGCTTGGGAGTTCATTCACTTTGCTTGGATGCCTCTTAGTGCAATCCCATAGTAGGTAGCTTTTGATCTGGGCAGCTGTTTGGACGTTAAATTTACATTACGCTACAATTTTTAGTTATAAGATACTATGCTTGCCATTGTTTGGAGAAAAGCGCCAAAATAGTTCGAATGAGAACTTTTCCTGACAAGGTTATAATCCATCAATAGTCTTCATCAATTCTCATGAAATAGGTGAAGAGTTGTACTCATAAGTACTGTGGAAACAAAGAAACGTGGTGTACAACATTTATGTGTATCTAACATGCAGTAAATGATGGAATTGTTTGCAACAGCATCCACTGCTTGAGCATTAAATTGATGTCATCTCTTCAGTCATTAGATTTGAGATTGACTTAGGCATCAATCAACTTTTCTTAAGGGAGGGTATTGACTGAAATGTGGGTGTATTTTCTGTCACATGCATGACTCAACCATGTATTATTGGTGTAGCTTCCAAGAAACTGGATGCATTTGCATTTCTTGCGTGCAATTGGGACCGCAATGTCAATGAGAGCTGGCATTGCTGCAGATGCTGCCGCAGCGTTGCTTTTTCGCATACTTTCACAGCCTGCGTTGCTTTTTCCTCCACTAAGGCAAGTTGAAGGAGTTGAAGTTCAAGATGAACCTCTGGATGGCTATAATTCACGCTACAGGAAACAGGTACTACACTGCAAATTTTATTGTTTTTCATGATCAATTGCTTCCAGTTGTTAAAGATCATTTTTTTCTGGTGATGCCCTCGAATTCAGTTTCTCTTGTAAGAAGGTTTACTCACTGATCTTGAACTGCCTTCTGTGAATAATTTTGACCAGATAGAAGCACCTGCAGCTGAAGCAACAATAGAAGCCACTGCTCAAGGGATTGCATCAATGCTTTGTGCCCATGGGCCTGAGGTTGAATGGAGAATATGTACCATATGGGAAGCTGCTTATGGTCTGATTCCATTAAGTTCCTCCGTCGTTGACCTTCCGGAGATCATAGTCGCAACTCCCTTGCAACCTCCCATTCTGTCGTGGAATTTGTACATACCTCTTCTTAAAGTCCTTGAGTATCTTCCTCGTGGAAGCCCATCTGAAGCATGTCTCATGAAAATTTTTGTTGCCACTGTTGAAGCGATTCTTCAAAGAACATTTCCACCGGAATCCTCCAGAGAAGAAATCAGAAAAACGAGATATATTTTCGGCGTGGGGTCCGCTTCCAAAAATCTTGCTGTTGCAGAGCTTCGCACGATGGTTCACTCGTTATTTCTGGAATCGTGCGCCTCTGTGGAGCTCGCTTCACGCTTGCTTTTTGTTGTGTTAACTGTTTGCGTCAGTCATGAAGCCCAGCCGTATGGGATCAAAAGGCATAGAGGTGAAAATAGTTATCGTCCTGATAAAATGAATGAGGAAGTGCAACTGGCATCTAGCAACCAGAGAGAAATAAGAATGAGGAAAGCGAAAAGACAGGGCCCTATTGCGGCTTTTGATTCTTATGTTCTAGCTGCCGTCTGTGCTCTTGCTTGTGAACTTCAGTTCTTCACTTTGATTTCAAAGGGGCGTAATCATCAAGTTTGCAATGATGTTCCAGATATAGCAAAGCCTGCAAAGATAAACGGATCTTGTAATGAGATGCGGACCAGTGTCGACTCTGCAGTTCGTCATACTCACAGGATATTGGCTATTTTGGAAGCGCTTTTTTCTCTGAAACCATCTTCGGTTGGCACATCGTGGAGTTACAGTTCAAATGAGATAGTTGCTGCAGCTATGGTTGCAGCTCATGTCTCTGAACTATTCAGGCAGTCGAAGGCTTGTATGCATGCTCTCTCTGTGTTGATGCGGTGCAAGTGGGATAAAGAAATTCACTCTAGGGCTTCTTCTCTGTACAACCTCATTGATATTCACAGCAAAGCTGTTGCATCTATAGTCAACAAGGCAGAACCCCTGGAAGCCCATTTGATGAATGGACTTGCTTGGAAAGATATCCCGGCATGTCTTGATGGCAGTAAACAAAAGAAATCTGGAAACACTATTTGCACTGAACCAGTGCAGCCATTTTCATCTGAATGTGGTATTGCAGAAGATTCAGGAACTGAAGTTAAGGGTGAGAAAGCCTTGCGTTTGACTGAAGGATCTGGAAATGCTTGCGACAAAGGAATAACCAGTTTCCCATCAGAAGCTTCGGATTTGGCCAACTTGCTTACAATGGATAGACATATAGGGTTCAATTGCAGTGCAAAAGTGCTTCTGAGGTCCGTGTTGTCAGAGAAGCAAGAGTTATGTTTCTCAGTTGTTTCATTGCTCTGGTACAAATTGATTGCATCCCCTGAAACACAACCCAGTGCAGAAAGTTCTTCGTCTGCCCAGCAAGGATGGAGACAGGTAATATGAGATTTTTAACTTCTCATGCAATATCTTCTTGATGTGCTGTTTTGGAGCATTTCAGTCTTTAGACCTACTGATATTACTCTACATAAAAATGTGTTCGGTTGGCTATGTAATTTTGGCGCACAGGTGATCAATGCTCTATGCAACGTTGTGTCAGCATCACCAGCGAAAGCTGCAACAGCTGTTGTTCTTCAGGTCCAGATTTTGTTCAACTTGTTATTTGATCACTTTAATAATGTTGTGAAATACTCTTTTGGCCCGTTCTTTGACACCTAATTTTGAGTGGACTATGAAAAACCTTAAAATATTTGGAAACGAACGATTTTGAAGATGGTGCAGCTATCTGCCCTTTTCTTTACATGATTTTGCCGGAGGTGCCAAGTTCTCCAGTGGAGCCTCAACATCTGTAAACTCAGATTTTTTCATTTTAACTATGTTTCTTGTTTAGTAACTTTCTCCTACCTTTGTTTCCTTGTCAGGCGGAGAGGGAACTGCAACCTTGGATTGCTAAGGATGATGATCAAGGTCAGAAGATGTGGAGAATAAACCAGCGAATTGTTAAGCTGATTGTGGAGCTAATGAGAAACCATGACACCCCAGAATCATTAGTAATTTTGGCTAGTGCTTCAGATTTGCTTCTGCGTGCCACAGACGGAATGCTCGTTGATGGAGAAGCTTGCACTTTGCCACAGCTGGAGGTATAAATCCTTTTTTCCCCCTGTTTTATATGCTATTAATCATATAATTAAGTTCTATGGTACCCATTAGAGGTGGCAAATGGGTGGGTTGGGTTTGTGTGGGTTGGTATGGGTTATGGGTTAAATGTGGGTGGATTGAATATGGGTTGAAAATGAATGGGTTCAATATGGGTGGGTTGAATATGGATCAAGCCAAACCCAACCCAACCTAACCCAATTTTTTAATTTTTTTTTAAAAGTAGATCTTTCATTGCTCAAAATACATTCTACTGGAAACTTACCCAACTAAGCTTTGTAAAGGTCGCGGTTTACCCAAAATTTTTTCTTTTTTTTTTTAGAAGTAACTTTTTGCTTTATAAAGATTACACGGTTTTAAAAAAAAAAAAAAAAAAAAACACTACAGCAACAAAGCACCAAAATCTAGTGAACTATCTCTCACTAGATTTTGTTTGTACATTACGGGAATATTACTTCTCCACCTAGATTTTGCAACATATGAGAGATGCGTGGGGTAGAAATTGTTTTCCGAAATAATTTAATTCCGGTCCGAATTTGAACTCTTTAAATCTAACTTCAATACCGAATCCGAAAAAAAACGACTATCCAATCCAAAAATCCGAATCCGATCCTTTCAAAAAAAAAAAAAAACAGAAAACTTATACAGCATTAATTGTATAAGTTAATAAATCTTAAAAAATGTGACTAGTTACTTTTATTTCATTTCGAAATTGGAGGTAGTCAAATAATTAATAAATCCTAAAAAATGAAATAAATCATTGCACAATTATTAAGAAACTGCCGTTATTCGCATATAATGAGCAAACCAAACATTTTTTAGGATTTATTAAAAAGGAACTAGTCAGTAGTGACCATGGTGGAGTTCGGAATCACGCACTAACTTGCTTCGAAGCTGCCGTTATCGACGAGCACGCCCTCTCTTACCGAATCTAGTTCAAGATATTGGGAATTTGTTTGTGAAATTCCAACCCATTTTCAACCCAATCCAACCTATGTAAATATGGGTTGATATGGGTTCAACCCATCCCAACCTATATTACAATATGGGTAGGTTGGGTTGGGTTTTAGGTGGGTGGATTTGGGTGGGTTCATGGGTTGGGTTGGAAATTGCCACCTCTAGTACCCATATCCTGGAAATAGTAAGATGGGATATGAATTGATAAAAAAATTGTCTTCATGCTATATCGTTCTCCCAATACATTGATGATGCATTAACGCTTGCTGTAAAACGATAAATGTGCAGCTCCTGGAAGCAACAGCTAGATCAATTCAACCGGTTCTTGAGTGGGGCGAATTAGGATTCACTGTTACTGATGGCCTTTCAAACCTGTTAAAGGTAATTAAGTACACTTACGCGGTTATGCCCTATTACTCAAAGGATGTATACTTTTAGGCTGTTAATATATTGGATTTAAAGTGAGGAGATTAGTAATAAAACCTCTCCCAAGGTATTGTTTATCCCATGTTTTGTGGGATATCAACCGAGAGATATGCTCATGCCCTTCAACAGAAAGATGTTTGGCTCATGCTTAAGCATTAGAAAGAAAAGACTTTTTTTGGAATTTCATTTCTCTTTCAAGTTTCAACGTATCTGGAACTCAATAGTGATGTGATTTACCTTCATGAATGTATGCAGTGTCGTCTGCCAGCGACAACACGATGCCTTTCTCATCCAAGTGCCCACGTCCGTGCTCTTAGCCTATCAGTGCTTCGTGATATTTTGCATATTGGTTCAATAAAATGTAGCACTAAACCAGTGGACAAAAACGGCATTGATGCCCCTTGTAAGTACCTTGGTGTGGGCACTATTGATTGGCGAGCGGATATCGAAAAGTGTCTAACATGGGAAGCTCAAAGCAGACTTGGAACTGGAATGCCTTTTCAATTTCTGGACATTGCTGCTAAGGAGTTAGGTTGTAAGATATTAATTTGACCTATTTTTTTCCACACGCATATACATTACCAGTAATGATTGCAAAGACGAGGAAAAACATTTCTTGAAGGACACAGGTAGGTCAAGTTTTTTCTTCCGAGAAAAAGTCTTTGATCCTTCAGGAAATAGTGATTGGTTTAAAATGTATGAGATCGTCGACGAGCCATGAATGTGTATAATGTCGTGTTGTTTAGATTCATTCGGCTCAGGTAACATGGTGCTTAGGTCAGTGGATAAATGATAAATCTTGTATTTCTTCTGGCTCAGGAATGGTAAATAGCAGGCAGCCTCGGCTTTTCGAATTCTGTTGCTCCGAAAATTCTCGGTTTAACTAGCCTATGTTTTTCTCCAATTTCAATGCTCTAATTATCTGCTAGATAAAGAAATTGTATACCATCATTTTCCTCCAATTTCAATCCCCTCACCCCCATCATTTTTTGACTCGGAAGGCGCACATATGGGTAATCAGCTCTGGGTTTTGGCTCTTGGACCCAATCAGCCTTGTCAACGTTTTTTGAGATCTCCAGCAGCGACGATGGAGGTGTTGGCAGCTGATTCGGTGGTGATTCTTGAGCCTGCAGCGGGAATGAGCTTCAATGGGTGTAGAACTGGTCACTCCACTCTCATTCACAAGTGTCCGATGTGTCTGACCTCGACGCTGGTTTCTTTTGCCTTTTTTTGTTTTGTTTTGATTTGTTGTATATATATATTTTTTGTTATTGTTGTTGTAATCTTTTCGTCAATAAATAAAAAAAAAAAAAAAAAAGAAATTGCATACCGTATCAGCAGAAAGTACAATGGCAGTTGTTTCATAATATCTTGAACTTTGAAAGCAGTGACCGAATAAAGTGATTCGCCATCCTTTCAGATTATTTTTCGATCTTGAGGCGTATTATTACTAGGAAATGAAACCACGAAAATATTTACTCCATTTTGATACTAAAAACGGTAAAAATAAAGACTTATCTATTTTTCAATAAGTGCCAACTCATCTTTTGCTCATATTTCTAGCGGAACTGAAATTAATGATGGAATCTTCTTCCCTTTGAGATGCTCCGAACCATTAATGAAGGAAGCATTATAATAAACAAGAAAATTGATTTGGATCTCTAGGTTTGTCTTTCCTGATGTCTTTCGCCTTTGATTTGAGGGCATGATTTTGCAGCAAAACGTCCTTATAGCTCCTCAGTTCTTGGAAGGTTTAGGGAGCCACTGTCTTAGTGGTACTTTGAGAGCAGCGACTTTGTACATATTAGCAAAGGTTAAGTCTGTCTCTAATTATTTCCGCTCATACACTCAATGATTGAGGACTAGATGGGTGGTGGTGGTTGTAATCTTCTTTGCTTTCATTTACTTTTCCTATTCTTTTCCTTACCTTAATGAAAATTCGGCCAAAAAAAAAAAAAAACGGCGAACTAAAGAACAGAGAATTAAACCCTAGACCGGAAAACAATCACTATATAAATTATAGTCATGGAACAGAGCAGAAGAGTTCTGACGAAATCTAAACCCTATCCCAAAGTATCCTTTCCTTTTTGGAGGGATTTAATTTCAAGGAATAGAAAACATAAGGAATACAAAATCAGAAAGAATCTGATAATATAACCGGGTCCGGGTTGTATCTAGCACCAGACTCTACCAATGAAAAAAGACGTATAAACTGCCCTTGTATTCTTAACTCAAGCTTGGGAAGTAATTTAGACCTTGTCATCAACTTCTGAGGATTCTGATAAACTGCCATGTTTAGACATTGAATAGCTCCGTCTCTCTTTTCCGCCAGGCTTGGATGATGCATTTCCATACCATACCATTCCAACTACGGCTATTACCATCCCTACTACCACGTGCAGATTTAGACCCTCCTTTCCGAAAAATATAAATCCCAGGATCAAAACAAGGATTGTTTTCATGTGGCCAAGTACTTGGAAGGACACGGCTGTGAATCTGCCGATGCATATGAACTGGCTGAGGTTGGTCCCTACTGCAATGGAGCATGAGAGGATTAGAAACACCTGTATAGAAGAAAACGAGGATACACATGAGTGTCACCATTTTCCCAAAGGAAAACACAATGAATGTAAGTAACAGATATGCTTTAATTCTTCCGGGCAGAAATAACAGCCTGAGAATTATGGCAATACAAGTAAAACTAAAGTAGAGCATCACAACAGAACGCATGTTCTCACATTCCTGTTTTTGGGGGATGAAAGTTTCTATTTATTTACCAGGATATCATATCTTTCAAGAGAGAAACATGTCAACAACACCAGATATACTTTCCCCTGGTGCAATATGTTTAATGGTATGAGCCAGACCATAAAAACTATGTGGTCCATTTCACATACTGCCATGATATGGAATCTCATTTTCATTTCTTTCAGTTCCAGACAAGAAAAGAAGAGGGTACTGCGACAAATTTTTTTATTTTTTTTTTAATGAAAAAAAGGTGGAAGGGGGCAACTGGCGTAGCAACAACCCCTTGGATGTGACCATAGGAGCTCCCGACCCGCCAATGGAATATCCAGTTTGAGACACAGTTACTGTCACAAACTGTGGGCATAAGTGTGTACCTCCACAATCCCTTGCCACTGGCAAGACTCGGGATGTGAGGCACCCTCCCACCCTTTTTTTTTTGGTAGAATCGGCTTACAACTATGACAGCAGTAGAACTCGACCGACTAATTGTGGAAGCCATAGACTAATTCATATAACCAAATTGGCTTGGTTTGAATTGAAGGCTGAAGCTGCATCCACCAAGCTTCCATTCAAGAGAAAGTAACATTCAAGGTCATAGCCAGTGCACAAGGCTCCACTTACAGCAAGGTATTGGATATTGAGAGTAAATGAAATGCAGGCAAGTCACAATAAGTTCTACAAGCATATAAATTGTAATAATACTTACAAGAGATGCCATATTGAATTCAAAGGCATCAACTCTCTTGTTTGTCAACCAATAATCCAGAAAGGGGCCCACCAACAGCAGAGTTGCAGCCTGAGCTGGAGCAGTATGTCCCAACAGATTGAAAGAACTAAGCGAGTACTTCCGTTGAAGGAAATGTACATACTGCAGATACAGAGACAGAGTCATTGAGCAAAACCCTTTGAAGGTGGGGAGATGCTTAGAATTAAACAAGAGTCGACAGTCCTTTCCAGTAATTTGAGGGAATTGCATCATCTAGAGAACTCTATTGGGTCTAAAAAGATGGGACAACCAGATGGTTAACAATTGAAATAAATGGTTTTCAGCTTCAGCACTATGCTACAAGAAATGTATTTTCCTTGTGCTGGGAGTATGTGTCTCTGCAAGACCACTCTAGCAAAATAACAAAGGCAATTAAAGTTTTAAGAAAAAATCAGATCTGAAGTAGATAAACGATTAACTTACATATTGTTGTAGAGCAGTACTCCAAACAGCAATAAAGGCAGCAATGAAACCTTTCGTATTGACACTGACGTCAGTAACAGTGCAGACAGCAACACCCACGAGAACAACTCCAATGCTGAGCTTGGTGTCTCTTGAATATCGAATCTTATCAAGAACAACTTCCAATAAGCAGGATACAGGAATCATACTGAGCTTTGCTATCTGAAAATAAGGTTGACGAGATTGTAACATCTTAAATTATGCTACATAATGAAAGCCCAAACCCAGAGCAGATTAAAATTTACCTGATAGAATCCCACTGAATTCCACATTAGACTAACATTCATACCAACAATAGAGAAGTTTGCAAAGATAACAAATTTCAGCAGCTCTGGAAAGGGTAAATGAGAAGGTTGAATGTACCCCAGCCACCTAAGAACAGCCGTCATCAAGGTAGTGGTAACAAAATGCAAACCAGTTAACGTTGTAGCTGCAAGGACGGTAGCTGTTAAAATCTAAACCAATATGATGCCAATGCAATGCTTATATGGCTAGATGAACGTAAAGCAGATCCGAGAATTCTACATATGAAAGTAGTTCATGATCACGGTCATTGCTGTCATCAAGAATGAGCTCATCACCTAGTAAGCCACATCTTGACTACCCCGCGTGCTATGTAACCTGGACTCGAGTAAAACTATTGGGTTGGGGTGTGAGTCCATGCATGAGACCTTCCTAAACTAAAGTCGTAGAATACTGGGAAATGTGTCCAAAAGTTGGGGATGAGTATGGGAACAAATTTCTAACACTTATTTGCATGGTTTATTGGACAATATTCATAGATGATGTGTTGTAAACAAACTGAAAATGCACTTGAAATCAAGTGGGAATATTGACATGGATTTATATTCCCCATTCATTTGAGAGGCTAGAATATTCCTTTCTAAGTAATGTGAGTTTTTTTCCCTTCAAAATTATCAAATTGAGGATCCAAGTGTCTAATAGTAGATGGTCTTACACTGTCAGCATGAACAACATCACTATCAAATCACCTTTATATGAATAACAAGCACTGAAATTTCTTTCTTTCTAAGTTCAATCCGATTTCTTTAAGTGTCTAGGCCTGTTAAACAAAATACCCTGACAATTATCATCCAATACCATCGTAATAGAATTTTCTGCTTTGCACAATATAATCATACAAAGTCTATTGTGCTTTGCACAATAATTTCTCCAACATTCCACTGAACATCCAGTTCGATTCTGTCATCTACTGCTATGATGCCCAGTGGGTTTTACGATTGCAAAAATGCTCTACAACTTTGTCTTTTTATATTTATTAGCATACATTAATCTCATTTTGCACAGCATTGCAAATTCATGTACATACTTCGGGCATGAACCACTACTTGGATTGTTTGCATGATTTTAAGCATCTGATTCTTCGCAACGAAACAACTACAAGAAGGGGTTCAAAAAACCTATCATTACTTCATCTTTATCAATATCAATATCAATATAATCCAGAAGGTTGTTTTATTATGACTGAATAACAAGAACAACCCTTCAACAAGATGAAGCATCTTGGTACACTACAAGTCCTTAACTACCACATGTTTTGCAGCAACAGGCTGATAAAAAAGGAAAACAGTGTTCTTAGCTACTATGGATACTTATGGTACTAGGAATCAATATATCTTCATGGGACAGGAAAGCATAAAGAGACATTGACAGGAAAGGTACCAAATGTGAAGCCATATGTGGCCATTAAGGCTTTGTTGACAATAATAATCCCAACAGAAGTTACTACATTGAACATCCACGCAGCTGCATCAACTGCTGCCTTCTTATCAGCCCTGCTTGCTGGAGCCATTTTCATTTATTTATTAACAACAATAGCAGATGAATTTTTATCGCTTCCACTCCATGAGAGAAACTCTAGACATCATCATTAGAGTCCAAGGCTTTCCTCTGCTTCAGAACCCAAATTTTCTAAAAAATGAATGAGAATATCATGAGTTCAAAATTGAAGAAGGTGCATCTAGCGTAACCCCAACTAGCAGATATTGTATGATTAAAAAAAAAAAAAAAAAAAGAACTAGCAGATATTGTCAACATAGCAGCTGTACTATTTTGTACATCCTTGAATAGCACCAGCCCATCTAAAAAGCTAAAAGAATATACTAAATGAAATAAACTTTGAAACTACAAGTGAACCACAGGGCCTATCACACAAACCAAGCTATTTGAGCTTGACTTGAATCTGGCCAATTAAAATCCTGTTCGAACTTAGCCTGTACACAATAAACCAAGCTTAAACACATTTGAACTTTGTTAAGTTTTCGAAGATTGAAAAACCCACTACTGGGCTCGACAAGTTCATACTATTTAAAAATCCAAACTATTTGAGCTCGGACTTCTCACCGGCTCGATTAAAGCTTGTTTGAGATCGCTCGACTGACAAATAAACGAAGGTAGAACACACTTCCGAAGATAGTGAATTTTTCAAAACAAGCATGAACAACCATTTGCAATCCTGCATACCTCTTAACTAAAATGTACAGTGGCCCAGAATATTCCAGTCACGTGTCATAATCATAATTATGGATACAATTCAGAAAATTGGCATCGATTGCAAACCAGATCCATACATTTTCCAAATTGAAACACGAAAACACAATAATCACGCTAACCCTTTCCAAATTGAAACGAAATTACACATACGTAGACCGGATCTCCAAGTCAAACCTCATCGCAATTAGATTCACGTAAAGATCGCGACTTCCCATATCAATTAAGCGATCCTAACAGATCTATCAATCTACACAAATGGAATATAGCTATACAATGCCCACCAAAAAAAAATAAAAAATTCTTGGAGGTAATTGATTACTAGTTGATTATACGTACCTCTGGTAGATAATCAGCAGGAGAGTGAGTTAATCTGAGTTTCGCTCAGCTCTCTCTCTCTCAGTTCTTGCATATACATACACACTTATATAAATATATACTATATATATATATATATTTTATAGAGAGAGAGAGGGAGAGGAGAATGTTAGGGTTAGAGAGAATGTGTGAATGGGGTGTGGGGGGGTTTGTTGTTTTATGGTTTGTGCAGTTAAAGATGGCATCTGGAAGTTTGTTTTTATTTTTGTTGCTTACGGAAGTACTAATGTGACTTGATTTCTGTGTTTTGTGTCCTCGATGTCGGGTGAGAGAGAGACGACAATAACATGAAGGCCAATACAGTTTTTTTTTTTCTTTTTTCCTTACGGTGAACGGCGTTCGGATCAGTTTAGGCGAATTTCGACTAATTTTCTTCTCGGTTTGATCAAATTCATGCCATTAATGCCGGGACAAGGGACCCACGAAAAAATACTTTTTTTTACGGCTCGGCTCGAAAAATCGAACTCTGGTAAATTGTATGCGGAATAAAATCAATTAGGGTGATTTCTGGCATGAACTCTAGTAAATTGTGTGCGGAATAAAATCAATTGGCGAAGAGAGTTGATAAAATCTGTAGATTTTTGCATTCAAAAATCTCAAAAATCTACAAATTTTATCAACTCTTCTCACAAATTTTATCAACTCTTCTCACAAATTTTATCAACTCTTCTCAAATGGCTTGATTTTATCAAATTTTTGATAAAATCAATTGGAGAACTCACCCTTAGTAAGACAAACTCTAGATCAGTTGGCTAAGTTTTTCAAATGATTTTAGCAACCCAGTTGCTAAAATCAAACGGAAAACTCTAATATGAAGCTGTGGTGTATGAAAGAGAATAACTTATTTACAGATTGTTTACAAACACCCCGTTTGCAGACGCGCAGATTTCGGCCGTGCATTTTGAGATCCAACGACTTGGATTCAGTGCTCGGATTTGTTTTTTTTACTCTAGTTTTTTGTTTTTAATCCGAAATACTTTTAATGAGGAGAGAGAGAGAGCACTGATCCAAGCCGTTGAATTTCAAAATGCACGGCCGAGATTTGCACGTCTATAAACGCAGTCCGTAAATAAGTTATTCTCGTATGAAAATTGGACGAAGCTCGAGTCAAGTTTCATTGATTTGTGGCCAGCTCAATTTGGTACATTTTCCGATTTCGTGGACCTGAGCCGGCCCCGAGATTATGGGGCCAATGCCGATTCTCACTTGAGTATCTTTTGTTTTGAACGAATGAGGCTAATTGAAAATTAAGAATTGATGTCATGTAGACCTCGTGTATGTGTCTGGTTGGGTCATCATCTGGAAGTTTAAAATAAGAAAATTGTGCCCCAAGGATTAGTCCGGTGGGTTGAACGGTTTTCTCCAAACTCAATTGATCATTGTTCGATATTTGAGGTTAGGCCGCAAGTAAACAATTTTTTATGAATTACTTGGCTCCGACGTGGATGACCTCCCTTTAACTACACCGAAGAAAGACTAGTCGATGACTCTGAATGCGCATCACAATAGGCATTGTCCGATGTTATGAATCACAAGCGATCATCGTTTGATTTTTGAGATTAGGGCGCAAGAGAGTAATTTCTTACGAATCACTTATCTTGGCGTGGATGACTCGATGTGCATTTAAGCTAGCCCGGACCTTTAAAAAAATAGAGAAGAATATTGTTAATATGATTCATACTACTGAAGTCAGAAATGCTATAGGTGGAAAAAAGAATATCTTGGAGAATTTCAGTCCATTATTTTGCCTTGCTATGAGTTTATCCAAATATTAGATGAGGTCTATTTTGGCTTAAAAGGCAAAAAAAAAAAAAAAAAATCGCGTTAGTTAGTTTCGTTTCAAGCTTTTGTGTATTATTGGTTCTTTTCGATGAGAGGAATCGGAAAAGTAAAAAATTATGATCCAAACTTTTTTTTAATAAAGACAAAAATAAGTATCTCAGTCTGATGCTGATTCCTTGCCTTATTCATGAATGTCCAAATCAAATTTAAGAAGTTTGATTTGTATAGGGTTAGGTAACTTTTGTTTTTAGTCAAATTTTTTAACATTTTAACAAAAACATTTATGAGAACCAAAAAGTAAAGTATAAATAAAAATTTATGGATCAAATTTGCTAGAAGTAAGCAATATGCATCCACAAAGTAAAGTTTAAATAAAAGTTTTGTTAAGAAATCATTTATGGCGAAAAATACGCATGATGAAACAGTAAAAACTTTTAGATAACAATTTTCAAATATGAGAACCAAACATAGCAACAATTTTAGTTCGTTCCAAACGTGACACCATACATGTTGCTTCTGTATTTTAGGTTTGATTCCTGGTCTAAAAATTGAAACGAATTCAGATCAATTAGATGCACTAATCGGAGTCGAATCAAATCGTGTACACAGTTCTATTGATGGATTTAGAGGTCACGATCAATTTAATAAAAGGGGTTAGAGTGGACACATCAAAAGGTCAATTAGGTATACTCAAGTGGTAATTTTTAGTTTATAGACTTGTTATTTCTTAAATCTTGTTATAATATTAAGAAGCAATCAAATAATAAAAAAATTCTGATTGTAAGTATTTTGTGTTCATACCTCAAAATTAAAAATCAGTCATACATCAAACACTAACGGCCGTATATATTTGCGGTACTTTTTGATGAATGCTGATTGTCATACCGATGTTTATATTGAAACATATTTTTTTTCCTCAAGTTAACTAGGTTGTTGTGTATGCTCCGAATTAGTTGGTAAGGTAAGAAAAATTATAGTGGCAGAATTTCAGAGAACAATTTCATTATACAAATACAAACTAAAATTACAGAATTGCAGAAATTGAAATATAGAATATAAAATTGGAAATGAATATGTAATTGGGAAAACCGAACCGGTCATGTGAAAACCACAGTCTCCTTAAAATAGATTTGCCACCTACCGAGAGTGTTGTGGGTGAACCGGCATCTGTCTCTCAGGATAAAACGGTTGAACCACAAACGTCGAAACACCTCCGATCAACGCCTTATCGAGTTGAACCTTGTCTTTCTCTCTCTCACACAAAAAAGAGTTTCTAGTGCGTTGTAGGTAATAAGAAAATCCGTTCATCAAACACAACACGGGATTCACATAATATAGACATGGTGAAGGCCCTTTTTTTTTTTTGTTGGAGAAATAGATAGAAAATTCATTGAATCAAACTCATAGTACACAAATCAAACCAAAAGACCTAAAAACTACAACAAAATAGAAGAAAACAGAAAGTAAAAAAAAAAAGAATACAAAAAAATGAATATGTAATTGGGAAAACCGAACGGAAAATAGATCGCTTAGTTGTCACGCCACCGTCGGGTGAGCCGCCGCCGATGTCGGTTTTCCAGATCCGGAACTCTCCTTGCCCAAAAAAAATCGGTTTTCAATACAAGATTCACGCCCATGCAAAAGAGGGAGAGGAGGTCGATTTCATGGGGAGTCACAAATCAAACCAAACCAAATGGGGAAGTAGGAGAGGAGAGGAGTGGAGGAGGAAGAAGATGGAAGGGGTGAGTGGGGGAGGGGGAGTGGGGGGTCGCCGGGCAAAACCCAGGGAGAAATCTTCTGCCGCCTCCCTCCCACGCTCTGCTCTCTGTCTCTCTAACTTATCCTCTCGCCCCTTGAGTTGCTAGACAAAAATCAATAATGAAACTGCTCCAATGAATTTAGGAATGAATTTTGCCATCATAATCATATGATGGGAAAGTTTCAAGCGCTACAACATTAATCCCACATGACCAGAATTGATGAGCCACAGGTGAGACTCTTCAGTTGTTTCGGAAAACCCTCCGATTGCCTCAATTTTATTCATCCGATCTTCCAAAACGTACAAGTTGGTATAAAGATGACTTTGACAGATATGATAAGGATGTTTGAACACGTTAACTTTAATTAGTTGTATTTGTGCATGTTTTGGAAATGTGGTTTCAAAGCATGTGACATTTTTAGCTAGGGGAGGCTCTTAGTGCTTCTTTTTTCTCTTTTTGAAAATATGATGCTTTCATTTTCTTGATGGTGTGTTCTTTTTTTTATAGCTAAAAATCAAGGCATTATTTTGTTTGTTCCATGGCTTGGTATTAAAGGTTACGGGTGAGCCTTTTCAAAATCCACATTCTCCATTATAGTCTTCTTTTATCTTTAAGAAATTACTTAGATATTTTGTCATGAATCTGTATCTGTTCATTATTGCATCCATTTTTTATTTTTTTTTTGCTATAATAATGCAAGAATCCTCAAATCCAACGGTATGCAGGTCATTTGATTTAGCTCAGTTTTTGAATCTTATACATAAAATCTATTTCAATATTGAACAGTCTGGGTTGATTTCGGAGCATAAATCTACGTTACTCATGTTCTGGGTAATGGCACCTACCCAATGACTAAGAAAGGACTCTCCTGCATTGATTAAGATGCTTCGTCATAACCTCACCAATCAAGCAATCTCCTCTCTCTCCATGTGATTCACACGATCTCAATCGATTTTCTTTTCCTTTCAAATTTTGAACGTATTCTCACCCCCTCTCTATATAAATAAAAAATAATAATAATCTTGCTCCCTCTCTGATTTCAAAGAGAATTGCCCTCACTCCATCCGCCATGGCCACACCTAGCAATTGGAGTCGGAGTACTATGTATTGATTGGGAATTGAGATGGATTATTTTTCTCATGCTTTATGACTTGGGGAATAAGGGGAAGATATTTGAAGTCCTCCAATGATACTCCTTTGATTTTTAATCTTTATTAATATGTTTTTATGACAAGAAATCTTTCTTTATGAGATACTCCATTGATTATAAATCTTTGGATTGAAGTTTTTCGTTATTTATTTCTTTGTTCTGTATCTGTGTTTTATGATGGATTTTTCCTTGTTGCAGATTGTAACTATTTGGGTTCTTTGATAAAATCAAACGCATGAAGTTTCGCATTTGTTAGTTTTGCGTCGAATTTTTTGTGGTTTATTGGTTCGTCTCGACGAGAAGAATCTAAATAGTTTAAAATTATTAACCATAACTTAATTTTTTTAATAAAGTCAACAATAATCCAATAAACCACAAAAAATTGGATTTTTTTTGTCTTTAGTGAACTTTTTACAGAGTTTGATCATAATCAATAAATCACAAAAAATCGATGTTAAACAAACAAATGCAAAAAACAATTTGAATAAAGAAAAGAAAAAAAACCACTCGTGGGTTTTTTGCCAAAGCAAATATGTTCTTCCCTTTGGCAAAGCAATAATCAATTCGCTTTGGCAACAGGTAGGGTATGGATCGGGGGACCCTATTCTACCTCCGATCTCCAATTGGGAATTTAATCCCCATCCCCACCTCCATACACAAAAGGGATAGTGGACAATCGACCATACCCCCCTCCCATTGGGGATCGGGTATATTTGGGTAAATCCATATCCAAACTTGTTGAACAAAAAGAAACGATAAGATCTAATTTATGTGTCCTATAAATACAAAAACAACCATTTAAAACAAAATAGAATAGAAAATTACAAAAAAATAACAGTCTACCAAGATATATAAAATTTTAACAACTACCATCATTAAACTTTTTTTTAACACTTAGCTTAATTCGGAACAATATACACAAATCATACATATATGCATACTTATATATACACATATACATATACATTTATATACTACTATATGCCCCCATATGTATATACATTCGTAAAAAAATAAATATATACAATTGGAAACGGAGGCGGGTACGGATATTTGGAGGTGGGTATCACAAAATTATACCCGCCCCGTTTTCAAGTGGGGATTTTTTAAGTTCTACCATACCCGCTCCTATTTGATGAAAAATTGAGCAATATCTGCCTCCAAATAGGCGGGGGCGGGGCAGGTATCCATTGGGTTTTGGGGAATTGCCATCCCTAGTTGAATGTACGCTTATATATTTATCGCATATGCCGTTACCTATCATCTAAATGTTCTTTTGCTTGATTTCGATTTTCGAGCATGGTTAGGTTTTGAATTGATTTTGTTCTTTTGTTTATTTTGCATTAGGCTTACTGATCTTGCTCTGACTAACACACACTTTCAGATTGGTTATTTTCTTTTGAGTACGATAGAAAAAGTTTAAAAATCTCGAAAGCTTGATGTTCGGAACGAGACGGTTTGGGTGAAGTCTCCTATTTGTGCTGACAACACCATCTAGCTCACAACACCATCGAAATTACGTGTACATTTCTTTTGGCATGATGAAACGTAGATGTGGATACCATATTGAATGTACGTTTTTGGGTGATCAATCATTATTTTTTATTCCTCACATTTTCGGTTAGTTATCCAAACTCTTATTTGTTGGGCTACGTCTGTTATATGTGTCTCTTGAATAGAGCAAGGCTAACATGTCGTGTATGGACAATGCGTAAAATAAGGTTGTGCAGTTTTTTTTTTAACTGGGTTGTGCAGTTAGATTAGTCAAAAATGTTGTTTGTACAATTATTTTGGTTCTAACCGTTTACAACTCCTCGCAAATATATGGGGCCCACATAGGAACAAAAATACTTCAAGTGCCTTCACCTTTTTTCTTTTTCTTTCTTGGAACCCTATGGTGGAATTTTTTTAAAAGTCTATACATGTTTTGGTTGGCTTTATTTTGCATTTTACTAAGCTTAAAAAGAACATCTGATGGAGTTAAATTGGGTAAATAGTTGGCGTTGTTAATTGAGTTGAGGCTATATTACGTTCACGGTCATTTACTAATAGATTCATATTCAATAACCTAGTTTTTGCAATTAACTTAGAAAATAATTGGAACACGAGTTTCATTGATATTCAACGTGTGTAAATTCCACACAATTCTTATAGCGTTCATGGGCATAGGATGACTCCGAAAACATTTTTTCCATGACATACGTATCCTTAGAATTGCTATAGAGATGAAAAAGTAAAAAAAAAAAATTGTAAAATGTTGAAAATAAAAGGTTGAGAAGTATTCAAGAAATACAGGAAATTTTTTTCCAAAAAAAAGGCCAAGCTTTTAAGAGAAATCAAGCTCGGCCTCGTGGTTCTTTTCAAAGAAACTATCTTGTCTGTAATTCGCAAAGAGAACTGGACCTCAAAATGATCAGAATGGTTTACTTTTTATGCCTGCTTGTGGACACTAAAATTTCGACATTGCCTAATTGCCGTCCTATTAATTGAGATGAATAAATTATCTTGATTAATTAAAGTCAAATGTTGCTCAAAACTTTCAAAATAAATATTGGGTCCATCAAATTTATGGGCTTAGTCTATTTGAGATACGGTGAAGACCAAAAATATATAAAACTTAATTGATTACCCAAATGGATCAAGAAATTGGGTTAGCCCAAACGTGCAAGCCCCTTCAGGAAAAAAAAAACCCTAAAAGAGAGTCAAATAATAAATAAATTATTTCTCTTTTTGGGTTAATTTAATTTCCTGAAGAAAAAAAAAGTCAAAATCTTTCTTTTAGAAAATGAAATGAAGTCCTCGTGATTGGAAATCAAACCAAATTAAATCCTACTGATTAGATATCAAATCAAATTATATCAATCAAATTTCTTTCTTGAAATTTTTTCCAAACCTAAGAGCATCCACAGTGAGCTCTCTATATTTGACTCCTAAATTGACTCCTAAAGTTGACACATAAGCAAAAGTGGGGTCCAATTATGTTTGTTAAGGACTAGCTAATTTATGAGTGTGAGAGAACTTGCTACGAACTGAACTCTAAAAAAAAAAATAGACTATGTTCTAAGATTATTTATGGACATAAATATGTAAGTGGGTCCCCCATCCCCCTCCCTTTTCTCCTTCTTTCTTTCTCTCTCTTCTCTCTCACTCCCAACTCCCTCCTAAACTTAGCTAAATGTATTTAGCCATGCTTTCTGTCATCCTTAGGAGTAGGGATGGCAAAATGCCTAATTCCCCTCCCGATTAGGGAGATGGGTTTTTTGTTAATTAAAGTCATTTTTTAAAACTGGAAATAAATTTAAAAAACCCGTCGGGTTCGGGTATATAAAACTTTATTTACCCCCAAGAAATATCCCCCTTTACATATAAAATTATACTTTTATTTTAATCCAATTATCATTATACTAAAGATATTATATTTTTTTCCTAATTTTATTATCATTCTACTAAAAACTTTCATTCTTACCTTAATATTTTAACCATTACACTAAAATATCACTTTATTTATATGTATTTTCTTTTATTTTGCTTTTAGATTAACAAATTTTTAAATTTCTTAAACGAAGCTTTCTTTAAGGCGGGTAAACCTTCCGATCGGGAAGTCATCCTTAGGGGGTACTTCAAAAATACCCGGTCAAAGAGGGTCGGGTTGGGGTAATAATTTTGGGTCGGGTCGGGTCCCTGACAAAACCCGCCCGCCCCGCCCCATTGCCATCCCTACTTAGGAGCTTCTACTCCGAGAGAGCCAGAGCCCATTGAAGACCAAAATTGAACAAATGAATTGCTAAATCTTAGAGTCTCACTTAGCTTTTTTAAGAAAATCTATCAATCAAATTTGTGGATCTTAAATTCCTCTCTCATTGAGCCTATAGATAGAGGCTTATATGAAGAAGAGGAAGAAGTTTTTTGCTTGGCATTCAATCAGAACTTTAAAGCACTCTTCAAGAATTCAAGCAATTCCTCAACAACTGGTAAAGAATCATCAAGCACTAAGAACAGCGTGGTCATTTTTTTCACAAGTTCATCATCCAACAACTCAAATCATTCAACAAATCAGAGCCATCTTCAAACACAAGAACACAAGCAGCAACAACAACTTGCAGGGAATCAACAAGCACCCAAGTTACGTGCCGGTTCATCTACAATAAATAATGGTCTAAGCGTCAAATCTAGTGAAGATCGTTCTCAAATTCATTGTATATTCGAGATAAAACCGTTCAAGCTCTTGATCAAGTTTTGTTCTTTAAGCTTCTCAACTCGAAGATTTGAAGCAACAACTTACCATTTCATTCTTACAACAAGCTTTTAGTTCTTCTCAAATCCCTTTCAAGCTCTTGTAGATAATCAACAAGCACCCAAGTTACGTGCTGGTTCATTTACAACAACAACGGTCTAAGCGTCAAATACAACGAAGATCATTCTCAAATTCATCGTTTGTTCGAGATAAAGTCATTCTAGCCCTGGATAAAGCTTTGTTCTTTAAGCTTCTCAACTTGAAGATTTGAATGAACGATTTACCATTTCAATCCTACGAAAAGTTTCTACAGCCGTTTGATTGCAACTTCAACTCCGAAGATCGAATCAGTGGATATTTTGTTCTTTTTCTTGTAAAGAGCATTTAATAGAGAATTGTACTCGCATTAAATTCAAACCAATAAAATTATGAACGCTGCTAGGGGTACCCCATTTTTTGCACCGAAAATGCACCCCACGCCTTCGGGGACCCACTTTTGGGTCCCACACGAGTGATCCGAACGGTTCATTGTTCTTAAAACATTTTTCCGAGGGGGCCCACCAAAAATTAGCTCAATCGGACGGTTAGAAATGCTTGAACCAAAGTCAAAATCTTTCTTTTAGGAAATGAAATGAAGTCCTCATGATTGGAAATCAAACCAAATTAAATCCTACAGATTAGATATCAAATCAAATCATATCAATCAAATTTCTTTCTTGAAATTTTTTCCAAACCTAATACCTCTCTCATTGAGCCTATAGATAGAGGCTTATATGAAGAAGAGGAAGAAGTTTTTTGCTTGGCATTCAATCAGAACTTTAAAGCACTCTTCAAGAATTCAAGCAATTCCTCAACAACTGGTAAAGAATCATCAAGCACTAAGAACAACGTGGTCATTTTTTTCACAAGTTCATCATCCAACAACTCAAATCATTCAACAAATCAGAGCCATCTTCAAACACAAGAACACAAGCAACAACAACTTGCAGGGAATCAACAAGCACCCAAGTTACGTGCCGGTTCATCTACAATAAATAATGGTCTAAGCGTCAAATCTAGTGAAGATCGTTCTCAAATTCATTGTATATTCGAGATAAAGCCGTTCAAGCTCTTGATCAAGCTTTGTTCTTCAAGCTTCTCAACTCGAAGATTTGAAGCAACAACTTACCATATCAATCCTACAACAAGCTTTTAGTTCTTCTCAAATCCCTTTCAAGCTCTCGTAGATAATCAACAAGCACCCAAGTTACGTGCTAGCTCATCTACAACAACAACGGTCAAAGCGTCAAATACAACGAAGATCATTCTCAAATTCATCGTTTGTTCGAGATAAAGCCGTTCTAGCCCTCGATCAAGCTTCGTTCTTTAAGATTTGAATGAACGATTTACCATTTCAATCCTACGAAAAGTTTCTACAGCCGTTTGATTGCAACTTCAACTCCGGAGATCGAATCAGATGATATTTTATTCTTTTACTTGTAAAGAACATTTAATAGAGAATTGTACTTGCATTAAATTCAAACCAATAAAATTATTACATTGTGCATCTTTTTCGTATTCTTCATTTGTATGCATTTGTATGACGCTCAGAACAACAGTGCGGATCATTTGTACGATATGAGAAGTGGACCTGATAGTGCATATTTGATGGGACCTGATAGTGCATATTTGATGGGTACCCATAGAATTTTTATCAAATAAGGTGCATGTGCATAATAGTTACCATGCACCTTCTCTCTAACCTTCTCCTTTCCTCCATTGAACGTATAAAAACCCCAACAAACCATTTCCAGCCTCTTCCAATCCAAACGCTTCCTCATTTTCTCACGCTTCCTTCAACTTAACCACCACCTGGAATCTCGCCGCAATCGCACCCACCGATTGCCGGAGAAAAATCCGCATCATATCTTCTCTCACATGATTTGACGGAGATCGAATCGGGGAGAGAAAGCGAGATAAAGATTGATTGGGAGAGAGAGAGAGATGGGGAAGAAGAGGAAGTCGGTGGCAACGAGCCTGGACGAGGTGGATCGGACGATGTACTCGACGTTTTGCGGCGCGGCGAACTCGCTGTCTCAGCTCTACACGCAGGCCATGAACCAACAGAAGCTCTCGCTTCAAGCAGGTGAACGCCATGGACTGGTACGTACTTAATTTTGTCGTTCTGTTTTTACATCTGACGAAGGTGTATGTATAGGCAGGGGCAAAGTCAGGATTTTTTTTCAGTGGGGTTAAAAATTAGATTCATATGCAGATTATGTTTTGTTTGCTAATCTAAAGGAGTAGTTTGCTAATCTAAAGGAGTAGTTAAATAAGGGGTTTGTTATAAAGGTTTATATGTTATGATAATTGATAAATGTAATTTTGCTTTACAATTGGCAAAGACTTTTGATAGCCCATTGGTAATACTATCAACTCTTGAAAAGAAGAGAATGCTTGAAGTTTTTATGCATTTGAAGTAAGTTGGGGCAATATAGAGATTTGTTGAGAGGTCAAAATACTGAAAAATGCAAGTTTTGGATGCAAACTACTAAATGTTCCTTGTGAAAAATCAAAGAGAGTGAGGTCAAAGGTCCCCACTTGTACCTTACTCCCTCCACCATTGTGTATAGGCTTATGCATATATTCATTCTCTAAACCTGTACTTATAATCATACATGTGTGAAATGTTTAATATTTTAATTTTCCTTTTTGATGGAAAGGAAGAACTTCCTGGATAATAATGGGAATTAGCAGTTTAGAATGAAGATCAAATTGGAAATACTAATGACCCTCGGCTAATAAGAAATATGCAGTGTGTGTGGATATAGTACTTATTAATCGGACCTATATTTATAGACATACTTGTCAAATGTCTATGCTCTATACCAGTGTACACATAGTATGCGTGAAATGTTTGATATTTTAAATATCCCTTTTGTGGGAAAGGCTCGAACTTCATGGATGACAATGGGAATTAGCAGTTTATTATGAAGAATAAGCAGGAAATACCATAATCCTAGGTTAATAGGCAATGTGTGCGTCTAATGTTCCCTCACCCTTGGGCCTACTAATAAGCAAAGGCCTCGAAAGGTTAGCATGTGTTGTAGGAAATTGATTTTGCTTTATTAGTTCTCTAAATTCTAAGTCAGCTTCTTAGGGCCATCAACTGTATGTTATGTCGTGGATCTTTTGATTTTGATTGTGTTATTGGTTTGTTTGTTTTAGGTTGAAATGAGGTTGTTAAGGTGGATGTTTGGTAACACTAGGAGGGACTGAGTTAGAACTTAGAAGTAGAAATATTTGTGGATTGGTGGGGTAGCACAAACTGAATTTGGGCAGAGAGAAAATAGGCTAATGTAAATGATTCCAGTTGATTGAGTCAGGAGTCTTAGTTTTGTTTGGTTTACAAATTGTTTTTTGCTGTAATAGGCAGGTAATTTAAATTCTCATGGACATCATTGATCTTTAATTTTAAATTGGTTATGGGTTTGTCTGCTTTTTGGTTATGCCTTGTTCTCTGATCACAATACCCTCTTGTTCATGTAATTTATTTCAGTGTTGGGGATGGTTAATTGCTTATTACAGTGAGTTGCTGCTTTAAAATTTTTGCCTTGCATTACTTGTTAGTTGCTGCACTTCCAGTTATTTTCTCTACGGGGCTGGAGTGATCCAGAATTTCAAAAGAGTAGAAGTTATTATTGTGTTCTGCACTCTGATGTAGGGGTAACCAAATATCATTTTTGTTGTACTACATAGTAGGAGGACCTTTTCCATTTCCTGGTAGAAAACTTGCGGAGTTGGACCAGCATTACAGATTCTTGGCTTAAGAATTAATCAACTTTTTTTGCTTCCTTACGTGAGGGCTCTATTGTTAGGTAGAAATGGTTTCAGTGTATCTGTCTTCGTTATGGCCTTGTCCAATTTTTAGTGTGATGCTTACACCATCTGCTATTGTCCTGCAAAAATGAAGTTTGTGGTTGTGGATGTTGGTTATTTTTTTGGACCTTTTGGTATTGTAAATTGAAAAGGTAAAATAAACTAAATGGAAAGGATATCTTACGTTGGGCAGTAACGTCATCATTCATGGCGTTAAAGTCTGTTCCAAATATTGGGGAAGTTTTTCTTGTGCGTAAGGATACAGATAATTGTTGCGTATTTCCAAACTTGGGTCCACTGTTTTGTTCCATGGTAAAAGCTTGAACAATTGAGTCTGAGGTTAGTGGAGTGTGCAAATAAAGCTTGTGTTCAGGGCCACAATCCGCTCCTTGTAGCACCCTTAATTGGGAAATTCTTACTCAATGTCAATCAAAAAGGAAAATACACATTCAAGATGTAGATGGATTTTCGTCTTTTTCTCTATCTATATGGAGATACCTATCCATGTAGGAAGTGATCTACACATGAACTGATGTGGAGATTCTATAGTACTAGAATTGGATCTACACATATCAATAATGCATTAACTGTATATAGCAACTAATTGCTCACTTTTCCTTAATTGTTCTTCTATCCGACTTTAAAAAGGGTTTGCGGGCGTCATTCAGTGGGTTAATCGAGTAAAAATTGCTTGCCTTCTACTTCATCACTGTTACTGGCCTGAATAAATGCAGCCATGCTTTTGACTCCAAGATCTCAAACAAGCCAAGTTTTGTCTATGGTGAAAATTGTTCAACCTTCGGTGAAATTTGGAAGATGCCAACAGAAGATTGGAATGGCAGTTAAAAGTTTATGGGCAATACCGCTTTTTACAATCCTCATTATGATAGGAATCAGATACTTTGTCTACTGATTTGTGCTACATAGGTACAAATACTAGCCCAGTGGATCGTGGATGGTCCATTCTAGGGCTGCACACGGGTCGGATTTGCTCGGGTTCGGGTCGGGTTTCACCCGACCGAACTTGATCGGGTTTATCAAAACACCACCCGACTCCGACCGAATATACTGTCGGGTGAGATCGGATCGGGTGACGGTTTGGCCGGGTCGGATGAACCGGGTTGGTCGGGTGGACAGCGCCCATGTGACTCCAGTTTTTCCTTGAAACAAAAAGGAAAAAAAAAATTCTTGAACAGATCTGGCATAAATACAAAAGAAAAATGAGTTTCTGCAGGACAAAAACTGTAGAAGAGGAAGATTTAGATCAACAAGCCACCGTTGTGTCTTCTAAAACTTGAAGCTTCTGCCATGGAGTTATGAGGAGCACAGACGCACAAGAGTGAAAAGTAGATGAGAGAGAGAGAGAGAGAGAGAAGATGTGATGTGGGTTTGAGAAATTTTCGGAGACCACTGGTCTTTTTGGAGGGCATGAGGGGAAAATTTTCAAGTGCCCAGTGGACAATAATCTCATATGCAAACTTCAAACACTTATTACAGGTGCACATGACAACAAAGTAGTGGTTATAGCACTGAATAATTATTCTATACATGGGAGCAGTTGGCATTTATAAAAAGAGGAAAGTGAATTACTGTGCTTTTCTCTAGGGAATAGAGTAGCTGTCGAAATGTTTCTTGGACAGAGGATTAATTGATGATATTTCTTGGACAGAGTATTAAATTGATGGGAGAAGGGAAAAATTAAGATAAAGAGAGGAAAGTTCTGTCTTTCTCAGACCATGCGCCAGCTTTGGGTTTTTAAAAAGGGGAGACAGAGGGAGTGTTTTATGGGTAAAAACCGTAAAATATGGGCTGGGAAGTAGTAAGTTACAATCGGGTGGTCGGGTTCATCCGTAGAAAATTACTCCAATCCGAGACCCGACCGAATGACAATTTATTTCTCACATATGGACCCGGATCCGACCGAATATCTGATCGGGTTAGTATCGGGTCGGGTTTTTTCGGGTCGGGTCGGTCGGATTCTCGGGCGGGTCGGATCAGTGTGCAACCCTAGTCCATTCCAACCTTATTAAGGTGTTATGGAGGGCTTGAACTCTCTCAGTCCAAGGGCCGGAGTTACTCTTTGGCAAATGGGATCACTTGACCCCACTCAATCCCGCATTTATCAATTAATTGTGTTAAAATTCTACTACATTTTGTGAATTTGACCCCACAATTTTAATGAAATTGGCCCAGGAATGAAGCGATTCCATTAAAATTATGTACTTCCCCTATTTTTAACACTAGAATTTCACTAAGCATCGGTTTAGGTGTAGATTCTACTCACTGACTATAAGAAAAAGTTGCAATTTTAATACACTTTTCAATTAAGAATACACACTTGCAAAAATCTAAGAATATTTCATGAACATCGAGATATGTTTTGCACAATTATTGCTTCCCTAAGGGCAGGAAATCACTAATAACATCTAGTAGTAATACATATTCAATCTTTGATTAGCAAATAAGAATAAAATCCAATATGCTCCTAAATATAGACCCTACTACCAGAGATTTTTGGCTCCGCCCGTCTCCGTCTCTTATGTTAGGGTCAGTTAGGACGCCCTGCAGATATCAGTTGAGCAATCGGTTCATCTGATACGATGTCTACATTTTATGTTTTACTGTAAGACTCTATGACTACTACACTCCGCAAGACTTGGTAATGCAGGAATACATCTCCTTTTCTCCTGGTGGAGTTGTTTGAATTGCCAGTGCTTAGGTCTCAATTGACCATCACATGAAATGGAAATAATGCAATGTCCCTTTGAAACTTGAGTAGCTTATAGGCTTACAATTATGTCAGGGCATAAAGCAATTTTTGTCTTCTTTATTTCCTGTGAAGTCAGTAATTTCTTATGAAGAAGTTGAACAGCTGAACTTAATCACTTGTTTGCTCCTTGTTTTGCTGTTGAGGTTTATATTGCGGAGGCACTCGAATTAGATCCATGATCAATCACATATTCACATGAAATGGGAATAATACAATGTCTCTTTGAAACTTGAGTAGCTTATAGGCTTACAATTATGTCAGGGCATAAAGCAAATTTTCATCTTCTTTGTATCTGAAGTCAATAATTTCATATGAAGAAGTTGAACAACTGAACTTAATCACTTGTTTTCTCCTTTTTTTGCTGTTGAGTTTATATCACAAAGGCACTTGAATTAGATCCATGATCAATCTCTAACTTTCCCATAAACAATGTCCAACTGTTTGTCACACCAGGCCATCCTTGGCTTTCACATTGTACAAATTCATGGATACACCAACAAAATACTCTCTGTATATTCCTAGAACCTTCTGAGAAGAGAAGCTTGATATAGTTATAAGTTATAACCAACGTATTTAACAAAAGAACAAAATAATGTTTATGCTACGAATTGTCCCAAAAGCTTAAGCTGTTAAAGAGATGGGCCAACAATGTATATCAAGCTATTCACACCTTTCCTGATTCCTCACGTGAAGCCTTATCTTGGGAGATGCAAATGTCCATAGGTAAAGCCAAAAAAAAATCACGTGGAAGAAACAAAATGCAAATGGGGATCAAATGCAAACGGAGAGACTTGAACCCAAGCCTCTCTGGACTAAGCTCTGAGACTATGTTAAAGTTACCAATTGTCCTTAAAGCTCAAGCTGCATAAAATGGACCCAAATATGTATAAAAAATAAAAGCATACCCATTGATGAAGATCCAGCCTATGCGGGGTCTAGGTAGAGGTTTTTTTCGATCAAGCTATTTAACAACAATGACAACATGGTCATAATATCTCTATTGAAGTCGTACCTGTACCACAAATGTGGTGTTGCTCTCTCATATTTTCTTTGTTGTTAGGTATATTAAATACTCCCTCCGTCCGGCAAAGATGATCTAGTATTCCATTTTGGGATGTCTCAGAAAAATTGTCGGTTTTGAATAGTTTCGGAAAACAATGCAACATTCCCAATTTGTCCTTCCTTTTTGCTTACCTGAAATAAGTTAGGATTTCAAGAAACATTCCATCAAGGGGCAAATTTAGAAAGTTAAAAGTCAATGTAATAATTATGCTCCTTTGAATAGTTGGTTTCCCAATGAGGGCTCAACAAAATGCGACGGAGGGAAATACATGTTTTTTTTTATTATTATTATTTATTTGTTGGGATCATCTATTCTGTCTATAAAGAGAGCACCATTTAGTGTGGACTCCCTTTCAATGTTTTAAAAACCAGGCCGACCTGTCAACTCGTCTCCAGGGGGTTTCGGTTCAACACCAAGGCCGCTTATTATAGAGAACCGGCCTATGTTGAGAGAACCGTCTCGAAATCCTAGTTGAATCGGCAAAACCGGCATGGGTTTAGAGACCCAAATCGTTTACGTTTATAATATTTGCTATGTCATGCAGCATTAAATGTCACGCATGCTTGTTGCCTTCGAAAGGGTTTAGTCTTCTCCGCTGACGGACGGCGAATGGCTTAACAAAGGAGTAAAACCTTTACCTTTTACTCTAGCAAGTGATGTGGGATTGTGAATATAGCATACCTGAGCAACCAATATTAAGTCATGTATATATTCTCCAAGGCTTCCCTTTACATGCTAACTATATACTAGAAAAATTTAATTGCTTATTTATTACAACTCTCTTTAAGAGAAAAATTGCGAAGAAAGACAAAATTGACCTATTGGATATTTTATAGAACTTAATTATGCTAACAAATACTTACACAAGTACACTTTCAAAACAAACATGAGAAAAAATAGATTCGATTAATATGTAATTTTATGTATATATGATGGTTACATACATAGATTTCATGTATATTAAATATATATGACGTCATGGTTCAATAATGGTTAACCCGTGGTTGAACCGGTGACATGTCCGCCCAGTCTCTTTTTTGGTTTGCTCACCCGTCTGGTTTTCAAAACATTCCTCCCTTATGAGGCTGGCTCACATTTTTTTTATTTCCAAAAACACCCACCACAGCTGGGCATGAATATATGAATGGGTTAGGATAAATATGTAAATTAAATATGGCAGTTATACTTCTCTTTTTCCACTCCCTATGTTTTAGACTTTTAGTTATGGAAACAGTTATATGTCCCCACATGTCGCAGCATCTTCCTATTTTCACAACTCTGATTATCCCGGATGCTCTGCTCAAATTTTTTGGATTGTTTCCATTTCAAAAAAAGGAACTCTAAATAGATAGATGCAGACGAAATATAGGGCCTTGGGTCACCAAACAATAAAATTTTGCTTTTGCTTGAAATCATGACTGGGTCAGTTTTCCCTTTTAAGTTTGTATTTTCATTTCACAGATTGTTGTGAATGTTGATTTGTTTTTCTATTTCATACTTGGGGTTATAGATTTCTATTAATAGTTGGTGCAAGGGGTAATTGCACATATTCTCATGGTTTAGAATTTTTTTCATGTTTTCATGGAATGAATTTCATTCAAATTATGCACACATCATGTGCGCCACAACTTCTAGTCCAAAGATAAACTATACCGTAGAGTTGATAATGCTGGATAGTGGATACTATCTCTTAAATATTTTGACCATGGTACTTCGGAAATAACAAGAAGCTCATGCTGCATTGCCATTAATGGGAAGGGTGCTACAATTACCAACCACGCTTGGTCTTGGACCTAACGAAACTATTTTGTGAAAATATCTTTTTTGCTTAAAATGTCTCAGCCAGGCATTTTACCTTGATGCTATGTCAACAATCTATAGTGTAGAACCTCGGAATTTTTGTAGTAATCTTCTATTTTGCTGCCTTAAGTTGTCCTTATCTGTTGCAGGAAAAGCTTTACCAGTGGATTTTGAGGCAACAAGAGGGAGGATCAAGAGTAAACACTAATGACATACTCACCTATTTGCAGGTTTTAGCTTTACCCTGGACACTTTCCTTTTCATTGTTCTCACATGTGGTGGCTGTTCTCTGTCTTCTGTTGGAATTTGGAAATACTGTAAGGATCTAAGAAACACCAATATGGACACGCGACAAGGATAGGTGGATACATTATTTTTTATTTTTCTAGAAAGTAGGACACGGGATATGTTGAACTATCAACTATTTATATCCAACTATATGGTTAGGATTTTTTTGTTTTTTTTTGATCGGCTACTATATAGTTAGGAATTGGTATGAGCATAAGTTTGCGACCAAATTGATGTAGTAGGTAAGGGACAACAAATAACGAACAATATAGACAGAACGCAAAACATAAGAATCATTGAACATGTCCTTTTCCTTTCTCCTTTCCTCTTAATTGAGGTTTAAATATGATTAGTGGTTAACCATAACATTAACACTGGACCACCTTGTTTAAGACAACAATAGGCCAAATTAAGATTTTGGTAATCACATGTTATATGCGTCGAAACAAGTGTCGATGACTTATTAATGTCCTAGTAGTCTCATAGATTCCTAAGAAATGTCGGACACCTAGCAAAATAGTGCGTTGGACATGTCCAAATTAAGATTTTTATTTTCTTATTATGGACACGAAAGAGAGAGTCTATGACGCATGTCCGAGAAGTGTCGGTGTCCGACCCTTGTCGAACACTGACACGTCACCTTCTTTGAAGAGTGTGACAATAACAAAATGGTCATAATATCTCTATTTTAGCCGTACATGTACCACAAGTGCAGTGTTTCTCTCTTAAATGCTCCTACAAAGATGGTATATTAGTTTAAATACTCCCTCCGTCCCGCAAAGATGTCCAGTATTCCATTTTGGGATGTTCTAGAAAAATTTCCATTTCGAAAAACTTAACCAGTGGATTTTGAGACAACTAGAGGGAGGATCAATAGTGAACACTAATGACACACTCACCTACTTGCAGGTTTTAGCTTTCTCCTGGACTGTTTCCTCTTTAGTGACTTGACATATCGGACTCTTCTGGAGCTTGACTGAGTTTTATGAAATTACATTAAGTGCCGTTAAGCAGCCTTATGTCAATCATTCTTGGGAACTGTTGTCTGATTTTCGCGATTTTAGATAAATATTGCTTTCTACAAACGTTATATTGCATGTTTTGATGGCCTCTATCTCCTATGTATGGTTCTCTGCACTCAGTTGTACTTTAAAATAAAATGCTTGATTTTAGATGTTGGAGTCAGGTATTCATTTGATGACCTTTCTAAAGTCCGCTCTTCTTAGATTTATCCGAAGGCTCCCACCTACTTCATGGGGAATTCTCTAGCAGGAATATGTTTCATAGCTACCAGAAAAAGATTATGGATTATGTCTTGAACTAGCTTCTTTAGATGTACTCGCTGATAATATAGTATCTTTTTATACTTAATATAGTTTTCTGTTTATGTACAACTATGATTGCCAGAAAAAAAAAAAAAAACCTGCTGAATGTTGTTTGTAATAAGCATGAGGACAGTGACTGGCAAGCCATTAGACACTATTTGAACTTTAAATGTAGAGTATAAACTCGGAAACAAAGTATGGTGGAGTTCTGGCTTTTGGATACTGTAAGAGACAGAAATCATGTTGTGCGGACCCAGGAAGTTGGTACTTGCTTTATAAAAATCTTAGATATACTGTTATCTTTCCTGATGCTTGTTCTTTATTTTGCAAGTGCCAGATAGTTTTCTCCATGATCTTTCTTTTAATTTCACATTCTTTTAGAATAGCTTATGCGTCTTTTTCGTTTTTTGGTTTATCTTAGTAGTCTCATTTGAAGCATGGTAATTTTCTCTTTTGGAAAACGCACTGTATGTGTATTAGTTGACCGTTATGCTGTTTTCTATTCGGTTACATTTTTCAGAATCAAATTTTCAGAAACCAGATTAGTTGACTGTTAATCTTAACTTGGTCTTGATTTTTTTGAGAAAGAAACCCATTTTCTTAGAAAAGCAACAAACTGATGTTTTCAAATTTTCTAAATCCTGTTCTGCTCAAAATGGATGCGACATGAACATAATTAATGTCCATCTTTTCAGAAATATTTTTTGAATTATTCTGCAAAACTGATTCTGAAACTGCAAACGAGTTTTTATTCTAGCATGAGAATCCTTTCGTCTACGTGATATTCTATTCCATTGCCATTTCAGTTTAGCTTAGAGTGGAAACTTATTTAGCAATCTCTATGCAGACCGAGCTGGACTATTCTGGAGAGGAGCTGTCAATGTCACCTAGAGCACCCCCCCAAAATCATCATCCACAGCCCACAATGCACGGTTTCCCAGTCTCTTCAGGCTATTCTGGTGCACCAAATCCCGGATCAGTTTTCCAGACTGAGTACACTGATCCACAGCCCAAGAATTATGTTTTCTCAAATGCTTTGTCAAGCCCTATCCGTCGGAGTCTTCAAAATTATCATATTTCACAAGGAGAATATGATTCCACCAGTGTTCAGCCCTCTGCCAATGTGTTCAGGAACAATGAACCCAATATGCAACCCCAGAATAGGGATTCGAATTCATTCAACTCCAATGATTCGTCCATGGATATGCGCGATGATAGTCCGACGCAATGAGCCTGCTTACTGAAAAGTCTTAAGGTTGTGCATGGATTATGGACTTGTGGAGGGAAACAAAAATATAAGAAACGAAATGGTGTGAAAGAGCTAAATTTATTGCTTTGGTTGCCTCATTTTCCTTTCCATTAGAACTTCCCTCTATAAAGCCATGATCCAAACACAAGTTAAGTAGTATGTGTCACAAGCTCGCCCACCTTGGGATGGTGATAAGTAGTGGAGCTTTTCGGGTCTGTTGATTTGCTTTTGGGTCAGGTTTGTTATAGGGAAGAAGACACATAGGAATGGTTTCTTCGTGCAAGAATAAGCAAGTGATGGTGGTGACTTTGTCGAAGCGTGTCAAGGAAAGTCGATTGTTGTGCATTTCTTGTGGGGCCGGATGCGATATTTTAGCACAAAACCTGCCAAATGGATTTGTTTTCTTTTGTCAGTCTGTCAGTCCGTTCGGGGCTTCTAAGTTTTATTTTATGGAAAGTGTTTCTTTCAGTTTGGTTCTGAAACTCTATTTGAATTGGTATTGTTAATTGTGTTTTTATTAGAAGTATTGTCTTTCTCAGTGAAACTTGCTTTCCCTAGTAATTCTATGCTTGTGCATTTTAGTTAACTGTATAGATGAGAATTATTGGCACATTTCCAGGTACCCAGAAGTACTAAAATCTGAAGTCCTTATCGCTTTTCATGTCCTTAACAAACCACATGGAGATTAGGCTTTGTGACTCTGACATAGTGTATATTGAGATGATGGTGGAACCTGGAGCATTGTTTCTTACGGGAAACTTAAGTCAGTTTTTAAGTCGAAGCGCAATAAGTCAGTTTTGAGGCCTTATAGATGAGAATTATTGGCACATTTCCAACCGTCCAATCCTTTTCAATCCCACATGATATTATTGGTCTCTTCCTAGAGGCTTGAAATGAAATGAAATGAAATGCAGCTCACCTACCTATAACGTACTATAATCTGTTCCTACACCAGGGAATCCCATGCAATTTGCTGGCCCTTTAGGGGTCTTTGAATATGATTGATGTTTTTAACTTCTTAGGTTTGTAATGCTACAATTCCTAGACTTTCTTTTCCAGTTGACAAGGAAATTGAAGTTTTTCATGACCCCACAATTAGGACCTTTCTTCTCCCAAAACCCATATCAAAGACCACTTAAAGTTCTGCATATAGTGTATTGATGTAAAGTGTATTAAGTTTAGTGAAGAGTACCATCCTTTTTTGACCTTTCAATCATTTCATTCAACAGGCCTTTAACAAATTTTCACATGCTTTTTTCAAGTTATAGTGACCAAAGCACAAATTTTCACATGCTTTATTCTTGTTATGCTTTTCTATGTTTTTCTAAATAGAAACTACCCTGATATTGTATTGAGGTCAGGGCCGGCCCACAACATTTGAGTGCCCTAGGCTCAATCACCATATAATGCCCTACACATTTTTCCAACTAAACAACATAGTCTATCGGAACATAGATTTCACTATATTTTTGGTTAGCCTTCCCTTTCATTTTTAGAAACATTTTTTACACTATGTTTTTGGTTGTGTAGAAGTATTTATAGGCAAGCACTTGCTTTCCAACCCATATTCTTCCAATGCGGGACAAAAGCACTTGTGTAAAACAAGACTCTTGTTCTCAAATCCTCAGTCCCACATCGCCTATTTAAGGGAAATCAACTTAAAGAACATTATATAAATTGATAGTCCACCCCTCTACTTATTCTCAAATAATAATGGGTCAAACCATGACTCAGCTGATTGGTTTGAATTAACCTTGGGCCTCTTGGGCTTCTTGGCTCTAAAAAAACTCCTATTCAAACCTAATATCAAAATATTTTGCAGTGCCCCAAATTTTGACATATTTGGGAGTGTCCTAGGCCCAAACCTTGGACTTGGGCCGGCCCTGATTGAGGTCCCTCACAAAGGGTGTTTTCCGTCAATTTAATTTTGGGAACTATTTTTTTTTTCATAGCCGAATGTTTGAGAGCCAGTTTGCTAGCGTCTCAACTAATTCTAAGGCCTTGACAAACAGTTTCCATCACAAGATAAAGAAAAAAAGTTCAAACTTTTAATACAAGAAATAAAACTAAAACGATGACAAGAAATGGCTAACCAATTATGGATTCCTTGTCTAGCAAAAGTTGGTCGGTTGACAATTACAAAGTTTCGATGGGTTTGGCATAATCATAAGCACGTTGGATTCCCTTTCTTTTGGATTTTTCTTCTATTACATTATGTGGACCAAGGAGTGTTCAAAATCTCATTCTTAATTGTTGGCTAAAGGAAAAAAAAAAAGGAGTACTAGGGGTAATAAGGGTGTGATGTTTCCGTTGGGCGCAATTAAACGAACCCTTAAGCTGATTAAGACAGGCGCCGCCGATTGGCCAATTGTCCTCGGGTCCGAAGTGACAAGAATCCATTGATCTAAGATTAAATGAACACGAGTGTCCCTTCGTATCTGTTGGAATTTGCATTGAATTTGACATTTAGAAGAAATGTGCAGTGTTCGTCGTATAGTTTTTCGTCCGGATGGGAGTCAAGTCCATCCAGATACGGGTTACACGGGGTTTGACGCGGCCTGCGCGTATTGATGTCGGTTTTGATCTAATTTGCTGTATTTTCTTATAAATAACAGTCTTGGGGGCCGTTAGGGTTTGGACTTTTTGAGTAAATCACTTTGAGAGTCCCCCCATGAGGCTCTTGGTAGATAATTAGGGTTCTTCGTTTGTCCCAGGTCCAAGGTTAGGCTCCTTTGGATACCATTATGGAGCATTCCATGTTGGGTATCATTGTGGAGATTCGGGATCCTTTTGGATTGAAGATTAGATATTAGAGAATTTAGTGTACGTCTATATCATATTTGTTTTTGTCCCTACATATTTGTTTGATGCTTCAATCTGAGTTACGGGTATAACCGGTTTTTTGTACTATCTCCTCGTTTGTAGTGAATTCTCTTGTTCTTTCCCATGAATTTACCTTCTTGCTTTGTGCTTGAGGGGAACCACGTAAATCTTGTGTTTCGTTCTTTCTTATTGATTCGTTTATATTCTCATACTTCGTGTTCGACACAACAGTATCGAACTCGAACACGTTACTTTAATTTTACACAATCGACAAAACAATAATCATTTCGTCTAATAATGGATATCCTCTAGCATCTAAAAGAAACTCAATAAAGATGGTTTCCTACAAAAACCTGTTATCGGTGACAAGCTACCATGGTAATGGTCATCCTACAGCTACAACCCTGAATAAGCTTGGGGCCGTCTTCAGGCACCGCCAAGTGATGGTCATGCACCTTCATTCACTACGCAATGATGAGTGACTTATATACTTGGTCTTGGATTTCACATGAAAATAGAACGAGAAAATATGTTGAGGCACTATGCTACAGTACTCATAACACACAAATATTTCTAAGTTTGTGGGTCCAAACACTAGCATGATTGAAATTCGAAGGGTAACCCATACTCCTCAGTCCTCCCAACACAGCTGCGTGGGGTAGGCGTCATCCAATCAGGCTTTGGATCAGTCATCTCAATCAATCGTTTTTTGAGATTAGCATTCACTGTATTGGTATGAAATGAATGTATGTATCCATACACATCAGTTACCACACATCTTGTTGGATGTTTTCTTAGCTCTGTCCCAGTGCATTTCGAGCCATAAGATTTACCAAAATCAGCAATATAACACAATCC
Source organism: Vaccinium myrtillus (assembly GCA_016920895.1). Classification (NCBI taxonomy): domain Eukaryota; kingdom Viridiplantae; phylum Streptophyta; class Magnoliopsida; order Ericales; family Ericaceae; genus Vaccinium; species Vaccinium myrtillus. The sequence continues at coordinate 35,453,572 of CM029271.1, read as the reverse complement.
AAACTTCTTAAATTTGGAAAGAGTCGCCCTGCAAGACGTCTAGTAGTCTTTGACTTGGTAATCGTAAGTCTCTGTCCATTCCTATCTTGCCTCGCTCTCGGGTTGGCCTTTCTACTTGACTAATAAGTGCATGGATCCAAAGAAAATAACTAATGGTCTGAATTTACAAGCCAAATTGGATAAAATGAATTAAAGAAAAGGAAAATCGTTTGCGGTCAAAAAATTGGAACGGGCCACAAGAAGACCATTTCAATTTTCAACCTCAGAGATGAGTTATTATTGATCTTATTTTCGCATGGTTGTCCTAAACATTGACATAATTTGTACATTCCCATGACTTCGTCATTCAGAAAATGAAAAGTCCACTGCCCATGCAATAGCCCCAAACCATGTTTTCCTTCCAGACGTACCAAATGATAGTGGTCTTTTCATCATCTTATATAATTATTTTTCAATTTTGATTTACATTTTTTTTAGTTTTCCAATACTCTCATCGAATGAAAAAGATGGTTTGATCCAAAATCTGATAAAGATTAAGAGAAAACAACAAAAAAAGACCGTGTAAAAAAATTGCAAAAACTTAGGCCAAACTCATCCTCGTTGTAGTTTCTAGATGATAATAGAGGTGGGAGACCAATACCCCTCTTTTTAGAGAAAAACTTGGGTGGTTGGGTATGGCAACGTGGTACTCGACCGTGCATCTCTGCCGTTTGGACATGCTAGATTTCTTCTCCCCTCTTTCATTATTTGTAATCTGCGTCACCCTCTTTTTAGAGAAAAACTTGGGTGTTGGTTGGGTATGGCAACGTGGTACCCGACCATGCATGTCTGCTGTTTGGACATGCTAGATTTCTTCTCCCCTCTTTCTTTATTTGTAATCTGCGTCATCCAAAACACTTTTGAACAGCTCAAAACGGTTTTGAAGGACCTAGATTTCTTCCCCCTCTCTCTATTTGCAATATGGCCGTCCAAAACACTTTTGAACAATGGAGATGCGTAATTGGGCACCATGTGGCCATATCCGACTAGCACCGAAGTTTTTCTCCACTTTTTAGATCTCCAGATTCGTGTAGTTGGAAATATAAGCAGTACAATCAGACAATGTACTAGTAGTAAAACCTTGTTCTAATCAAAGAAATCTAAACCCCGTACTAAAACAAAGATTGAGATACTGTATTTGAGGACAATCTCTAAGGATGATAAACAGCTTCGCTGTCGCGCCCAGAAGGCTGCAGGTCAAGCACCCCCGATGCATCAGATGTGGCCGTACCGCCGTAGGGTTATTTATTTATTTTTTTTGCACGAGTGTTGGCCGTAGATCCTCTGTTCCAGATTTACCTCTGTGTCGAGAGATTTCTGGCCGTTGGATCACTTGGAAAAAAAAAACAAAAAACAAAAACATACAATCTAATGATCCAAACTCCCTCGGCATAGAGACACAGGGACTTCTGTGATGTGCCGAGGGAGTTTCGGAACAGGTGATTTTGCACCGAGTGTTGGATTGTATTGGTATCAGTAGGTTTGAACCGGAGTAATCCCTTCACCCCTTTCCACAATCATTTCCATGTGTCTATGTGAGGAGAGGTGACCCAAGTACAAATTCTCGCCTACGCAAGTCCATTAACCATTACGACAGTCTCCTTAGAGTTTGACAGTTGTGACCATGATCAAGATTTCTCAAGTTATAAATAGTTGTAGTGGAGGTTAAAGAACCAATAGTTAAGCAAACAAAATAGTCAAACAAAAAAGATGCAGCTTTCCCCTTTTAATTTTTTATTAATCATACCTATAATCACTCTTCTAAAAGGTTAGTTAGAGATGAGATAGAAAAACCAAAAACCAGTTAAAAAGGGGCCAGACAGCTATCATGCGCCACATTAGAGTCACTATCCTTTTCCCTACCTAATAAAAAATATCAAAAGGAGTCATTTTTTAGGAGATTGAGACATGTTCAGGTCAATTTACATGGACGCCAACTAATTTCTTTCTCGGTTCGATTAAAGAGAGGGCATTTACGCCACAGAACTACGAAATTCACAAGAAACTACTTTGCGGTCTAATTCTAATGATCGATTTCTAATCAATTGTGTAGGTAAACATAGTCATTTTTTACGACGACCAGACATGTTCAGGTCAATTTACGTGGACTTCAACTAATTTCTTTCTCAGTTCGATTAAAGACAGACCATTTACACCACAAAACTACGAAATTCACAAGAAACTACTTTGCGATATAATCCCAAAGAGATCGATTTATAGTCAATTGTGTAGGGAATAAACACACCAACCAACCACACTAAGGCTTGTTTTGGCTTAATAAGTTAAGTGGCTTTTTACTGTTCCTTTTTTTTTGTCTTTATTCAATTTTTTTTTTGTATTTTTAGTTTTGCGTCAAACTTTTGCGACCTATTGATCCGTCTCGACGAGAGGAATCGGAAAAGTAAAAATTTTGACCGAAACTCTTAAATTTTTTCAAAAATACAGAATAAGTCAAAATAAGCAGCTTATTTTGACTTATTCTGTATTTTTGAAAAAATTTAAGAGTTTCGGTCAAAATTTTTTACTTTTCCGATTCCTCTCGTCGAGACGGATCAATAGGTCGCAAAAGTTTGACGCAAACTAAAAAAAAAAAAAAAAAAAAAAAAAAAAAAAAAAATGAATAAGGACAAAAAAAAGGAATAGTAAAAAGTTGGTTTACTACTTAGGCCAAACTTGTCCTAACATGAGTTACTGAGTTAGTAAAAGGAGTATCATGGAGGTGTATTATGGTTAACGCAGTAAAATTCAGTTGCTCTATAAAACGCCTTTCGACTTGACATTCCACACCCTCTCCTTCGCGAATCCGTTTATTTAACCGGCGACGACGGAGCTGCTTTTCTCAGATCGGCGAGTCTTTCTCTCTGTCTAGAAGGTGACTTTGTAGCTGTTGCAGTGTCGAATTGAGAGAGAGAGAGAGAGAGAGAGAGAGAGAGAGAGAGAGAGTTGGTGACAACTGGAAATTAGGTTTTTCCGAGTTTCAATTTGATTATTCCATCTTTTGTAAGTGAAATCTTTGATTTTTGTGTTGTTTCAGTATGATTTACTTGCCTTGAAATCGTTGTATGCCTGCTGTACCATATAGCAATTTTTTTTGTTCTTTCTGTATTAGTACTTTTTTTTGGTGTGGATTGGATTATGTATTTATACAGTTGTATATGCATACATATTAGAAAGTAAAACCATTTGTTGCTTTTCATTTCTTATGAAGTACTATTTCATATCTGGGCTAGAATTTGATTGAAAGCTCCCGTATGGACATAATCATAAATTTATAAGACAAAATACGCTAAAAGTTATGAGTAGATCTCAATTCTATAGGTTATGAGTCAAGGATCCGAGGGGCTTTAGATTTTTCCCCTGGAGATTTGAACAAGGGCTGTAGATGCTCTTAGACTATTCTTGATTTCGTTTATTGCTTTTTGTCATACCACTTTATGTTGCAGATTTTGTTTGATGCTACCTTTTATTGCGTAATTTTCTTTGTTATTGTTGATAGTAATGCAAATGTTTGTATTTGAGATTTTTTTTCTTTATATGCTTAAATTGTTGAAATCTTCAACTGAATATGCGTTGTTGGTTCCTTCTGCTTTTTGGTTAGTCAAGAGAGGGAGTGATAATTAGTGAAACTGCATTTTGAATAGAATACTAACAAACATTTTTCTTTCCCTTCCCTGATACTTAGAGTCTGCAGTTGGAACATGGATGTGTTGAGGGATTAATCAAGGGAAAGGAAAGCTTATTGAAAACCTAGCTCCTTTTTTTTTTCCCGCTTAATTGTCTTCTTATCTTTCCCTTCAATTTGTTCATTTCACTCTATAAATCTGTAGAGAATCCAAGCTCCAAATACAGTCTCGTGGGGGAGAAGTGATCTCCTCATACATTCTGAGAAATTCGAGAACTGGAATAACTAGTATAATGTGGGAATGTTGCAAATACATCATTTTCCTTACTCTTGTCTTTTCGCTTTGGAAGCAATTGTTGATGGCCCAATCTGAATGTGAGTTCTGTACAGGGACGGTTCTGGTGTTTCCTATTGTTTGGTGGCAAAGGGATCAGTAAAGAAATTATATGGGGCCCAGATGAGCAAACCTGATGTTATTGGCAGTGGAAGGAGGAGGGTTTTTCTCTGCTTCAGCTTCGGGTTATAGCACAGGCCTGACCCTTCTTCTCTTGGGTCAGAAGAGTGAGGAAAAATCCATGAGAGTTTCTCCTTGGAATCAATACCAGTTGGCAGACCAAGAACCTGACCCTCACCTCCAGCTGGCGTCTAGGAAAGATCGGCTTGTCCGTGGGTGCACCTCCTTTGTCTGCTTTGGTTGCAACGCCGCAGGACTTGAGAGCCCATTTCCTCTGAAAGTAGGCCCTGCACAGCAGCCCGGGCCTCCTGTTTCTGATGAGGGCCATGATCACTGCCATCCCACTGATCTTGTGGATGGTGACAGCGACAAAAAGAAGCTGGCTCTTAAAAGTAGCTTGAAGAAGGTTGCAAGTACCGTTCCAGTTTCTGGTGGGGTTGTTAATGAACATGAGGCATTGTGTGTGGACGCAAGCCATGACCCTGGTCTTTTGGAGACGAGGAAAGTGAAGTGGACAGATACTTCTGGTGGTGAGCTTGCAGAGATCAGGGAATTCGAGTTCAGGTATGGGATCTCAGGATGTATAATAACAGTTTTGTGAGTTTGTCATATATCGGCTTAGTTTCTCTATCAGTGGTGCATGGGTTTTTGGTAAAATTTTCCAATTATTGTATGATTGTGAATGTTATCAAAAGGTTTATTGATATATTGTTATCAATTGCAGTTTGTCTTGAATATCTTTGCGAACGTCCTTTTTGTTTCTTTGTTTTTAGTGCATATTTAAGGAAAGCTGAAATGACATCTCAAATCACCTATTGCAAGAAAAACATGTCAGGCATGTGTTCACTTATGATGATGTGAAGATAACTTAAGCTGAGACAATCAGTATCAATATATGTTTAGTTTTGGCTACCAAAGGCATTCATGCTATCCAACATTCGCTACTTGCCTGCTTACTGTTCTTGCCTTTGTGAGGTGTTATGCTTGCTATTGGTAATTATTTTCATAATCATACTGTTCAGGTATAAGTCCAACTAAAAGAAAATAGGTTTGTTTCCTGATGATTTAGGGGCATGAAAAATATGTATTTCAAATACTAGTCGTATCGTTTGTATTGTGGAGATTTATGTCATTTTTTAGCATTTGACCATGATACCAAAGGTCAAAAAAAAAAAGAAAAGAAAGAAGAAGACCATGATCCCAAAGGTTCATGTGAAAAAGAGAAGCATTTTAATTAGCATGTACTAATCTCCAAGTCACATAATCCGCTTTACTAGTCTGTTGGAGTTTAACAATCCACCTTTTAGTCCATTTTTATCTTTAATAGGTGCTAACTCTACCTATTCGCAAATGTCAATATTTCTCTTTCTATCTTTTGTACTCTTACCAGTCACCACACATCCATCTTAGCATCCTCACTTATTCAGCTATGCTCATTTTATTGTGTGTTCTCTCTTAGCTGCCCAAGCTTCTGTATCTCCTGGTGGTGACTACTTCCAAAATCCTTTTGGGCGTATTTGACTTGAGCTCTTCTCACAGTATTTATTTACATCCAACTGTTTTCAATTCTTATAATTGCAATTCATTTGTAATAGATGAATGGATGCGTAACAAGCTAGTGTCTTGAGTCAGCTTCTACTTGATTCTCCTTTTTTTTTATTGGATATTGCACTGTTATCGTTTATTTGAATAAGACAATGTTATGAATACCATGCATGAAACTTCTTGTCTGTCATGTGTATTGCGGAATGAAACTTACTTCTTGTCCTGTGTATTGCGGATTATGGCAGTGAAACGGGTGGATCAGATGATGAATTTGACAATGGACGGAGCTGTTCATGCAAAATAATGTAGTGTCAGACCGACGAGTGGGTTCGTCGACTTCTGGAGGGCCATGTATGAGGTAACATGGTTGAGTATTTGTTTACAGAGATTGCTTCATTTCTCCCATATTTTTGTCGACAATTGGATGAGTGAAAAGCGGTATTTCCAAGCCCATTGGACATAAAATAGCGAGATCTCCACGCAGTGTTACAAGAATTCGAACCTGGGCTGGCTTCACTAGGATTATTGGCTGTCTCTACATTCGATCGCCTGGAGATTTTCAGTTTTCTAGTTTTATTGTTTTGTACATAGGTTTTAACAAATCATGTGGTGCTTGTAACGATCCCTTAGGTGTTGTTTATGTACAAAGCCGATGACGATGTAGCACGTTACAATCTGATCACCCTACAAAATATCAGACATACATGCTTCGTTATTGTCTTCAGAAGATCGTGAGTATAATATTTTCGGCCTATGCTTCTTTCTTTTTCTCCCTCATGGTAACCAAGAACCATATAGTTAACCCGACGCACGGGAGCATCCACCCGCAAAACTTGCAAATCGGGTGATTGGGGTGTGAGGGTGTTGCTAGCAGTAGCAGAGTCCAGGACAAGGTGGTGGCTTTAGTGTATGTTTTCTTTTTTTCTTATAACCGGATGTCCGGGCTAGCTTGCGCGCACCTCGGCTAATTCCAGAGCCTTAGAGGTAACGACCGGGTATAACCTCACTGGCTCCAAGAGTTTGCAGGCAATGAGAGCTTTAGTGTATGTTTGGGTGTGTAGTGATGGACAAATGGCTAAGAAGGTGAAGGGGAAAGTTTGCTACTGAGAATATTAACTATGTCAAAAGGCACGTCGATCAGCTATCATTTCATATGATTTTAGAAACACACTAACCATGAGATAAATGGCATAAACGGGTTCCAATCCAGTGTTGCAACCCATTTGTTTTCAAGATCATACTTGTTTCAAAATTACATCAAATGCTATCGGACGTAGAACTTTTTAGCGTAATTAATGTTTCTGACAATCTCTAAAAAAATTGAATCGCCGCAACTATCGAGCTGATCCGAGAAGGGCAAAAAATGTACTAGTACTTGATAAGAACCCTCCACCTAATCCATCAAACCCGGTGTAGGTACTGCGCAGCATGCTATGAGGGCATAGCACTGTCGTGCCAATCATCGAAGACGTTCACCATGTAGAGCTCGTCGAGGTCTACATACGTACCAAAAATCAGCTCGATCGAATATCAATAAATGTCTCATCGGAACACATGTAACTTGTTGCAGTGGTTTTGATCTAGTGTTTCGGATCCATTCGAAATCATGCATTTCAAGATAATAATATTCCAATGAGGCACCTAACGATATTCAATTGAACTGATTTTTGATACACATGTAGTACTCGCCGAACTCTATGTGGTGAACGTCTCTGATCATCGAACCGACACGGGTACAGCGGCGCCAGTCCCCGCACAACACTCTGCGCAGCATCCTAGCCCATCAAAAACTGAAAAAGAACCTAATTACTCCCTCCGTTTTGCAAAGATAAAAAAAAAGGGCGTGTAATTTTTAGTAAAAAATTAATCCGACGTAAAAGAAGTTCACGAAATCATGCTTGAAAAATATTTTACTTTAATTCGTAAATTACATGTCTTTTCGTTGCACGTGAAATTTCTCAAACTGACTTATTGCTAATATGACTAGTGAAATTGAATTGATTTACGTGAGAGAATGACTTGTCTCGTTAAAATGCAATAATATGTTTACCGAGCCTGGATGAATTGGTGAAGACAGACTTCAAGCGAGCAGCCTGGTTGGTAGTTTGTCAGCCGCATGTAGCAGCCATGAGATCCCCCCAAAAACCAGACCACGTCACCTTATCCACACCCACAAACAAAACACTTCGGATAACTCACTGACAACTCACCACCATCCTCCAATCAAGAAAAAATGCGCCAATTCTTGTGAGAGAAAGTGTACATTTAGAGAGAGAAAACATGTCAGTGGCTTCATCTCCATTCCCAAACATCCGATTCTCAACTTCTTCATCATCATCATCGTCTTCCACCTTGAGATTCTCTAACCCCACCATATTTACCATACGCTGCTCCCAATCGGACGGCCCTCTCCGAAGACCCGCTGCATCGCCACCTCTTGTAAAACCCGTTCCCCCGTCGCCGCCGCCGCTGGTAAAACCGTCTCCGCCGCCGTCGTCTTCGGCGGCTGCCCCGCCAGTTGCGCCGCCTAAGCCTGCGGCGCCGGGGGCGGTCGAGGGTAAAGGGGTGATTACGTTGGAGTTTCAGAGGCAAAAGGCGAAGGAGCTTCAGGAGTATTTTAAGCAGAAGAAAATTGAAGAAGCTAATCAAGGACCCTTCTTTGGGTTTATTGCTAAGAACGAAATTTCTAATGGAAGGTAAAATCAGTGATTTAATCTAATTGTTTGGTTGGGATGTTAGTTAGGTATATGTTGATAGGTAATTGCAATTGGGTTTCCTGATTGATGTTAGGGTTTTGTTAAGGATTTTGAAAATAGGTTTTTCAAATTCAACAGTGAAATTGGAATGTTTCTGCTGGATTCTAGAAGTTCGTAGTGTTGAGAAATCAGCCAAATCACAACACACATTCAACCAAACAAGAAACAAAGAATGCAAGATGCGTGGATATGTGGTTCCCTAAAAGTGTGATTGGGTGCGTCCATGGCTCACAGTAGTTTTTACTAGCTCGAACTCTGAATAATCAGCAAAGCATAAACCAAACTGAATTAGGCTTGACAAACCCAATATGTATGGCATTGCTTATGCTTAAGATTGCGAATGAAAATTCCGTATCATAGACCAATCAATTGGATTGGGCACAATGACAACAACAACAACAACAGTAACAGAACCTAATGATTTGGGGGTATGGGTGGGGATGATTGGAGACAGACCTAACCTTTGGTAATATGCACAAAGTGACTGTTCTCATAATACCTTTGAAACAGTGGCCCTCCTAAACCTCCAAGAACCGAGGAGCTACATGGAGATTTTGCTGCAGAACCATGCTCCCAAATCAAAATTGAAAGGCATCAGGGAGGGCAGGACTAGATACCCAAATTATTTTATGTGCTCGTTACCTTGCCTCCTTCATTCATTCATGATTGACGCGGAAAATTTATTCATTTCGGTGTTCAAGATTTTCTTAATGGCTGAATAGTGCCTTGGTCTTTAAGCTAGAGGGCATAAGAACTTATCTCACGGTTCTAATTTGCGATTTCGCAACTTCTACTGTCTTTGGTTTGGATGACGTTATGTAGGTGAAATACCTATCTAAGTTGAGCTGTAATGTATAATATTGTTAACACTATCGATTACCAAGTTAGTAAGTAGTGATTTGAACTTTGCAATCAACAAATCTAGCATAGCGTCTTGGGAGGAAAAAGTTTACAGCTTCAAACTTTGCTTTGATGCAATGAGCACATACCATCAGATTTTTGCACTTGAATTCGTTTCTGTTGAAACAGATGAAACTCGGAAAGGAAAACATACTATCTGTCCCCAACTCCCCTTTAGGTTATTCATATTGAAATGGTACGAGAATCAATCTGCTATGTTTTGCTACCACAGACAAAATTTAAGTACAATAAACAATCAATGAGTTAGAGTAACAGAGAAATTTGAAGTTAATTCATGAATCATGCGCAATAGCCACTGAAATCAACACACTCTCTCTTGGCTTCCAATTTGAAGTGACCCTGTGGAGTAAGGTAGATGACATAAACTATTGAGAACCCAGAAATGTTAAGCTGTCAATATCGGAACAAAATCAGCAGGTTTGGAAGTTGGAACTATTAGACTCCGAGATCACATTTTTATAGTTGCTTTTGTTTATTGTATTCAAGATATCTGTTCAAACACGATGGGCCACTTGCACGCTCTTTAATTTTTGTGTTCCTTTTGTGACTCCATTTTTTATGCTTGAGGATCTAATATGTTGAGTCTACTCTCTTGGCGTGCTGTGAAACATTACCATCAAGTCTAGCTAAAGTGGTAACTTTGTTGTGTCCTAGCGTTTGAGGGTTCAAAAAATTGCCTTGTTTTGATTACCAAAAATTTGTTCATTGTTTCTTTTTCGAATCATTTCGATGAATCATGATCTGAGGAACTTCAACCCATCACTTGAATTCCCATTGTAGATGGATGGATATTCACAGAGAGAGCGTAAAGTGTGATTTTATTTGAATATGTTTCAAAGTTCTATTGTTTTGATTTTCTCTACAAATAATCCTTCAAATAAACTCTTTGCAATATTCTAGATTCGTCACTCAAATTCCTTATAAACTTGTTTCGCGCCCGAACAAGAATCAATTCGGTATTCTGTGGGTCCACTCGATTTCTTGACTTGACCTGAGATTTTTTTTTGTTTGAGCAGATGGGCAATGTTTGGTTTTGCTGTCGGGTTGCTGACAGAGTATGCAACAGGCTCAGACTTTGTCGATCAAGTTAAGATTCTTCTCTCCAATTTCGGGATCGCAGACCTCGACTGAATCCTCATCCGTATGGCCTCCAAATTCTACATTTGCTCTGTGTTTGATGTAATTTTCTGCTAGTTAATCTGATGTTTCATCTGCCACTTTTTTTAGTACATTTTGTTCTATCTTCATTTGTCTGTATCCCTCATCACTATATACAAGAATTCGAAGAGATATCTTTTTGATAAATAGTTCCATGGTTGTACGCAGAACACATCAATTGCATTGCTAAAAGGACACAGTGTTACAGGTGGAAAGAACAAACACTTAAGTTGAACCAAACTCATACACGACATAACCAGCTAGTACTTATTTGCAGACTTCTTATACAAAGTAGTAGCACACAAACACATGAACAAACAAGCACACATAGAACACCACCACCACCACCTTATAATTCCGCCGCGGTCTCGTAGTCCTCTTCCACCACCACAGAAACCAAAGACGGGTTGTCCGAATTCCTCACTGAGCAATTCGCGCGAATCTCTCCAACATTGCCTGTCAACACGCTCACCTGCCCCATCTTTATCATTGCATGCACAAACTTCTCGAAAAACAGTTCCTGATCCTCAGCAAAGCTCTCAACAATTTCCCTAGTCTTTTCATAGGTGTACAAATCCTCGTCCGACGTAAATAGGACTTCTTTGTTCACCAAATCGACATAATACTTGTTATCAAACCTGTTTGGGGTCCTAATATCCAGCATGGTAAAGTGTGTGGAATTTTTTTCGGGGCAGATTTCCTTGAGGTCATCAGCAAAGATTGGGTCCATGGTTGGGTCTCGCGTCGGGTAAAGCCGATTGGTGAAGGAAGTGCAGTGGCCGCGTCCGATGGTATGGGCACCGGAGAGTGCCACCAAGTCTGTGGCATCTAATTTCTTGGCGGCAAAAGAGGCGAGGAGGTGACTGATGTTGGAGGTCGGTGCGGGGATGTTGGCTAGGACTGCTTCCTGTGTTCCGAAGGTGAGTCCATCCCTTCTTCCCAAGGGGATAATGTATTCAGGCCCACCTGACTGCATGCACAATGACGGAGATATAAGAAGCACGCAAAGACATGTTATTTATTGAAAAAATTAGGACAAGGACAAAGCGGGGGACACATAAAATTCAAGGCAGGCGTGAGAACAGTGGGTGAACTTGGTTACTTTACCAGGTAAACAGCTTCACGTGCAGCAAGAGCTGTAATATCGGCGCAGGAGACGATCCTACCGCACTGGCTGTGAACAAGTTCACGGAGGTCGTTGATGATCTCGAATGCCTCCGCCCTCAGGCTCAGGTTCGGCGGTGCTTCCTGCTCGCTCGGATCGCTAGCTGTTCCAGCTATTAGCACTGAACCTTCACATCCCTACCATCATATAAATGAAAAATACTAGTAAAAACACTTAGACAACTGTACCATTTAGGCACTCTTCTGCTAGAGTTCTTTTCATTATATGTTTTTGGTGAAGATATGGCCCTTTATCAGCAAAAAAGCATGAAAAATAAGCATAATCTTAGTAGGTGACGACATTGTTACTCCCCCGGGTTCCCTTGGCGACCCAGGGCTGCCCCTTGGGGTCGGCAGGGCCTGCCAACCCCATCCGCGCCGTCCATTTCGCGAATCAACGGCTCAAATCTCACCTCTCCAAAGTGTATCCGAGCCGTCCATTGTTTGATGCAATCCGAGCCGTTGATTTGCGAAATGAACGGCGCTGATGGGGTTGGCAGGGCCTGCCGACCCCCACGGACAGCAGGCCCCCCGGATCCTTTTTGGTCAACGGTTGAATCAGTCTCCACATTACTTGGTGCATTGGCCGGATACCGAGTTATTAAAAAAGTGGCACCCTAGAATGAAAAACAGAAAACGAAAACGGTACCGAAAAGAATGAGCTATGAGACAATAAAAGGTAATGTTCACCTGAACAAAGCAGTCATGGAAGTGAACTCGAAGCAAGCCAGCAGCTTGGCCTATATCCTGTTTGAACACTTTCTTTAAATGTTTTCTGACAATAAATTCCAAATCAGGACAATTGGATTCATAGAAATTCAATGAAAGTCCCTTTACTATGTGTTCAGAGGAAGGGACATGTGTATAGGAATTAGCCTCTGAAAAGGCCAATAGAAAGGGCAGCAGAAGACAAGAGATTGCCAAAAAGAGAGAGGGTAATGAAACAACCTTAGAAAAAGCCATTGGTAATTTTGGAATTTTGGTTTATCATCTAAGGCAATGAAAGCACATGCTATTTATAGGAGATTGTTTGGTGATGCTCATTGACTCTCTTTTGGGTTTTTGCGGTTGGGCCTTGGAATTTCAACTTTTGATTTAACAAGGAAGCAATTCTTTTTCCATTTTTTTTCCCAAAACGATAGAATATTAGTATTTATTAGAATATTACGAGAACTAACCTCCTGCCTATACAGGGTTGGCTCAAGGATTTGTAGTGTCCTATGCCTAGTCTAAAATTTGTGTCCTAAGAGTACAACAACAACCACAATACGAGAAAGTCAAAACAATATAAAGTTCTACTAATCATTATATAATTGGGTAGTGATAATGCCAAAATTATTTCTGATTGTGCCAAAATTCCAATGCATAAAAGGCTCGTACATTTCACATAAGTACAAACATTTCATTGACTTCATTGCAAGTGAAACTCTCCGAAAATCTTGTCCAAGTGGACGTCAGACAAGCCATATTCGACATAGTAATTTCCGTTGGTCTTTTCATATGTTACTTGACGCACGTTTCAATTGGATAAGTATCAAGAAAAATAGGGTAGTTGTAAATTTTTATCCGGTATAGTTCCGTACCGAGGAAGTAGCAATCAGAAAGTCTTTGTTGAATATCCACTTTGATAACATTATGGTATTTTAACAGGGTACACTATCTTCTAGGAATTGAAAAATAAAAAAACACAATTTGGAAATTGTGCCGGCAGGCGCCTGGGGTATATAATACAGTATACCATTTGCTAACCTTGTCTCTACGCTATCTTCCTAGTATTCTATTCTCGTCTTTGAACCGGTCTTGCAACGTGCAGATTCTTTGTGATGATTATATCTTAGTCAGTCATATTCAATACGATACTCAAAAAAATATTACTGTACTATTATTGAATAAGGGTGGTTTTTCCAGGGAAGGTGGCTTTGAGAGGCGTTCCTGACGGAGTTATTAACATTTGGACACATGAATAATATAGTAGAGCGGGAAAATTGTGCCGAACACGTGGTACGAAGATGTGTGGAAGAATAGTCTAAACTAATAAAAAATTTATTCAATCAAACCCGGACCTTAAAACTATTAAAAAAAAATATTGGACCGTTACCTAATTTATGTGGGTACTTATGATAGGTAAATTGTCTTGTAACTAATTATATGGAGGAGAGTTACATGTTCTACATTTATATATAAAGACCTTATATGAGGGACAATGATATGAGATCTAATGGGAAATAATTAAGCTTGCTCTTCTTACTTCTTTTTATTTCGGGCATTTCATATACTTTCATATTTGAGTTCTATGGGCAACTACGACCGGGACGGTTCATTACCTCCTGGAGGACGTGAACTCTAGATGAGGATGGTTGCGAGCTTTGGGTTGGATCCTAGAGTCGTTGGTGTCCGCTAAAACCTTCACGCGGAGAGGAAACAATGACTTTAGGACAGTGACTACACGCCTCACAATCTCATAGGCTAGCTTTTCTATTTTCCTCTAATTACTTTGTTTATATTGTTTTTTATTCTTATGCTATTTTATTCTAATTCCTAGAGAAAATTCCTAACAATCTAAAGTCATCGTTTTGCAATTACGTGACTGATTTGCCCACCTTAAAAGGTTGCGAGTCATCTTCCAACAATTTAGTCAGAATTGAGCACACATTTTATGCAAATCCAATTCTTATTTCGTAGAGGAATTAAAAGGGAAATTAGTCTACGCATTAGATTAGTTATGTGAGGAAAAATACGCACTGGAAAAGAAAAGAAAAGAAAACAGATTAGTTAAACAACATGAATTGAGGTTTATCACATGATCACATGGTAAAATAGTTTCTAGAAAACAGACCATGAAATCCAACATGATCAGATTAAACTATAAGCATGTGCTCATATTTGGGTAGTTTCTGTACAAGGCAACATGATCAGATTAAAAGGAAAAACTATTTCGGGAAAGTTTAAACGATTAGAAAACCTTGGTTGGGAGTCACAATTTGAAAGAGACAAGTGCTTAATTTTATTTCTGATTGGTGTAATGTGGGGGTTGTGACTTTACATTTATGAGATATGTCTCTAAATATACCCGTGAAATGTGAGGGTTATATTTTGTTTTGAATATGAAATTTTATTTATCACTCCGAACTATACTCATGTTGTGGTAGAGTGTTTTTGAATATCTTGTAGGTACATGTTGACAACTACAAGAAGTTTCTTCATGCAAAATGAATATCAATATAATTTGCTCTAGACTAGCATTGAGGCTGGATCATATGAGAGTACATTGGTTTTATTGGGGCTGGACTAGCGCTGAGGCTAGATCCGAATATCGTCAAGGGGAATGATCAAAGCCTATAGGAAGTCACCTAGGGAGGTAACCCAATCTCTGACTGGAGATCCCATGAAGGAGATTCAATGGGTAATAACAATCCATATTGCGTGACTTGATACCAGCACTAAAAATATTTTGGAGACACCATATAGAGTTCTCCAGCTCATTCCTAAGGCATAGTGCAGAAGAAGTGATTGGTCAAGGATGGGTTTGATCCCTTAATAAATTCGAGGCGGGAAATTTCTTGCAAGGTGCATTTCGTCACTGTACCTTTGGGGAATTCACCTAAGTGGGAACCGTCGTGAGGCCGCGACTATGAGATTCGGGCTAATCTCTAGAAATTCCCATGAGAATCAAGATCCGGGTGCATGGCCATTATTAGCACCACCCCGCGAACATGTCTAATGGTTGGTACTGTGTGTGTGAGGGCATCCACAGTGGATTCTTAAAATGGATCCTAGGTGAGGTTCCTAAAATTTAGCAAGCCATTTGATCAATTATGGTCTTCAATGGGCTCCCAATGGTGGCTCCTAAGCATGGCTCCTAACCCATTAGCTAAATCTAACTAGCCTTGTAGCTAGCTCCAAGTGAGACCCAAGCCCTTTTAATCGTTTTTTTTATGGGACCCACACTTTTTTTTATTACTTTATTCACAAAATAGAAAATTTTCTTGCTAGTCCATTGGGTGCACGTATGCTCTCTATATTTAGCAAACTCTAGGAGTGTCAAATAGACCCCAATTAGGCTTATGTGTACACCTTAGGAGTCAACTTAGGAGCCATTTTTAGGGAGCCCACTGTAGATGCCCTGACGTGTTAAACTTTGGCTCAAAGGGTCTAGCTCAAGACCTAGTTCACTATGATCCTTTCAAAGTGAGGCCGTTAACACTAAGTGAGGTTCAAGTCCGGAAGACACCTACACCTATTGCACAGTATAACAGTTGCCCAATATATTTATTCAGTTGAATTTAGGTATTGCATTTTATTTGGTGTTAAGATTTCTAATTATTGGATTTTACTTGTTACTAGTTTTAAAGTTTCATTTTGTTTATTTGATGAAATTTTACGAATTTGATGGTTTTAAGACTTTCTAATTAATATTGATCTTCAAGGGTTAGTTTCAATTAAAGCACTATTGTGATTTGTGAAATACTTTCAAAATTCTAATAATACTTTCAAAATTCTAATAATGCTAAATTGTTTAAGTTTTTTTTATTATTTGGATTTTCTATTCCATAATGTTTGTGTTCTGGGATATTTATAATTCTCTGATTTCTAACTATGATCTATGTTTGATATCGAATTGTAGTTGATGAGTTCAATTGTTCATGTTGTTTTGACGTATATATTGACTTTCAAAGTTTTGAAACTTTTGTGGGGGATTGTTGGAATATTATCTTAAAAGTTCCAAAACTTATTATACAAAAATATGTTTATTGCTCATTTACTTATAGAGTTTATTGTGGGGGATATATGTAATTATGTACCCTAATGATTATTAATTTTATTGGACCGTTACCTAATTTATGTGGATACTTATGATAGGTAATTGTCTAGTAATTATATGGAGGAGAGTTACATGTTCTACATTTATATATAAAGACCTTATGAGGGGGAAAATGAGGGACAATGATATGAGATCTAATGGGAAATAAGCTTGCTCTTCTTACTTCTTTTTATTTCGGGCATTTCATATACTTTCATATTTGAGTTCTATGGGCAACTACGACTGGGACGGTTCATTACCTCCTGGAGGACGTGAACTCTATATGAGGATGGTTGCGAGCTTTGGGTTGGATCCTAGAGTCGTTGGTGTCCGCTAAAACCTTCACGTGGGGAGGCAACATTGACTTTAGAACAGTGACTACACGCCTCACAATCTCGCAGGCCAGCTTTGCTATTTTCTCTAATTACTTTGTTTATATTGTATTTATTCTTATGCTATTTTATTCTAATTCCTAGAGAAAATTCCTCACACATACTGCATGCCTCACTCAGTCGGAGGCCCAACACTGGGCGTGCCCCTGACTGCATGCCCCATTGGTTGGTAGCCCATTGCCGCATGCCCCTAACCTGGAACCCCCTTTTAACCGCGTGGAGGCTGCATCTGAATAGCCCACTAAACACGGAAGCCTACTTGACAACATGGGCTATGGATCCGCATGGGTTTTGAGCCCGCATTCCGCATAGGGGTGCACAAACACGGGGCCGAGCTTATACTAGATAATAACGAGATTTTTTCATTCCCAAACCCGGCCCATTAATAATCGGGCTTTATTTAATATGCCCAAGCCCGGCCCAATTAAAATTTTAATTTCCCAAGACCGTCCAAAAGCCCATTTATTTTTCTAAAGCATGTATCGCCAACATAAATTAAAAACGGACTTATAAATTAAAGTGATCTAAAAGATGGAACTCTACCATGTAAAAACTTCTCTCGAGTATCTCTCCTTTGAAATCACACTCCTTCACAGCAGACCTTGTAGAGCACAATAAAAATAAAAGGAAGAAAAAACTATGAGTTATTACTATAAGACATTAGTCTAATGGAAAAAAAACTTCGAAGTTTTCTTAACAGATTGCTACTACTTCAAAGTCATTCTCTACATAGGTAGTACTTGTAATTCATCTTCAGCAATGTCACGTTCATCAAGATAAACAAACTCTAAGCAGTTAGGTTCCAGCGATAACATATACATATATACGTATAGTATTAAAATAAAAATAATTATTTACATTGGGCGGGGCTTGGTTGGGCCTAAGAGGAATTCCCCAAACCCGGCCCAATTAATAAACGGGCTTAAAATCTCAACCCAGCCCGGCCCTATGGGCCTAAATATTTTTACCAAACCCTAAAAAAATTGGGCTGGGCTGGGCTGGGTGGGCTACCGGGCCGGTGTGCCCCAATAATTTCTGCATGGGCAATGGACCCGCAGGGGTGCTGATCTCGCAAAGGCCTTGAACCGGCAACTCTGTGAGCCAGTGATCCCTTTGAACCAGGTAGCCCACTCTCACACACCAAGGAATCCTCTAAAGATCAAACGCTATTACTTTTAAGAGGTCTGAGGCAGCAAGACCTCGCACAGATCAAGTACGAGGGGGAGAACAACGCACAAAGTATGACATGACCCTAGCCTGACATAACTTGAGCATAGTTTAACAAACGACTCAAAATAGGTCAAGACGTGGTCTCATTATTCCACGGCCTATACCACTTGGGTCTTCGGACAAGAGGCGATGATAAAGGAGTCGATTGAGACTCCCTAAAGAACGAGAACATGACGAAGAGAGAGATCGACTCGCCAAATTGACCTGGACGATTTGTTTCGCCTTAGCCAACTTGGCAAGGCTAGAGGAAAGCCATTTAGAGGCTTGGTCACTGTTTTGGCATGACCGAAGAGGTCATAACCATGCCATTTTTCAGGATTACTAGAGATTTTGTGGATTAGTGGCTAAGAGCAAGGGTTCGCTGCGGAGAGGCACTCGCGTAGTAGCACCCGCAGGGTGTCGCGAGCGCTGCGGGCTAGCAGTACAGAATGAATATCCAGACATGACCCATGTGACGCGTGCCTGGAATTTAAAAGTTGACTCTGCCCATAAAGAAAGGCCAAGTCTTCTATAAATAAAATAGAGCATCCCTCCTACATTTTAGGGCACCTTTTCCCAAACTTCGAGAGTGATTATAGAGAGAGAATATCCTTTCTAGAGAGCATTATTCTCATCAATAGGGGAATCTTGCCAAGGATTTCTTCCTTACTGTTAGGCA
This sequence comes from Vaccinium myrtillus, assembly GCA_016920895.1. Lineage (NCBI taxonomy): Eukaryota > Viridiplantae > Streptophyta > Magnoliopsida > Ericales > Ericaceae > Vaccinium > Vaccinium myrtillus. Next base: position 35,434,832 of record CM029271.1, on the reverse strand, counting down.
TTGTTCTTACCAGTCCACAGATTTCTGCTTAGTCATTTCAACTAATCATTCATTATTCTCGTACCTACTCAATTAATATTTGCTTCACGTACCCAAAATATCTTCCTTTTTACAACATCTATTGGGAAAGGCATTGAATTGACTTATTTTTGGAACAAAATAGCGTGGAAAACATAAGAGTTATTAAGATATTCACTTGGGTGTGATATGCGTCTAAAAATTAAAGAGCATGTGGAGTAATGAATTTATGGGGCTCAAGTATTGGGTGTATAGTTTGCATCTTATCTCGTCAACTACTCTCTTCGTCCCAAAATAATAGTCCATATGAAATAACGTTCAATTTTAGGATAAAAATTATTTTTAGATTTTATTCGCACTGAATTTAAAGATCTCGATTAGTTCTTTAATTTGGTGCAAAAAATCCAAAAAATTATTAATGGTAGTACCAAAAAATTGCACGTCTTTTATGAGGGACTATCAAAATGGACGGATGGAGTACTTTATATAAAAAAAAATAATCAAGGGGCGGTATGTTACGGAACACCTTAGATTTGGGAGAAGTGAATACTTAGTCCCACATTGATTGGGAGCTAGAGTTTCAAGAACCATATTAATACCCACATAGAATTATATTTCACCTCCTTAGGTACACCTTTGGAGTCCAAATGTTTGGGTTGAAAGTGAGTCTGTGATCAACCGGGTTGGGTCGTTAAAAATGGTATAAGAGCCTTGCCCTTATTCAAATGGTAGGAAGGATGTGATCTGCCACCACGGGTACTAGAGAAATTTGGGAGAAGTGAGTACTTTGTCCCACATTGGTTGGGAGCTAGAATATCATGGACTAAATGTCACATTTTTAGGTATACCTTTTAAGGTCAAGTGTTTAGTTTGAAAGGGATGGTCATTGGTCAGTCGGGTTGGATCGTGACATGTTAAATTATGTGAGGAGCAGCACTAGGAGATTATTACACTCTTCGAAACTCTCTCCATTTATTGTACCAATTTGTTGTGTTCGTTTTCGTTACTTTAAGTTAAATTGCCAAGTAATGCCTTTCACAGATTTTAAGAAGGATAAGATTAAGCCTTGAAAAAAAGGCAAAAGAAATGGCCAAATGGGTTAAGGCTTGGATTTTTCCTTAATGTGGTAGAGAAATGCGCAAACTCATTTTTGGTAGAGAAATTGATATGCCATTGGAGATTTCATTTTATTTATATTTATTTTTTTTTTATTTATTATTATTATTATTATTATTTTTTTTTTTTTTTTTTTGGGTTAAGATTGGAGATCCTTGCCATCTCCAATCCTGACCCATTTTAAGATCCAAACTCAAAATTTACATATAGACATTAAAAACTCATCTCCAATGCACGACTCAAATCCATCCCTATTTTGAGTTTTCTCCATTTCTTTGCCTAAGTAAGGGACTATCCAAATCCCTCTACACTTTTTCCAACGGCTTGAGAAAGAGAGAAATATGGGACGGAAATTTTGTTCGATCTAAGTTTCGCCGGAGCTGGTCAATTTTCGTAGGAATTTTGTTAGCTGCGTCGAAGCCCTGAGCTCAACTACTGATTTGAGGTTTGTCAAATCCTTGAGCTATTAATCTAAGCTTCACCAGATCTGCTAGCTGCGTCGAAGCTGTGCCGGAACTACCGACCTGAGCTTCCTTCCTCTCCCTTATTTACATGAATGCTATTGGGTGTTCAAAAAACAAATTATATTTGTGGGTACAAAATAGATTTCGCCATTTGGAGATGCTCATATCTGAATTAAATTTTTACTCAAATTTTAACTCAATTTGAATATTTAAAAACATAATAGTGATAGGTACACACCCTCTCAACCACTCCCCACCACACCCTCTCTCACATGTGTGGTGGGGCCCACTGGGACCCACCGGGTGAGCCCCACCACACATGTGAGAGAGGGTGTGGTTGGAAGTGGTTGAGATGGGTGTGTACTTATCATTTTTGTTAAAAACAAAGGTAAGGACTACTCCTTCTATCCCAATTTATTTGTCTTTTTTGGGAGTTCATACCACTTTTCAATCGGGGAAAAATTCAAAATGCATACTTTACATCAAATGTCTCATCGCCTCCCAAACTTTCAAAAAACTCAATTTTACTCCCAAACTTCCATTCCGTTATCAAACTAACTCATTCCGTCTCATTCCGTGATCTCACTAATGGGATATGCTGATGTGGACCTTAACGGGGCAACAAAACGTTAAATGGCCCAAAACGACGTCGTTTTGGACTTGCCTTAAAAAAATAAAATAAAAATTTCAGGCTTCATATTCCTCGATCAACTTCTCCTTTAAAACCCCAATGTCAGTCTCTCTCTCTCTCTCTCTCTCTCACTGCACACCTTCTCAATCTCACTCTTCTCTCTCATGACCTCTTCTCAATCCCAACTTTCTCACTCCAGAACCCCTCTCTCTCTCCTTCATGAACACCTCAGTCTGTTGATTGACTTGCACGGCGACAAAGACGAAAACTAAATCCCTCTCAAGAACCAGTTTTGTCGTGCGGTCGTTCAACCGAGTCAACTCGGTCTGCATCTCCTGGCAGTGGCTAGTGATTGGTGGATGTGGTCTTGGTTTTGGGGCGGTTTGTCGTGATGGGTTTGCTTCGTTTTTTGCCATGAATGAATTGGTCTCTGCAACTCTCTACAACAAATACTAAGGTACATTTTCTGGTCTCTCGAATGCAATTGACGCGATTGTGGCATTGGATGGAGACGAGCATTATCGATTTGATTACGCGCAGGGACGGAGCTAGGAATATCACTATGCAGGGGCAGAATTTTTTCCTAGAATACTTTGCAGGGGCGAGCCTATATAATTCAGAAGAAAATTATTATTTTTCCTATGGAATACTAGAGGATTTTTTTTCCTTGCAAGGGCGACCGCCCCTACTAACCCCCCTCTGGCTCCATCCCTGATTACGCGTTTAGGAAGCAAACCTGTTGAGGAATTCAACTGGGATTCTTTCATTTTCTCTCGGCCGCTATATACATATATGTATGTATATATGTATACACACACATTTGATTCATTTGACAATTCATCTCATACATCTCTTGTGTTGATTGATTCATCGGTTGCTTCTCTTGATACAAGATTGTGATGTATTTTTCTTGTAAATGCGCTTGGATTTTGCTTCTGTTGACGGCAGTTTGGGGTTTTCAGTACAGCTGCTGTGAAGGATTAGGTAACAAAATGTGAATTTTTTTTTTTTTAAGGCATGCCCAAAACGATGTCGTTCTGGGCCGTTTAACGTTTTTGTTGCCCCGTTAAGGTCCACATCAGCATATCCCGTTAGTGAGATCACGGAATGAGACGGAAGTGGAAGTTTAGGAGTAAAATTGAATTTTTTGAAAATTTGGGAGGCGATGAGACATTTGGTGTAAAGTTTGGGGGGCATTTTGAATTTTTCTCTTTCAATCGATTATATCTTGTAATTTGCATTGTTTTACGTGATTTTGAAAATATTGTTTTATAGAACTAATTGAGATTCAATAAGATCCATATTAAATATAGATTCACCACTGATTTAAAGTTATACTCCCTCCGTCCAGATTTGTTTGTCCATTTTGGGAGTTCGTGTCACTTTTCAAATGATTATATATCTTATAACTTATAATGTTGTATGTAATTGTAAAAACAATGTCTTAAATAACTAATCGAGATCTATCAAACAAGATTCATATTGGACATAATTACTTATCAATTTAAAGATACTATCACTAATTTTTTATCCGGTTGCAATAGAACGAGAGACAAATAAATTCGGACGGAACTCTTTACCTTTTTATTCGGTTAGAGTAGAATATGGGACCAAAATTTGGCGTCAGTCGAGTAATAAGGACTGGGCATGCTCAGGAATTTGGGGGGCTCCGTCTCTCTTTTTCTCGCGCGAGCACGAAGTTGGGGCTCGATCAGCTGCAGTCCTCGTCGATTAAGACACGAATCTGTACTCTCTCTCTCTCTCTCTCTCTCTCTCTCTCATATATATATATACGTGTATCTATCGCTTTAGCTGTATATGCGTGCGGGCGAGTGTATACACATGTTTGTTCATATCTATCGTCTGAATGCAATGGATGGGCAGTTCAAACCACGATGAACGGGCCAATTTTTCTTGTAATTTTGTATATGTTCTTCAAAATCAAATGAAATCAGGCTAATTAGATGATACGAAGCCATTTTGTTCAAAATCATGAGGACCCTTTTGTATCTATTGAAGAATTTGCAACTTGCCTTCTCGTGACTCTAATTATTTGTGCAATATTGTTGTTATCAAAGCATATGTGCACCAGTATATTTAGTAGTTGAAGAAGTTTTGAACTTTAAGAATTCTTTAACATACCATTTGAGAATGCTGTTTTAGTTAACATTTGTAACTTTGGAATGTAAAAACTGGTATATTTCATTTCTAACTCTTTAATTTGACTTCAAGTTTCGCTCGTTGAGAATTGTGATCAACCAAGGGTGTTTCTTGGGGGCCCTAAAGAATTTTGCATAGGGCTATGAACAGTGTTCTAAAACAAGGTCTAGAAGGCCGAGTACTCGCCGCCTAGGCGCTAGAAGGACCCTCACCGACTAGCCCAACTTGACTGATTATCCCGACTAATTGCCCGACTAGGCACCGAGTACTCGGCCCTGGAAGCTAGAAGGTACCCGGCCGCCCTGGGAGCGCCTAGCGAGTTTAAGAACCTTGGCTATGAACAACCCTAGCTACTCGAGCTTTGAGTTCTTTTTTTTCTAATCCGTTTGTAACATAAACAATCATGCTTGAACAATTTTTTGATGCTCATTAAGCTTTCAAACCATGCTCGAACAAACTGCTATTTGGCATGTGGCTGAAGATCTATAAAAGATTCCAGCTATTCGAGATCGGCTCGATTAAAACTCGTTCGAGATCGGATTGTATAATAAACATTGAAGCTCGCTAGGTTTTCAAACCAAGCTTGAACAACTAACTGCCCAGACCATTTATCATCCCTAATTTTGCTTCACTTCAGCAGGCCATATGTTCACCAATAATAAGAGACAAGAAGAGCGAACCGGAAAATATGGAACTCCAAGGCTTCAATATCTTCAGGTGAACTACTTCGCAATTTCAAATATTCTTATCAGATTGTTGTTAAGCACTGCTGGATCATCATTCATTGAAAACAAAGAGCTCTGTTAGCTTTTCTTAATGAATTTGTGTCAATGAAATGAGCTTCAAAGGAGTATGATTTTATGCTGTCGATGTTAGGGTACTAAACTACTGTGAGACGAGCATACTGTTGGGAATTTTTTCCCACGTTAAATGCATTTTTTTGGAAAAGGGTTAGTGGTTGGTTGGTGAGCTTTTATTAGCTGTTGTTAATTGCTCTTTGGAAACTCCATGGAGTTTATTGTAGCCGGCTGTGCGTGTCCCATGGTGCATTTTTGTTTTTGATTGGTTTAGGCCTTTTCTTGGCAGTTGAAGAGTCTTCCTTTGATGTGTATTAAAGGGCAGCATATAACATATGTGCAGTGTGTGTGTGTCGGACAAGAGAGAAAAAGAAAGAAAACAAGTGTAGTGTGTGTGTTGAGAGAAAAGTGTGAGAATATTGGTGAGTGTCTGTGAGATAAAAATCCAAGTGAGCATGGGCTTGGGTTGGGTATTTTTATCTCATTGTAACTCATTCAATATTAGTGAAAATTGTTCTCTCTCCCGTGGATGTACCCGATTTTGGGAAACCACGTAAAATCGTTTATGTTCTTTGTTTCGGTTTATTTGTGCGTGTGGGTGTGTTTGTTGGATCGATCCTCTACACATACATTCTGTATACATCCATTAAGTTCACTTCTTTAATCAAACTAGTTATGTTGAACTGACTAAGAGTCAAGTACTAGTACATTACATGCGAGATATATAATGTAGGACAATTCCAGTGCTCTACAAGAAGTACGTATTCATATTTATTACCAACTTAATTTTCTGAACTGTATTCCAGGAGTTGGTGACTCAGTTTCAGAGTTCAACTAGTGAAGGTATGTTGGCTCCATTTTGTGTTCTGGTGTTTTTTCATGCTTATCATCTTTTTTCATTTATAACTAAAAACTATCCAGAATTGACCTCAATTTTCTATATTAGCAAAGCTTGACAATCTTGCAATTTACTAACTTTGGATATGGTGATAACTCAGCATAGGCTTGAGGCACTCTTGAGCATAGAAATTGAAGGCCCCTTTTGCTTCTAGTATTGTAGGAGAATAATTTGTTATTTGATTGCCAACTGTAATTGCCAACTAACCTTTTCCATTTTATCTTGCTCATCGAAACATCAACTGTTACCATCTAATGTAAGTTATTGTTGCTTGTGTTTACAGAATCGAAAGAGAAGATAGTTGCTAATTTGGCAAACTTTGCATATGATCCTTACAATTATACCTTCCTACGCCAGGTTCAGAATCCTTGAACGAATGGTGAACCACATGTGATTTAACTCTTGATCTTATCTTGCGGTTTTATGAACAACTGTTTGTTATTTTAAACAGCTCAATGTTTTGGAACTTTTCTTAGACTGTATAACCGAGCCAAATGAGAAGCTTGTGGAATTCGGCATTGGAGGGATCTGCAATTCTTGTGTCGGTAGGCCAAAGATCAAGACTTTTTGCTGGATGCTTCAGTATGATTCTTAAGTCATGTTCGAAAACTGGTGGAGGGAGGGGGATTGGACTATGAATCTAGTGGGCCCATTACTCCAGTGTTTCATTCCATGTTTGGAGAGCTGGACTAGTAGTCAAGCCGAGCTGTGAATCTCCCCAAATGTATGTGTGCTGAGTCTGTCCAGTCCGCCGGACGATCTCTCTCCATACATTATCCTATATCACACTAATGGGTCTGTCCAGTCTGCCATACTGTCTCTCTCCATGCATTATCCTTGATCACACTAATCCCCCTCACTCTTCAACCAAAAAAACACAGATATAACATTCCCTACACGATTCCTACCTCCAACCATACAACCAACTTCACTATTGAATCCCTCTTCTTCTTTGATATTGAGTGATTAGTTAATTTTGTATGTGCCTCCATGTGTCTAAACTCTAAACTGTTGCATTCTCTCTGCAGATCCAGAAAATGGAGCAATTATCAATCAATGTAGTGGAATTCCTCTCATCATTCAATGTTTATCAAGTCCTGTGAGAAACACTGTAAGGAGAACATTCTTTTTTACCTGAACTTGTTCGATCGTCACTCACAGCTCATGCTATCTCTCAACTTTTTATCCAATGGTTCCCTTAGCTTTCATTGTTCACAAGTAAAATTAACATAGAAATTTGGAAGGGAAAAAAGGAGGGGGGGGGTGGTTTACAGAGGACTTGGTTGTAACATGAATCATAAAATCAACGAAGGTGGGTAGCTTGGCCTAATGAGAAATGAACTCCCCTTTAGTTAGTCTAATCAAAATCATTAGCTAGATCATTTTGGATACTTCTTTGAATTATACGGGACCTCTCATAGTATATTTACATTCATGGAATAATGTATTCATTGCTGATCTTTTGGTTATAACATGTTCACCTTTTTGTTTTCGTCAATTAAATTGTAGGTGAATTATGCTCTTGGGGCTCTGTACTATCTCTGTAATGATTCAAACAAGGACGAGGTTTTGAGGCCCGAGGTGGTAGATGTCATCAAAAGGTATGCTGCGGCTGGTGCAGTTAGTGTAGGGTTTAGTAATCTAGCTCAGGCATTTCTAGATAAGCACGTCTGCTGAACGCAATTGACTGACGTAACCTTCTTTTTGCATCACTTAAGTTTTAATGAACAACAATGCTATGTTGTTGCTTCTGCATTCAGAACATCTTAAACCTGCGTAGTTGCTTTGCTATACTCTTTGTTTCTAAGGGCTTCATATGTTTTAAGGTTGATGAATATAAACTTGGGACTTTCGTCAAGTGTTGTAACATTGTTAGTGAAAAAGATATATCTCAGCAATAAAAAAAAATGAAAGGGAATTATTAGGTCTTTTTTTTTTTTGGCACGTATCTCCTTTGACTGTTCATGCAGAGTTGTTGTAGGTTAAAATTTCCAAGTAGGTTTCGAAATGTCATAACCAGCAATATTGCTGGTCAAAAGCAGATGAGTGCCTAACATGGCCTTTGACATGACATTGCACGGCTGATTGCAATTCAAACTTTACACCTAAACCTTAGACAATTGCTAGTGGTGAAAGTGATAATGAATTTGACTTTACCCGAAAGATGGCATCATGAGTGGCGACCGAGTTTCGTGCACGCAAGCTGGCCTACACCTGTGCTCTTCACTAGACTCGAAGTCCCACAGTTCTTTGAGGATTAACTTAGTTTCATTCAGTAATTCTGTTGATTATAAGTGCCTACTCAAAAATTTGTGTCAACCCTAAACGTAGGCATTCTTACTGAAGCCTTTGATGTCTGCTATCTTTCCATGTTTGCTTGATGTTTGGGAAAAATTCGAAAATACGATGCCAAATTTCCAAAGATTAATTTCAAATTGATAATAAACTGGAAATACAGATTACATGAATGATAATGCGAACCGAGTCCTGTGAAACACAATCTCCTTAAAACAGATTTTCTGCCAAGCTGAGGGTTTTGGAGGTTGCCCCGGCATCTGTCTCCCACGATAAAGTGGCTATGCCACAATCGGCAGAACACCACCGAAGACCGCCTTGATGAATTAATCTCGTCTGTCCCATGAAATCGCTAGAATGAATGCACGCCATCAATCTTGCGTCATGGGGTATCAATCAGCTGCTCTATTAACTGCCGTATGTCCAGATTTGATAAACCTATAAAGGACTTTTTGATTGCCTCGAGAGACCTTTCAAATATCCCGATTTCATTTACCGAATTCTGCAAAATCCCGAACAGTTAATTCTTTTGATTCTGCTTCATGCTATGGCCTGTTTTTGTTTGTTGCCCAATGGCGGGTAGATGTATCCAGCTGCAACAGTTCCAACTCCACCAGAGCATATAAACTGTTTAGGGGGTCTTGGCTCCTCAAACTTTTGTGCCGGATACATGACAAAAGAATTCCTTTGAAATCACCCCAATTTAGGAATCTTAACTCGGCCTACGTCGAAACAAACTAATCATACGACGTTATTAGACTGATAAATAGTTCCCTCTAGGGTTTTAAAACGCGGTATTTGGAAATGTAACTGTCTGGGTAATGCGGACATAGATCAGACCGTATCGACCGATATGTAAGTACATGACGGTATCGGACGTTCGAAATCCCGTTATGTAACGGCCGATACGATACATTACTGCCTTTGTTGAAAACCCTGTTTCCCTCACATTTGGTTGTATGCAAAACCATAAATTACATTGCCAGAGGACCCAAAGTTACAGGTGAAAAGAAATAGACAATCAATCAGTTAAACCAAACTCATATACAACACAACCAGTTACTTATTTTCAGAGTTCTTATACAAAGCACAGAAGCACACAAACACGGTAATAAACAAAGACACATAAAACACCGCCAACTTATAGTTCTGCCGCAGTCTCCAGATCCTCTTCAACCACAGAAACCAAATTCGAGTTATCCGAATTCCTCACAGAGCAATTCGCGCGAATCTCTCCTTGCTTCCCTGTCAACACGCTCAACTGCCCCATCTTGATCATCGAATCCACAAACTTCTCGAAAAACAGTTCCTGATCCTCAGCAAAGCCCTCGACAATGCCCTTAGTCCTTTCATCAGTGTACAAATCCTGGTCCGACGTAAATAGGCCTTGTCTGTTCACCAAATCCACATAGTACTTGTTATCAAATTTGTTTGGAGTCCTAATATCCTGCATGGTGGTGTTTGTGGATTCTGATGTTGGGCAGATTTCTTTGAGGTCCTCGGCAAAGGTTGGGTCCATGGTTGGGTCCTGAGGGTAGAGCCTGTTGGTGAAGGAAGTGCAGTGGGCGCGCCCGATGGTGTGGCCGCCGGAGAGGGCCACCACGTTGGTGGCATCGAAGTTCTTGGTGGCAAGAGAGGTGAGGAGGATACTGGTGTTGGAGTCCGGACTGGGGAGGTTGGCTAGGGTTGCTTCCCTTGTTGCGAAGTTGAGTCCATCCCTTCTTCCCAAGGGTACATTGTATTCAGGCCCACCTGACTGCAGTTGCAAGAAACAAATGAAATGATCGTCAGGACATGCAGATTGACTTGAATTAGGTGCACGAACACAAACAGAATATGGTGCATAGGAGTGCAAAGTAGCCGAGCCGAGTTTTGTAGAGTTTGAGCACTAAACGAGCCAAAAATCGAGCTCGAGCTCGGCTCGTTTGTAAACAAGCCGAGCCCTTAATGAGCCATTAACGAGCCGAGCTAGGGTAATTTACTTAACGAGCCTTCTTAAACGAGCCGAGCGAGCTTTACCAAGCTCGTTTACTAAACAAGCCTAAAACTCGAACTCGAGCTCGGCCCAATTTCTAAACGAGCCAAGCCGATCCGAGCCTTAACGAGCCAAGCCAGCTCGGTTCGTTTGCAACCATATGCAGAATGGTGGAGACCTAAGAAGCACGGGTGCATTACACGAATTCCACATGCCACATACACGTTTATGTCAAAAATTAGGACACTGATACAACCAATTTTGTATGAGAGGCATATCGTATAAAGATCAAGAGCATTGTTTCTATCAATTTAGGAAGAAAGACATTGAACATTATTAATGTTAGTAATACAACAATCACTACATAACTAGTAATGAAATAAGCATTCATGCCATTTTCGACTCTGGCAAGTTTTAGGTATTGCATCCTGACATCCAAATGTGTCCTCAACGTATCCCACTAAATAAGTTTTACGGAAAACACATATTTAGACAGGTTTGACCCGTGTCCAAAGCGTTCCCATGCCGTGTCCATATCTAACACGCGTTGAAAAGATATACGTGAGGCCTATAGACTCGTTTGTGCTTCTAATATGGAGAAAGCAAGGTGAAAGATTTAAATCCTGGATCCTCTGGAAAGAGAGCTCTGTTAGGATAAAATTCTCCCAATGTAGTATATCGAACCCATCAACGTTTATCAAACTCATACAGGCAAAGTTGGACCTCATGTTTGAAGTTGTGCAACAATTAGTGAGAAATGGGTGAACTTGGCTAACTTACCAGGTGAACAGCTTCACGTGCAGCAAGAGCGGTAATATCAGCGCAGGAGACGACCCTCCCACAGTGCTTGTGAACGAGTTCACGGAGATCGTTGATGATCTCGAATGCCTCCGACCTCAAGGTCAGGTTTGGTGGTGCTTCCTGCTCGCCCGGCCCGCTAGCTGATCCATCAAGCAACACTGAAGCATCACATCCCTGCCATCATATACATGGAAAAAAGGGTCAAATTTTTAGACAGTTGTACCTCGGGCACCATTCTGCTAGAGTTTTTTGTTATCGATCATCGCTACCAGTACTTGTCGCAGAACTAGCTATATAGCAGCATAGCTTTAGCGATGCGAATACAAAGTTGAGTTTCAATAGAATGATTTGTTTTACAAAACTAGTTTTGTGTAAAGATGTGGCTCTTTATCCGTGAAAGGCATGTAAAATAAGCATAATCTGATAATCTGAGCATGTAAAATAGCGTTCAGTCAGTTTTTAAGTTGATGTATTGTAAGATAATGACCTGTCACGGTAAAGCGCAATAAGTCAATTTTGAGTTTAAGTCAAGAATTGGAAAAGGCCTAAAATTGCAGTTTTTATTGAACTTGTTACAAAAATTTTGCGAATCAAATACAAAATAAGTATAGGGGTCTTGCTAACCTCACCCAATAGTGCAGATATCAATGTATATTTCATTGACTTTCTACCTATTAATGCAGATATCAATGCAGATATCAATGTATATTTCACAGATATCAATATATGTTTACGGATATCTATGGACTTTCTACCTATTATCCTCTACCTAGAGGTAGCATTTTCCATCAATATATAGCACAAGATAAGCACCTTTAAGAAGCCAGAACAACTGAGATGTGATTAAGATCAGCATTCAGCAAATAAATAAAAAAGGAATGGAATCCTATCTGATCCTTAATTTGAACTGAATGGGCCAGTCATTAGGTTGGACCGAACGGGACGATCCAAATCTGAACCGTCCATTTGTTGCAATTAATGGTTTGGATTGTTCTATAAGTCTAAAAAATAAGAATCTCTGAGCAAATCATTAGACCGGAGAGCTATGAAGCACGGATACGGATACGAAATAAGGATATGGATACGCGGATACGCGATTTTTCCAAAAAATCGGATACGATACGTTGGGGGATACGTTGAATATAAATATATTATAAATATATATAATTTTTAGTTCCTAAAATTTCATTAGACAAGTTCACCATTACAGCACAGGAAAAAAAAAACTAAAAAAACCCTAAAAAATGTATCCGAATACTCTAAAAATGTATCCAATACGTATCGGGAGCGTATCCGAGCGTATCGGTAACGTATCGGAGCGTATCCAAATAATAAAAATTTAATTTAAATTACGGATACTCTAAAAAAACGTATCCAATACGTATCGGGAGTGTATCCAAGCGTATCCGTATCCGATACGCGTACGATAGGCGATACGGAGGTCAAAATAGAGTATCCGTGCTTCATAGCCGGAGAGGACCGAATCCAATATAAAACTAATTCCCACTATTTTTCAGTTTGGGATGTATTGGTTTCCACCCCAAGGGACCACGGAAATGATAGATTAAAAATAAACAAGTAAAAACAGGACAAAAGGGCATGAAAAATAATTTTAAAAAATGGTTTTTTAATTTGATTGAAATAGATAATAAAACTATGACTGTTTTTTAAATCATTTTACCCTCTTTTTTTTTTTTCCCCTTATTTGAGAAAACATGACAATCAAGAACAGAATAAGCCACAAGACAATAGTATAAAGCTTATTATGTAGAAATTAGTTGGTATATTTACCTGAACAAAGCAGTCATGGAAGTGAACTCGAAGCAAGCCAGCAGCTTGGCCTATGTCCTCTTTGAACACCTTCTTGAGATGTTTTCTGACAATGGATTCAAAATCAGGACACTTGGTTTCATAGAAACTCAGTGAGAGTCCCTTTACTATTTGCTCAGAGGAAGGGACATATGACTTGGAATGAGCCGCTGAAACAGCCAAGAGACAAGAGATCACCAAAAGAAGAGAGGGTAAAGAAGAAGAAGAAACAACCTTGGAAAAAGCCATGGTTGATGTTTGTTTGGTTTATCATCTTATGCAGTAAAAGCACATCTTATAGGAGAGATTGTTTGGTGATTGTTGACTTTTGGGTTTTGAAAAGTCTGTGGTTTTGGGCCTGGGACTTTCGTGGCGGCCACAGGCTGGTCAAGTCACTGTTCTTCTGGTTAAGATATTTGATATTTCACCTTTAATTAGGTGCGTCTTTTTATTAATGATATCTTGACAAATTTTCAGAGGAGGTCTGTTTGAATGCTTCCTTTTTTACTTTTCATTTTCTTATTATCGGCTTTTGATTGTGTGGTTGTAAAATAAAAAAAAGGCGTTATGTGAAGATGTGTTTTAGTTTTTTGACATTAGAGTGAAGAAGTCGGGGAGGAGCCTCCCAAACACCCGCGGGTAATGACTAGTTCTAACTTAGAACACAATTACAACAACACTTCCGCTTTTGTTGAAAGAAAAAATATTCTTTGCTCGAAAAATTATTTAAAATTTTCAACAGATCGGATCATTTGTCTAGGACCCCGGAGTAAGCCCCACAAAAATATCTGTCCCTCGCCAATTTCGTCGGTAAGCATTTTGGATTTTTACAGTGTCTGTACGGGAAAATATCTTCTACAAACTTGGAAAGTAAAAATAAAAAAAAAACTTGACTTGTGCTGCAGGGAGTGGTTATCCTGTGGACCTATACAATAATCTTATGGGAAATGCTAACGAGTGTCATAGTGTACCCGTTAAAAGTATAAAAAAGTACTACTCTACAATTTAAAAGTACACTTGTACTTTAAAGTACATCTTTAAAGTACATCTTCCACAAAAGTGTATTTTTTGTACCCTTAACGAGTACACTATGGCACCCGTTAGCATGACCCTAATCTGATTGATTGATGTTGTTTTTCAGATATTATATGTTAGAAAATGATATCTCTTTAGAAAATGATATCTCGAGTTCTTGTATCATGTTGGAAATTTGAGAGCATACTTATTTGATAGTGCTGCTTGAAGCTCATATTTCATCATATTATATAGTGTTCGTTACCATGTCAGTAGTAGTTTTTTAATTACCTCATCTTTCATACATATACAAATATATATACTCCTATCTAATATCCCTAACCGATGCAACCAAGGAAAATAGTGAGTATCATATGTCGAATCAAGGTTCTAAAACTTGCTAGGCATTTCTACGGCGGCCGGAGACTTTCTAACTTTTAAGGCCGAGTACTCGGCGTCTAGTCGGGCGACTAGCGGGCTAGTCAGATTAGTCGACGAGAGGCCTTCCTACGGCTAAACGGCAAATACTCGGCCTTCCAAACCTTCTTTTGGAACATTGTGCCAATTAAGAAGTATCTTACAAGAATTATGTCTTACAACATAAGCCTTGAATATATATATATATGATTAATTTAATTCCAGTCAGGGCTCCCGGATTTTTAAAAAATCCACACCTCATAGATCCCGATCGAATTTCGACGATCCGAACCGTCCAATGTGTTTAAAAGGTGTTTTTAAGGGTCTCCGCGGGAATCAGCAAAAAAAAATACCTGGAAGGGCTTGATCCGAGCAATTTTTCATAAAAACTGTATATGTTCGTTTTTATGTAAAAATGCTCGAATCAAACTCTTCCTGGTATTTTTTTTGTTGATTTCTCCCGGGGACCTTTAAAAACAACTTTTAAACACATTGGACGGTTCGGATCATCGAAATTCGATCCGGAGAGTGGAGGTCCAGATTTTTTAAAAATCCGAGAGCTCTGACTGGAAGTGGACTGTATATATGATTACTCTATCAGTCTTCTCTGCGCTAATTAAGAAGTACTATCTTACAAGAATCATATCTTACAATAAATATATGGTTACTGATTAGTCCTCTCTGCGCTATATGTTCCAGTCCTATATTTCAACCGAACTTGCAATGCCGAGGCACTTTCTGAAATTACGATTATAATCGATCAATTTACAGAAATTCAAATAAAGTACTACAGTAATTTAGTGGACCCACAATGACTTCTAAGCCCAGTTTTTCAAAAGATTTTAGCACCCAGTTGCTAAAATCACCATATTTCAAATCAAAAAATAAAGTGGTTTCATGTATCATTTTTCGATTTTTTTCGCACCAAATTAAAGTACTTGAGGAGTTCTTTAATTTGGTGCGAAAAAAATTGAAAAACGATACACGGAACCACTTCATTTTTTAATTTGAAATATGATGATTTTAGCAACTGGGTGCTAAAATCTTTTGAAAAACTGGGCCTAGCCTTCTCGTGCCTCTCAAGATGGGAGAAGGTACCAGGAAAATAGACTTTTGACAACCTATATGTAATAATTCATATGTCACTTCGTTTCAAAAGTTTATTAATTTATTCCTTAACCTTTTCAAATGGAATCACCTTTATTTAAGAATAAAGCAAGAATGCAATGACACCACAAATGCACTATTAACTTAATAACTAAAGTATCTACTACTCCCTCCGTCCCTTTTTAAGTGTTTAACTTTTCATTTTGGGCTGTCCCTAAATAAGTGTGTGGTTTGAAAAGTTAATGGGTAAAAGTTTGTACAATTATCATTTTGCCCTTTTGAAAAGTTAGTGGGTAAAGAGTTAATGGGTAAAAGTGGAGGATAATTTTGGAAAGTAGAGGTAAAAGTTGATGTGAATAGTTTAAAGTGGAGGAAAAAGTTGATGTGAAAGGTGTAATGATGACGTTTCTTTAATAAGTTGGATTTTCGAAGCAACACATTTAAAAAAGGACGGAGGGAGTAATAACCGTGCATGCATCTTTTACGGATTCGGGGTGCTGGTGATCACTCCTTGGAGAGCACTCTGGAGTGTGCATCCGGACTATCTAAAAGTGTTTTGAACGGTTCGAATTTAAAACAAACTATTCGCGTGAATAGTTTGGTTTCAGATGCACACTCTAGGATGCTCTCCAGGAGCTGATCTCCAACATCTTTTAAGTTTTACCCATCAACTATTCAAAAATCGGATTTAACCTTATACTCCACCTGTCCCATTTTCTTTGTACATTTCTAATGTTTGTGCTATTTTTTAGTTACTTAAATTTTTCAATATGTAATGTTTTTTAGAATTTTAAAACTTTGTAAAATAGAACTATTTGATAACTGGCACACAATATTGATATTGCATATTTTTTAAGGCTCATATTGAAAGATATAAACAATTAAAAGTTGACACTAATGTCGAAAATGGACAAACAAATTGGAGAGGAGGGGAGTGTGAAATCAGCGGCAGGCCTAGTGAGGACTGTGCCCCCACAGAATTCCCTTTTTCTCATACTTTCAAAATTACCCTTCAAATTTGTCTTTGACAATTGATTTTCTTTTTAGTCACTCTAATACATTTTGTACATCATATCACTCTTCTTTTTATTCAAATATTACAACAATTTCACTACTTTGGTAAATAAAAATGTCTAATTCAAAAAATAGCCACGAGTTACTATTGAAACCCTCTACAGCATAAATATCAAAAATTCAAAAGTATCTAAACCATGGACTATATGCATTATACTTTAACAAATTTGCACCATTATGATACATTCATGTTTCTTTCTCTTTATCGGCGGAACCCGAAACGCAATCTGAGCTAGTTTAAAGATTAGGAAATAAAATTTGAAAAATATTAGTATGATTTTTCTAATTGGAGCGAGATTGCTAAATACTGATAGTTTAGTTAAATGTGTGTTGGTTTGTTATAAAACTTGATCCGCTGTGACAATTCTAATAATTGGTTTGTCGGCATAATTAATACTATACAAATCCTGGAGATAGGGAAAAAAAAAAAAAAAAAAATCCAAAAGGTTGAAAAATAAGCCCGATCGATGACCCGTAACCCAATCGGAACAAGCAATATTCAACTTGTGCCACCCACGTGCTCATTGTACCACCCACCTAACTTTGCTTTCCAAACGCAGAATATGGACCACTCTGTGGGCGTGTGGAAAAATCTTTGAGAGTTATCCCCAACTCACACCATTGAATCTTTCATCCATTATGGATTTTTTCATTTTGAAAACTACTACTCACCAAATCAAATCAAATCAAATCGAGTTTTGCGGTGAGTTTTGTCACGGTATTTTCGGTATTTAGATTACAAGTTGTTAAATTAGTTGATGTATATGAGGAATAACTTGTGGGAGAATGCAAAAAATACCAAGAATACCGAAACTACCGTAGGGAGAACTTAACCTAAGGCTATAACGTTGTCTCTATTGAGTACTGTCAAAGACATTGTATATACCGAGACATTTAAGAAGTAAAGTCTTTTCGAACCACAACTTCTAAAGTCAATCTTAGTCTACCTTCCCCCCTTAAAGTTGTCATGTATCATAACGAAGTTACTTCTCCAAATTATCACATCGACCGATTTACAGTAGACACTTACAAATCACTTTAATTTACTTTAACACCCAACGAATGTTTTCGGTTCAAATTTTATCACTCAAAATATAACCTTTACATCCACTTCAACATTATTATTTCGAAAAAAATTAAGAAGCTAAACTTCCCTTTCTTTTCGCTCCGCAAGGAAATTTAGGAGAAAAACATAGATTTGTGGCAAACATGGTATTTCTTAACCCAACATTTTGTTTTTCAATCACCAAAACAATAAACAACCAACTCAGTTTCTAGATTGCCCTGTTCCGCTAATCTTCACTTTTTGAATTGATATATGTGAGAAAAATGACATATAAAGCGTGAAAAATTCAAAAATTACCCTAGTGGAACGAGGCCTAATTGGCTTCTACAGAAATAAATACCTACAACTATGTTTGTTTCGTCTTAACAAATTCAAAATCAAGAAGAGCATTACGATTTAGAGACGAGTTTGGAATGGGTATCACGCCAATTTTCAACATTCACGAATTATACCTATACATGTCAATCCTTGATTGCACAAAATGAGAATGCAATAAGTTGCCTCCCAAACACTCTCTTGATGTATGGAAAATGACATGTCAATCGTTAAAAGTCCAAAAATTCCCTGGTGGAATCGAGCCTAATTTTTTTATTTTTATTGATATATAATTGGGTGGTTCGGATGAGCTTATGATAGAGTTAAATGTGTGTTGGTTTGTTATAAAACTTGCGCGCACCTGACTAATTTCAGGATCTATGTACTCCCAAGGATGGAGCCAGGGGGGACAAGTGGTGGCGGCCGCCACCATAAGGTTTTAAAAAAAAATGCAATTATTATATAGAAAATAGATTTTTATCTCCAAATTATATGGACTCGCCAACACTAGATTTTTATGTTATTATAGTTTTTCATAGAGTGGATGAATATTCGTAATGTAGTTTGTCTTTTAATTTTTTAAGTACATATTTTCGCCAACAAAAGTCTTCTTGCCGCCCCGTCTTTGCGCGAAAAGTTTTGCGCCGCCCATTTTGGTGCCGTTCAAGAAATTTTGACGATCGGAGATACGTCACCGTAGAACATAAGAGGTTACAAATGTACCCAAAATCAAGTCGATCGGATATTGTTAAGTGCCTCATCGGAATACAAATAAGTTGAAAAAAATTGGAACACACATGTCTTGAAACATTAAATGAAAACCATTGAAACCATTTTTTTCAACATATTTGTGTTCAGATGAGGCCCTTAACGTTGTATCGGATTGAGTTGATTTTTGGAACACGTATAGTACTCGATGAGCTCTACGCGGTGGACGTCTCCGATCGTCGGAACGGACGGGCGCGACCCGAAATAAGCCCGCACAAAGACGCCGCGTGCACCACCCCATCTCCATTTTCGCCACACAGCCCATCATTTTTGCTACAACTATGTTTCCGCCGCACGCATAGATTCAAAATCAACACCCCATGAGAACATAAAAGGTTAGGAATAGTTGAAAAAGACCTCTTTTTCCTTTTTTTCCTTGGTCTCGTTATTCAACTCATCTACCCCTTGAGGTTGGAACGGGGCATTTGGCTTCTACGAGAATTAATACCCAACTTTAATTACACAAAAAAACAACCAACTAAAAGTTTCCAAAACTCACATATTCCACACAACTGTGAAATGTGTGTGAAGCGTGACACACCATGTGAATGTGTTGGAGCTTGTTGTTGTACATTTATCATTTTTGCTACAACTATGTTTCGTTCGTCTAGCAAATTCAAAATCAAGCAGAGCATTACGATTTAGAGACGAGTTTGAAAATGGTATCCCGCTAAAAATCACGCAGACGCGCCTCAAATTTATTGCTGATACGAACGATGGCAGCAACTCATAACTGTAATTGAATAAACTGCACACATTTATTTGTAAAGTTTTTGTTAGGTAAGTTACAGCATTTCCTCCTTTATTTTATTTTATTTTTAACACTTCCTAAAAGTAATTACATACATCACACAAGTTGATGTCGCTACCTAATTTTGCGAACTGTGGGAAAAAAGGAAAACATAAAAAGCTCAAGGTGTTGCCGCTTTAGACCCTATAAAATTACAGTATAAAACTTAAGGGTCCCTCATATTTGATTCCCCTCCTATTTGTTCTTAGCAAGGTAATTTATCTACTTATATTTTTTTCACAAAAGAGAAAAGTGAGTCCCGTCCATCTTTAATTTTCGCTTTAGGCCTTCGAAAAATTAGGATCGGCCTTGTAGAGCTAACAAAAATTTGGAGAATGTTAATAACAACCCATTGGGTTGTAAATAAGGGAGGAAAAGGACAAAAAAATACAGTTTCCGACATGTTAAAGTGCCTTAAAAAGTGTTAAAGGTGCATCAAATTAAATTTTTGTTTTTACGTTCTTTTCCTCCGTTATTCACAACCCAATAAATTGTTATTAGCATTTCCGGTAGTATTTTCCCGTCCCGGCTTCTTGTGATTGTCAAGGTGAATCATTTCCCTGAAAGGTTTGAATTTGGACACACATTATAGTAGGCTTGCCAGCTCATTCACCTGTTACTTGGATCTGCCATGCATATTCAGCCTTAATCCAATCCCCGAAAATGGGCTCTTCATTTGACAAAGGCCCGTACCTTTTTTGGCTTCTAGGAATACAAGGTGGGAAGGAAGGAACCGGCCTGTAATGAGAATCTCGGCCGTTCATTCTTATTTTGGACGATTGAAATTTACTCACTAAAAGGTGTAGTGACTATAGAGCCCCCGCTCCTGGGAAGGATACAATGAAGACCAAAGAAAACAATGAACTAAAGATGAGACCATAAGGAAATTAAAATATAGGAAAGTCCCTAAGATTCAAAAACTCTGGGAGCCTAAAACGTTCGCATCTCGAGCTTTAGCTCAAGACCGACTCTAAATATAAATAAAACATAACTTGAACATTACTACCAATGATGATATGGCCATTAAACTAGCAATATAATGAGTACATTTTTCAATTAAAATATTTCTCTTAAGCCAAACACCCTTAGATTAAAATTGTGACTCTGCCACTGTCCAAAACTAGATGCGTTTGTTGGCCTCCCATTTACAACCACCACACCAAAATTTATCTTTATACACTTTGTTCTAGGCAACAACCGCCATCTGTGGGAATATTTACATGGCATGATTGAGGGTAGGAAAGAGGATTCAATTCTCCACCGACTTTATCTTCCTCCAAAATCTTTATCATTTTTTTCTACCCAGCCCTAAATTTAAGTAAAAAGCAAATTCATCCCCAATATCACTCCCTCCGTCAAATGTGTTCCTATTTTTACACCTTTCAATTTTCACTTTCCACATCAACTTTTACCTCCACTTTCCAAAATTATCCTTCACCCTTACCCATTAACTTTTTACCCACTAACTTTTCAAAAGGGCAAAATGATAATTCTACAAACTTTTACCCATTAACTTTTCAAAACACACACTTATTAAGGGCCAAACTCCTATTTTGAATTATACTTTTTTCCTTAAGAGGGAGACCTAAATCCAAACTCCTTTTTTTTTCTTTCTCAATCCCTTTTTTCAATCTATCATTTAATTACAAGTGTGCCATTTTGGCTCAAATTTTGGAAGGAAGGCCTCAAAAACAATAGATTTTGGTATAAAAAAAAAAAGTATAGCATTTGAGAAGACATATCCAAATAAAGCTTTTGACTCAAATTTTCACCTAAAACTGGGTTGAAAAAAATGAGTAAGGGCTGGCGATGCCCGTACACAGCTTATCTTGATTAGGATCCTTTCCAGAAAATAATAGATTATGCCTAGTCCAACATAGAGAATCCATCAAAATCATCAAGAATATTGTAAAACGATCCAATATTGGTCAGGGCTTAGGACAAAAAGACGATGGCTTGTTAGAATCTCATCTAACAATTTTAGTATCGGAGAGGTTCACCCAATCACCAGCATGAGTATGTCATACATCCCACCATAACATATGAGATAGATGACATGAAAGAATAAATGACTAGATAATTCCACACCCTCGTATGGGATAAATCTTATCTTCAATTACGAAAGCGGAGTGGCGTCTACAATATTCTCCGACACATCTTTTTATTTTTATTTTTTATCTCTTGTGGATTTTAAACTCCCACGTGTCTTACTCTAATCAAATGGGTTAATATTTTGAGAAAAAAATTACTGGATATTGTGAGTAGACTTCAATGTGAAAGCATCTGAGGAATCTGCAACTCAAATCCATATATTTTGACAGGCCACGGTTGGAATAGCAATTTGCAAGATTGAAAGCAGAAGATGGTCTTCAAATATGAAACAACCATGACAAAAACTTGAATATCGTAACCAATTTTTTCTCTCTTTAGATTGGTTAGTAGTTAAATTACAACGCAGATTGATCGTAGCTCCATTTACGCGAACTCGAACTTGACATCTCTTACGTACATATAGGCCCCATCTCCCATGCCGCAGTGTCAAAGCCCCGTTGGCATCCATCAACCATTTTAAAAATGCAAAATCTAAGTCAACGGATTAAAGATGATGCAAGAGAGAGAATGAGATGGAGAGCGGCAGAGGGAGTTTTTTCATCTGTATCCGTGTTAAAATGCCTTACCGAGTCCCGACACATTCCTTATAAAAACACCTACTACTAGTAAAAATTCCTAAAACCCGCCACCTCTCTCTCTCACGGATCGCAACAGCGACGACCCAAAACTAAAAAGTTAGAAAAAACCCAACACAAATCGCTCACTAGATCCTCGAAATCTAAGTTCTATCTCTGTATTTTGACCAAGTGCCGACCCTCAATCGGCTCAATTGCGCCTACTGAGATGAACTGCAACAACTTGAAGAGTTAAGAGCACCCCTTGTGGTGTTTTCACATGGCTAAGCGCCTCTACCAAGTTTGGAAAGGAAGCAATGTAAGAGTTTCTCCTTAAAATTGGATCTTTTATAGAGTTTTTCGCTGCCTTTTGCTATATGGGAGGTTTAGATTTACTGATTTTTCTTGATTTGTGGTTGGGTTTTGGTATTGGTTGATTTTCAAATTTGAATCTCTCTAGTTGGGTTTTTCTTGGCTGCCTTTTACCATCTGGGTATGCTTCTTTATTACTGATTTTGCGTTATAAAAAGTGGGATTTTGGTTGATTGAGTTATTTACCTGTTTGCACGCTGTATTATGGACCTATGGTATAGTTAGGGCAATTTGATGGACGGTGAATTTGATTTTAACACATTAATCTACTTAATTGTGGGTAGCTGAAATATGGTGTATTTGTTTCTGAAGTAAAAATGATGTGGTAATCTGTTGAGGCACTAGAGTTAATCGTCAGAAGTTTTGATTTGGTGGGGGTTTCCTGCTTGTGAGAACATTGTAGCAATGGTTTCAAGGTTATTGAATGGCTTTGAAGTACAAGTTGGCTCAGTGTAGAACCCGACTGTGTGTAATTGGGCATATAGAGTGCTGTTCAATGTCCTACTAATTTGGAGGTTTCGTTCGATGAGGCCTTATTTGTGTCTTAGTTGAAGCCTCTGTTAAAATGGCTTTCAGCTTTAGTTCTGGAGTGACTTGGGTCATGGGTGATGACCATAGGTGGTGGCCCATCTGGTTGTTGTCACTTGTGTTGGTGTGTCTTCGTCACGCCAGTGTAAATGGTTTAATTTGCTGAAATAGTTTTATGGTGTGTACTAGAGTTTTGGATAAAAAAAACTGCTTAATGTATGATAGCATTGTTGCGGTCATATCATATGCATGTTTCAAGATTTTCTGCATCTATGGACGCTCTTCTTTACTTTGTGCAATGGAACCTCACATCTAATAGCTGTAAGACGAAGTAAAAAGATGACCAGTGACCACAACAAGAGGTTTGAAGTATGAATTCAGAACAAGTCCAGTAGTGGACTTGGCAAAAAGAAGAAGATGAAATGGAATGAGGTGGCAATTATGGCTTGATACCTGTAGTTTCTTTGTTGACAGCGTCAACTGTCAAGTGTCAATGTGTTGAGGCAAAGGTATCGGATATTATCCTAGTAGGCTTATTTAAGACAAATCATAGTCTATTAAAGGGTGTTCATTTTGTCCATCTAGGGATTGCTTATAAGTACAACAATGTGCTATTGGTATTATAATCTTGGAGATTTTGAAGATAATGCGTTCAGGACATAGTAGTATGGATTAGGTTGAGAGCTTTGAAGAGTAATGAAATTGTGTAGATATGGCGAATCTTAAGAGTTGAGAAACATATACAAGCCCAAATGGAGGGGGAGGTTTGGGAGGGTCATATTAGTGCATCAGGGTAATAGGAGAAGGAGGTTTGTCGGGTGTAGGTGATTTAAATGGAGGAAACATGCGGAAAGAGATGCATCTTTGGCATGAGTGGCCTTGCAAATGATTTTCGAGATTGATCAGAGTGAGAAGTGGGTTATGTCCCAGAATATGATATTGTTCTTGCCTCCGTGGATGTAGTGAAACTACAGATAGGGTATGAAAATCTAGTCAAGATATGTTATCGCCAAGTAGAGGATATATGGAATGCCCGTTCGTGGTAGACTGGTCGGAGTTCAGAGCATTCTGTAAAGATTGTTCGGTTGGTCGTTTCAGAGCTCGTTTTGCTCTGCTGGAAGGGGAGGCTTTCGGCATGAGTGAACAAGAGTTGGGTGTCTCTTCTGGGGTCCAGTTAAGAAGTGGTCAGAGTTTCCTGTGTTTTTTTTTCCCTTTCTTTTCTGGGTTGAGGCAGCAAAGGTGTTGGCTTCAAGAGACTGTTGTTTTGAAGACCAACCAGTCTTCTTTGACCAATGAGCCTCCACCAGTTGTTCACCCCATAGAAATGGATCCTTCATCTTCTTTGGATGTGAATAGGTTTAGGGTCATGGGTGATGTTGTTAAGGCTCTACAGTATTGGATGGTGACACCGAAGATATCACATTTCTGATGGGCGTTGATGCTGGTTGGGGGAGTTGACATAAAATATCAATTGCAATGTCGATCGAGGTGGGTGATGGGGTATGAGTTGTAGATATGGGTGGTCTCGTGGCTGAAATAGTGCTATTCGACTTCAATGGAGTTATATGACCATTAGGTTAATGGGAAAAATGTTGCACATGGTGTGGTTTGGCTGTTTAGTTGTGTGAAAAGGGTGCAACGATGTTTTTATCATTCTTTTTGATGAGGGGAGAACATGGGGTGGCGTGTGGAGGGATGGCTTAGGGTACAGCTATTGGAGTTGTTGAAGCAGGCCATGTGGTGGAGTACCGGTCACTCGGGCTTTTCTTCGACTGGTTTATATAAGAGTGGAGGGGTGAGGTAAGAATGGGAAATGCATCAATGAAGCTTCAAATGGGGATGATGTGAATGTTGGGATCAATTTAGCAGAATTTTAACGTGGCTAAAGATAAAGTTTAGTAGAACTTTAATCATGTGGTCAAGGCCTGAGACTTAGGAGTTTGCTCCCTCCTAAGGTCTCAGGTTTGAAACCTACTAGTTGCTATCAACTCCTTTGGTGTGAATCCATCCGAAGCTTTGCTCCAGCTTTACTTGGGCCCCTTGTCAGTGGACGGTGGGATTGGCCCCCTGAATTAGTTGAGGTGCGCGAAAGTTGGCCAGAATTAGGAAGAGAAAGAGGCTTTGTTAGGAATGATTTTCTGTTGTGGGTCACAACAGTGGGGAAGAATGGGTCACAACAGTGGGGAAGAATAGAGGCCCAGAAGATGTTTTAACACTGAAATCTGACCCATCTCATTCCAATCCCTAGCAATTTTCAGCATCTACCCTCTTAATAGGATTTGGTTTCTCCTCCTCTTAGCTCTTCTTCTTCGAAACTCAATGGAAAGCAGAGAAGGGATTTTTTTTATGGGGAACAGCTGGAGGACCTGACATGTGAATGTGCGTAGAATAAGTAACAGTAGGGTGGACCCAAAGAAGTGACAATAGGATGGACCCAGAACTATGTAGTGGTGCTGGGAGATTAATACTTTTGGATGGGACGTTGGTGACTTATTTGGTTAGGGAAGAGCAAAGAAGGGTGTCAAAGTGAAGCACAGTGGGTGGTCTGATATTTAGGTCCCACGAGGGTCTCCCGCTTTGTCGTTTCTCCTCGTGATGACCGTAGCAAGGTTGTCAGCAAATTGGATATAATGGACTCACCTAGATCAAGCGACTAGAAGTTGGAGCTGTGTCAATTATGGATGGTGGACGTTTGAGGAAGCCAAGGGGAATGGGAGGGGGAGAAGTCTGGGTATGAATCTGATGCTTCTGAGGTGTGGCGTAGGGAAGTTGAGGAGGGGTGGGAACTTGGGTTTTCTTACTATGAGAGTTCCATTTATGGATGGCAGCTAAATATGGTTCCGATGGACCTATGGTTGCTGAATAGAAGGACATAATTGAACTGTTTGTTTGTGGAAGCAAAGATAGGGAATGATCGGGTGAGAGAATATGAAGATTGTTGGTCCTTTTTCTTTTCTGGATTTTCCATACAACGGCTTTTAATGTTACATTTGATAGGTAATGGAAGCTGTTAGAAATCATTTTTTCACATCTTAACCAATTTCTGGGGATTGGTGAGTTAGTTCTATGCAAGCCATTTGGCAAAGTCGGAGATCCCCGGTTTGTGGAAAGTTGTAGAAAGAAGGGGGGGGGGGGGGGGTTGGTTTAGCGGGGTTGTGTTTTTTTTTTTTTCAGGAGGTTTCAGATTCGATGTCAAATTTTTAGATGCAATTCCCATGGTTCTGTTCATTAAAGTTCAAACCGCGGGGATAAGGGTGAAGCGCTAGCTGTAGTTTCTGCATGAAGCTTCACATTGTGACAAGGTTGTGAGGACCTTGTTTTGGATTTCAAAAGCTGATCCTGAAATCGTGGAGAACAAACTCCACCTCTAATTTGGAAGGACCTTATGAACTGAGCTGTCCAATTGCCGCTGGTACTAACGGGGAAAAAAAATAATGTTTGCGCCATTGGTAGATTCTGTAGAATTATTGAGCAACTCTTCATTTTATATTGGAATTTGATTCAGGTCAGGAGAATTACCTTCATCTAGTCCATATACCCTGCTGGAAATAAATCTAAGATTTTCTCAACCCAAAAGATGAAAAAAGTTCTCCCAAACTATCGTAACACTCTTCCACAGTCCCATTCCTCAAGGTCCTCTTGTACAGTTGTCCGTCACCCACCTTCATAACGCCATGCTTTCCACAACTACTCTCTTCCAAAGTCTCTTTGTCAGGGCCAATCTCCACAACCACTTGCCCAGCATTGATGTGGTAAACAAATCTAGCTTTAATAGACCAATGCACCTTCTTGCATGGTTATACATGACCTGAATCTGGCAACAAGACGAGAATGTGTTGCTGTATTGTGCCAGCTTTGTATTTATTGGCTTCTCTGTTGTCCCTGCAATACTTGATGTGTAGACTAGAAGAAGGCAGGGAAGAGCAGTATTTGCTTCTAACATTTAAGTTCCTAATAGTGGTTGATACTTCTTTGGTTTGGGCTCTGTAAGACTATATCGCCCTGTTTGTTAGAGGGATATGTATATAAGGGGAGAATGGAGATATAATAAGAGGGGGATATAGAGGTGGATATGGTTAGAGATGTATTATTTTAGAAGGGGAGATTAAAATTTACTGTGTTTGTTTTGTTGTTATAGAAGGGGGATATGAGGACTTGGATAATGCAAAATTACCATTTTGTCCTACTTAAAAAAGTATAAAACAAAGGCAAGTAGTGGGTGTGGTGACAGGCGGCAATACGACATGGACTGTCTCTCCATCCAACGCCTCTCTCCCTCTCTCTTTTCTGAGTTGGTGGGCCACAGCAGGAAGGGTTAAAAGGCAATTGAGCCCGGATATAATTTAGATGGGGGAGGGGGTGCCTATATTTTATCCCCTTGCAAGGGGATATACATATCCCAGCTAAAAAATATCCGGCTTCCAAAAACTAAACAAACAAGGGATATAAAATTCCCGGATATGTATATCCGGCCATATGCTATATCCCTCTCTTATATACTGCAAACAAACAGGGCGTATAAGTGGGTGGAGAGCATGGTGCAGTGCGAGTTTCTTGTTGAATACTTCCTTGTACGGAAGATTGTTAAAAGCCTTAAATAAAGAATCAGGGTTATCCTTTCAGGATTTCATTTTCTCATTGCTGTAGTTATGCAAGACTAACTACACCGCAAGTAATAATGATGCAATGCATGGATATCACTCTCATGGTATTCCTTTGCGGGATCAAGAACTGTGCTTCTATCTGATATGGTCATCTCGTGACCTTTTTTGTCGCTGGGAATGAACATGAACTGGTTGTCTTGATCCTTTACCCTTTGATTACGAATGGATTATATCTTTGCAATTTTGTCTCTTCTTCCTAAATTATCCATCTCAAGGCTACTTCCGAGCAACAGGGAAGGTTAGTTTTTGTAAGGCTGGTGTAGCACGCTTCCGAGGGGCCAAGGACCTCTTGTTTATCTAGTACAAGTTCTGCAAGTATTCAGTTTAGCACTATGTTGGAAAGCATTGTAATTGGTTCGGCAACTGCAATGCTTCTTTATGTAGCATTTACATTGGCATAGTGGTCTCCAAAGGACTATATGAGAAGATATTCACTCATGCTGGTGATCTCATACAACAATAAGCAGAAGAATACCAAATCAGGATGAGGGACTATGAAGCATGGATACTGAGCCACCGGGAAGCGAATCTAATGTTTAGCGGGAAACATTGAAATTGTACACTTTTTTCTCTTCTTTTTTTTAGCAATTCTTGATAAACACAAGTTCAAGGATGGTGAGAAACCAATTTAGGAAGTCGGTATTATATTAAGAGCCAGTAGCCAAAATATGGATGCACAAGTGACTCTGACTAGAGCATTACTTATTTAGAATTTGTTAATTCAACATATTCTGACTATTATGTTAACCGCACTGTTGTCATCTTCTTAGAAGTAAAGAAGTGCTAGAAAACTAAAATTTTCGTCTCCAAACTGTCACAAAATCCATTCTTGGGCCTCTATATCATGAAATGTTGCTGGGCCATGCCATAAAGACTATATGTACCCAATCTCATCTCTGCTTGGAGATTTGATTCTCCAAAACTTTTATCCTTCTGTGCATGCTATGCTTGGACGCATGACTCAATTAGACTTATTACTCGACAATAAGAGTAATGTTTTCTTAATGATCTGGGAAAAAGAGTGGATAATGGAATTTAAGATGTTATGGTGCAAACCGTGAGGTGTTCGAATATCTGGATGTATTATGTGGACTGTGGAGTCATTTCCTAATGGCTTAAGCTTTGAGACAATAATACTATCATTTTGCGCAAGATATGCTTACAATCTCAATTCCATAATAGTTTGGATACCCGAAGCATTCCAAAAGTATCAGATACTCCTTTAATTGATGAAAATTACTTTCAAGTCATGGAAACTTATATCTTGAGTACCCGAGGAGTATCGTTGAATCTGTAAGTTGGGTATGACTCCTGTGCTTCATACATGAGGTGCCACCGTCCACGAGCATGGTTGCTTCAGTACCATGGTCTCCTTAATTTTTGCAGGTCTGGGTGAATGATATCTACTCTTTTGTTTCCCATTCTTCGGCTGGTGGAACCTCATATCTAATTTTCTCCATTTCATCCAACCTCTTTTTGTAACATTATGTAACTTTTGTTTTCAATAAGATCTCCGTAGGGAATGAGATGATTTAAAATTATGTCACATCAGGAAGAAATTTTATGTTACTAGTACTGATTCGACTTTTTTTATTTTGTCTTGCAGAAATTCCTCCTTGGTGGGAGGTTGATATTTGGGCCAGATGCCCGGTCAATGATTTTCACCCTGTTGCTGATAATTGTTCCAGTTATTGTCTTTTGTGTATGTGTTGCGTGGCATCTTCGGCATCAGTTTTCACCACACAATGCTGGATATGCAGTTTTGGTGGCAACAATCATCTTCACTATATATGTCAGTCCTTTTCTCTTGACGTTGAATATCAATCATCTCTCAGAGTATGTCAAAGAATGAGTCAATGACTGGGTACTTGGGGCTTTGGGGTCACAGTTTGTCATCACCATACCATCAATGGCTTGGTTGGGAGTTGAGATCACCCGACTCTTGAGTCTCTGGACCAGACTATAAGTTCTAAATCATTTATAAATCATTTATAAGAATCTACTAAATTATTTACACATTTCGCTGGACTGGTTCCTCCACAATTTGTTGGTTTAGGTCGTTGTGTACTTGTGTGATGGTTGATCAGGTGATTTTGCAGTGTTTGTTTTGGAAAATATCCAGCTTGATCTCTTGAAGAAATTCGCCCTGGGGTGTTAGTGGATCAAATAATAATTTTGCCAATAATATAATGTTGTTGGGTGAAACATGCTTGAAGCAGGGTTTTGTCGAATTCTACCGGATATATATTTCAATTTCTAACATAGTCATAGCTGTTGGTTTTCTGTTTCACATACTTTTGCTCACTTTAATGCATATGTTGGTTGTTTAATGTCATTCAATTGGTTTCTTTCATTTTGTATTGACTGTACTTGTATAATTCTTTCTGTTGATAGGTGTTGGTGCTTCTTTTTCTTACTTCAGTCCGGGATCCAGGCATAGTTCCTCGTAATTCACATCCACCGGAGGAAGACATTCGTTATGACACGTCGGCATCAATTGAGGTTGGGGGAAGACGAACACCTAGCGTACAGTTTCCCAGGACAAAAGAAGTAATTGTTAATGGCATTCCTATCAGAGTCAAGTATTGTGACACCTGCATGCTATATCGCCCTCCCCGTTGCTCACATTGCTCCATTTGCAACAATTGTGTGGAGCGATTTGATCACCATTGTCCCTGGGTGGGCCAATGTATCGGAATTGTATGTTGACATCAAAATCAACTTCTGTTTTCTTTCTTTTTTCAACCTGTTTTATTATTCCTTCATTTATTTCCATTATTGATGTTCTGGGTTGGTATTTTGCTTCTCTGTGCTGTATATCTTGAATCTAACCAATGCGACTTTGTGCAGCGCAACTACCGTTTCTTCTTTTGTTTCGTGTCGTCTTCAACGCTTCTTTGCATCTATGTGTTTTCCATGTCAGCTTTCTACATCAAGGTTTTGATGGATGATCATCAAGGCACTGTGTGGTTGGCAATGAAGAAGTCTCCTGCATCGGTGATACTAATGGCTTATTGCTTCATCTCTCTATGGTTTGTAGGTGGACTGACGAGCTTTCATTTGTACCTTATTAGCTCAAACCAGGTCAGTTAACTACTACTGTGCATTTCTGGGCAAAAGACGAGACACGATGGATGTTTCATTATTGTCTTGTGATTATATTATTTTTTGAAACTCTAATTTTGGGTTGATAGAATACAAGTTTGTTGAAATATGTATTGTAGGTAAAGAAGTCTTGTTGAATGGAAGTTCTACATTATATAGAATTAACAGTTAAATAGGTGTTAAATGCTTATATGTGTCCAAGCAACAGACTTCCAATTCCTTTGTCCGAGGACACGTGAAAACGGAAAAAAATATTCATCGATAAAAATGAGTTCAAGGTACAATTTTAGGCAGAGTCTGATAGTTTTAGGTGTAGTTATAAAATTATCCTTGTTGGTGGATATTCAACCGGTCTAGTTGGAAAATCTCATCCCTTATCCAAGTGTCCAACACAGTACATTTAGAAGAGTCCGTGTAGCGTAGCCTTAGATATAGTAAATGTAAGTAACAACTATTGCAGAAGTATGGAAAAAAGATGGACTGATGACAGGCTTTCTGGTGACACATAATAGTATAATGCGCGTGATTTTGTTTTGTGTACCTTGTTTTTGCAGACAACATATGAAAATTTTCGTTATAGAGCCGACAATAGAATCAATGTTCACGACCGGGGTTGTTTAAGCAACTTTCTAGAAGTGTTTTGCACGACAATAAAGCCATCGAGGAACGATTTCCGATCCTTTGTACAAGAGGAGTTACAAAGACCTCATTTGCCCTCCACCAGGGAAGCAGAATCTGAGGATTTCGGGGATGATCGTCGTGCCAAGGTGGAAGATGACCTAGATATCGGCGGAGATTTATTAAAGATCTCACAGCGTCATAGTATCGAAGACATCGAATCCGAGATACGCAGCAGAGGGAGCGATGTGCCTAACCATAATTCATCGGACATCGATTCTGTTTTGGGTTCCGATCGTCGACCCCCTACTGTCCGATCTCAGTCGGACACATGGCGGTCGAGTATGGGAAGGAGAAGTGAGAGCTGGGAAATTGCTCCGGAGGTCCTCGGCATGAACTCCAATGGGACTTGAGGGTGCAAGCTATATTGTGTTTCAAAGGAAGCACACCCATGAACGGGTGAAAAATACTAAAAGTTGGATTTGATTTCGGCATCGGCATTGGATTGGCAGGTATCTTGTTGATTTGAACTCTTACCCCTCCTTTTTTCTTTTGTTCTTTCATTTTTACTTAGAACTCTTACCTTTTTCTTTGAGAAAGCAATTTATAGGGAATGTGTGTAATTGTTTGAGAATGGGAATAGGGTGAGATAATTGGATTAGGAAATGCAGTTTCCGGTGCTGCCTGGGCTTTGTTGTTTGTGTGAATATCTACATTCTGAGATCTTGTTTTCTAGAGATTTTACCATTGAGTCTTTGTGAAAGATACAGAAAACATTCTGCTCTGTATGTCATAGATAGTGATTTTCAATCTGGGGGTAGAAAAAAAGATGCCTGGGACACGTCTAAATATACATCCAATTCTACGTCATCTCTCACAAGAGATGGTGGGACCCTCTTAATAGTATTATGGGTCGTACCATTACTTGTGAGAGGGATGTAAAAATTGACGTGTCCCTAGCAATGCTCGGGTAGAATGCACGTGATTATTGATGCAAGGAGAAGAGCGTTACTACTGGCTATAAGTTGCATAATTCTATTGCAGGATCATTCGCTCTTACTTTCAATCTTCGCTCTACGCTACCCACTCTAGATATTCGCTCTACGCTTTCGCTTTTGTTTCTCACTCTTGCAAATTCTTGTGGTTTTAGATGTTTTCGGATGTCGATTTTACGTTCGCTCACCTGCTCCCTCTCGCGCGCACTTGCCATATAGCTACTGCCTATCCCTCTCGGCAGAGAGAGAGAGAGAGAGAGAGAGAGAGAGAGAGAGAGAGATTATTTGGTCTGAAATCCAGGAAATAGAACCCACATCGGTCAAATACAAACGAATTAAGTTGTGTTTAAATGTCAACGTAATAAATTATAATTGCCCGGGCTCAGTGGTGTGAGCCTATAACCCGAGCCGCAGAACTCTGACACCGCGGGGGGCACAGACGGGCCGAATCTGTGAACATGAAGCTGGGCCCGACTCAAACAATAACAGGTCACGCAGGCCCAAGCGGGCTCTCGGTTGGCTGCCTAATACAAGCCTTATCATCGAAATTTACAGCCCATTATGCTTGGGAACCCCGTGACCTTGTACATAAATTCAAAACTGAGTCCTAGAGAGGCCTGCTTCTATAACTCATTCGGACCCGATGGCCGATTGGTGTCCGGCCCAATTTTTTTTCCTGCCCTTTTCCTTTTTTTATTCTGTGGTATGTTCTGCTTCTCCGTTCTTCTTCTTCTTCTTCATCCTGAATTTTTTGTTTAGATTTGTGTCAATAGTTTTTTGAATTAATTATCTGTCTTGGCGTGAGGAGTCTAAAAGTAAAAAATAAAAAATTATGAACAAATTTTAAAAAATATAGACGAAAAGCTCGTACTTTTGTTTTTCAGTGTCGTCTTATAGAGACTTCTTTCCCTAATTTTGATCCATAATTTATGCTTTGATTTCTCACACCGAGACGAACAGTTAATCCCAAAAATTACGAAGAAAATCTGAACAAATAATTACGAAAGGAAAAAATACTGAATAAAATCAAGGGGCCTTTATTAATTAGTACAGTATATTATATTATATTTAATAAAGCTCTACAGATAGTTGTGTTCCCTGTGAATTCAAAACATTAGTAGTGATATGGTGCGATAACCTGCATAGAAATTCAGAATATTAGGCTAGAGTCGCACGAATTTTTCCAATATTTTACGAGCTTTTCAATCCAAATGATCTCAAACGCGTTTCAATCGAGCCGAGTTTGAGTAGCTAGGTTTTTTCCCCCCTAAAATATTAGGTTGCCGAGTCAAGTAGTGATTGTTCGAACTTGGCCATAAAATTTAACCACTTCTAAAAATGTATCTTTCACATAACAAAGACAAATTTAAACAAGTTGAATAAAGTCGAATAACATTATTTTGGTTCATTAATTTAAACAGTCTTACATGACTCTTGTAGCCATGTGCATTGCATGGCAATTGTCCATTTCCATTCCTATGCTGTCATATGAATACGCCACTCGTGTTTCACACAAGGAGTAGTACAACATCCTTTTTTTTCTTCTTTTTCTTTTTCTTTTTTACGGTCAGAGATGTCCGGGCTAGTTTATGTGCATCTCATCTAACCTCCTCTCCCGCCTGGTCAAGGGAGACAAGAAATTACTTTCATACAACTTAACGTAAAATCGAATACTAATCGATTATGTGGGGACCAAAACTCACCAACCAACTAGAGTAACCTCGGAGCCAATTCTCTCCCTTTTTCTTGCACCAGCTCAACCCATCTCAACTAATATCCTCCCCTGCCCGGTCAAGAGATTCACAAGAAATTACATTCTTGTTGCCTAACCTAAAAAACTCACCAACCAACCAGTCTAACCTCAGGTCAAATCTCTCCTTTTTTTCTTGCACCAGCTCAACCCCTAGACCTGGGGTGGTTGTTGTGCAGCACATGCACAACACAGTGCTGTGCATATCCGGTCGTTCGTTCTTTCGGATGGGCGGCGATTTCACCTCGCACATTTGCATCCGAACCATTCATTGTCGTGCGTGCAAGATGAAATCTGGACCCATCCCGAGCAACGGCCGGCCGGATGTGCACACTCTGCACAACAGCATCCCCTCTTCCCTCAACCCCCACCCCAATTCCTTGGTGATAGGCTTGGCAGAGAGAGTATAGGTTCATCAAACAGAGTGAGGCCAAAATCCAATCTGGACCACTACCAAACCTCAAATCTGGTTTGGGTCATTTACATCAGACCATTGTGAAAAGGAATTGAAGTGATAGGAAAAGGTAGACAATGTAA
Source organism: Vaccinium myrtillus (assembly GCA_016920895.1). NCBI lineage: Eukaryota > Viridiplantae > Streptophyta > Magnoliopsida > Ericales > Ericaceae > Vaccinium > Vaccinium myrtillus. The sequence continues at coordinate 35,400,082 of CM029271.1, read as the reverse complement.
ATGTCTTTTTCCCCCTCTTTTACCTTTCTTAGCTTATTTTTCCCCATGTAATCTCTCCATAAATCTATGATCCAAACACTGTCTTATTAGTGTAAGTTCAGTGCACTATTCAGTATTGAGTATTGAGTTCGTTATAAGTTAGGCCTCAGTCCATTTTCACTCCTTCCAAAACCAAACAGGCCATTACCGACCTTTTTCAATTTCAGTAAAATTTTGGGGATATGTACCAACTCCACTGATTAAGTGCTTGTTTCCAAACAGCAATAAACGATCCACAAATATGATATTTGTGGTAAAAACAGATATCTTACTAACCTATCGGCGAGTTCAGATTTAATACACATTTCACGGATAATAATATACTTATACGGATATTAATACACTTTTCTCGAATATCGATGCGCCTTTACACATTATCCTCCACCTATTTGGTGGAGGTTCGCATTTTCCAAAATAGGATTAGTGATCTTCCCACTCTCTTAACATTCACTACAGTTATCCCTTGATGTGTGAAAAGTGAACTACTAATAAAAGGGATCTGAGGGGCGTGTTGTCCCTTCGGCGACAGCATGCATGTTGGGCCGATCACCGACCACGGACGGCTTAGATCTGTTCGACAGTGGACGGTTCAGATTTGTTTGAACAAGATGTGATCTGAGCCGTCCATGGCTGAATCAGGGACGGCCGTGATCGGCCCAACATTTATTCTGTCCCCGAAAGGGACAACACGCCCCCGCTTCAAAAGGGTATAATGATAATTTTATGTGAATAAAAACAGAAAAAGAAATTTGGATGACGAAAATTTTTACATGAATAAAAACAAAAAGAGCAGTGTCGATGTTAAAAAGGAGATCAAATACTTACATTCATGTACCGGGAAAATTCCTTTAGATTTTAAATATGAGGCAACCAAGGACTCTCTCAAGTCTCCACCTCATTCTTTTTTCTTGTATAGAATATAGATAATTAGATATAGATGGGAGGCCACAGAACAACTTTAATCATACCTTTTGAGATTTTTATCTTAAAAATTGCAGATAATCGTACATTAAGCATCTAGAAGCCCAACTTGGAGAGAGAGAAAAGATGGAGAGAGAGAGAGAGAGAGAGAGAGCAATGCTACGGTGATCAAATTAGGATACCGCAAATTGTTTTTTCTTAAATTTTACTGAATAGATTTAGATTAAAAAAAATTACATCGTATCGTTGCTCTTGAGAAGAGGAATGGCGAAGAATATAAACATAGACCAAAGATGGGGAAAAAAAAAAAAAAGAGGATAAAAAGGTAGACTAAAGTATTTACCTAAAAAAAAAAAAAAACGAAAGTCTTATTGGGGTCTTTAATTTTATCCTCTTAATTATATGAACTTTTTTCAATTATATTTTTGGTCTGTTTTTATTTATTTTCAATTCCTCTTGTCGAGCCAAATATAATGTCAAATTTTTATCCAAATCTAAATTAAGAGCAAACGACCAAAAAGCCCTTGCTAAAAAGTTCCAAAAAGTTAATTAGGCCAAAGGTGACCTGAACATGACTATGTACATAATTTAAGAAATGAAATGCTAATAACAACTTGTTGGGTTGTGAATAAACTATTGAGGAAGATGACAAAAAAAAAACACACAGTTTCCGATGTGTTAAAGTGCCTTGAAATTGTTAAGGTGCATCGGAAACTGTGTTTCCAATACTTATAGGAAAATATATGGAGCGTATTTTTAGAAATCTACTTGAAATTGAATATTCTTCATGAGTTTTAGAAATAGATTATAAGTCAAAAATCAAGTTATTGAAATTTGAATGGTTCTTTGTAGATTTTAGTAGAAAATTCAGAAACAATTGACTTTGTAACGAATAAAAAAAAAACGTGGATATGTTGAATAATAAGAGAGAAAATAAACAATAAACGATAATGTATTTTTAAAATAAAGGAAAACTCTAGTTTGAGTTTGGTTGGAGATGACCACCTCTTTATTTCTTTTTTTTTTAATTTTTTTATCCCCTTCTTATCCCTCCCCCCTGTTTAAGTTCTAGATAATGGGAATAGTAGGTAAACAACAAATCACCAACCATTGCTGACCCACCGCTTCACACTTCACCCACCCAAATTATGGAAATTAAAAATATTAATCAACCCTAAACCCTAAACCCATTGTAATTTCGGAAAATTAATTTCCTTTTATTTCACAGCAATATTATGTACACATCAGCCAACCACACCTCCAAATTCTCCAATTACACTCTTCTACTATATGTGTAGGTTCCACATTCTCGTGGAGTTTATACAATTAGTTTTGAATCTTACATGAAATCTGCGGTGAAAAAGAGTATCAGGGCACCATCATGCTCCAGAACAATTCAATTATTCTCCGATGATTAAAAGTGTCATTGGTGGGATTTTTCCTATCGTTTTTTCTTTTCTCACTTTGAAAACATATGATAAAATTAAAACGAGACATCTGATAAAATTGAAACGACACCCGTAGAACTGAAACTTTATTTTGTTAAAGATAAAGGGAAATTAATAGTACTAGCTACTACTATCATTTTGCCGTCATATATAAATAAATTCATGCACGTCTAGATACGGCCCCAATGACGTGGGACCCATTTGTAAAATGCATGCCACACGTGGGGGTGTGAAGTCCGTCACGTGTTTATCCACGTGGGAGTTGACGTCTATTATATTCCGTACCCTTTCCTATAGAGATAGAGAAAGGGTTATCTATACCGAGTTTTTGTTTTTTTTGAAGGGCTATCTATACAGAGTTTGAAAAAAGAAGACATTCTTCTAGAGTAAGAAAAGTGTGATAATCCCTCTTTGACACGTAAACTTCAATCTTAAGTTAACAAATAATTTAATCACAAAATAAAAGTTAACAAATAATATAAGCATAAAATAAAATATTGTTAATCCCATCGTCTCAAAAAGTTGGTTCATCTTAAATAAAAATTAATTTCTTTGTATATAACCTCTTTATTACGTAGTTGGTTGTGATTTGTGAATTATGTTTGGATGCTAAATAGGTCTAATGGAAAATGTATCAACTTTTTGAGCGTTAAATCCTGTAACGCGATGCATATTGTGGGACATCTAAAAATTAAACGAGGACCTAACTTTATAGAACAGAGAATACTTTAGTCATTTTGTTACAAATCACACACTTGTGTTTGGATATGTATACTTTGATCCTGTGCCTGTAGCATTTGTTATATACTCCCTCCATTCCTCAATAATGGTGAAGACATGCAATTTCCGAATAAGAAATAATTGCTTTCGAGCATAATTATATTTCCAATAAATTTGAAAAATATGCTCGAAAGCATTTTATTTCTTGATCCGAAATTGCACGTAGCACCTGGAGATCACATCCGGACCGTTCATCTCTACAATGAACAATCCGGATTCAAAAGAAACTCTTTCATGGAAGAGTTGCTTTAAATCCAGACACTGCTCAAAACACTTTTGGACGCGTTCTGATGTGATCCCCAAGACCTCCGGATTCTTTTCGTAGTGGACCATTATTTAGGAACGGAGAGAGTATTACTTACAGAAATGGGGTATACGGTACGTTACTGGAAATGGCTACAATACACACCCCTTATTTGGGTGTACCATATGCACATATTATATGGTCCAGTTTGTGCCACATCAACGGCAATTGTAACATTTTTTAGTTTTTCATAATTTTTCAGCAATATGATTCGTAATATTTTCTATGATTCGTAACATTTTGGTGTGTGTCGTAACTTTTATAAAAAAAAAAAAATCGTAACTTTAACAAAACAAATTCGTTACTTTTATAAGGGTGTGTATCATACGCACCCAAATAAGAGTTTGTATTGTAGCCTTTTTCTATGTTTAACGATATAGTACGTCTCTATATTTGATAGTAACAGGTTAAACTAATGAGATTAGAACTGATCCACTTTCGCTCTTTTACCTACTTCAACTACGTTATGCCCATTTTCTTAAATTTTCCTCAATGTCTCAGATATGCTCAACAAGCTGGTCTACGTACGTTCCACAATTATCCAACAAAAACACAAGAGGAATATTAAAATTTATGGTCCACTGGGATACTAATATTAAAGCTGTATGAAAAGAACCAAAAAGGGTTTCTCGCACGTTTTAGCTGTTTTGGCTTAAAAGCCAAAAATTAGATTATTGGATTATTTGTTTTGTCTTTATTCAAATTTTTTTTGCATTTGTTAGTTTTGCGTCAAGATTTTGTGGTTTCTGGATTCCTCTGGTCGAGACGAATCCAAAGAGTATAAAATTGTGGTCAAAAGTAATAGTTTTTTGAATAAAGCCGAAAATAAACCAAAATAAACCGGTTTATTGGTTTAATTTTGGCTTTGTTAAAAAAAATTGAGTTTTGAGCATAATTTTATACTTGTTAGATTCGTCTCGTCGAGAGGAATCCAGAAACCAAAAAATCTTGACGCAAAACTAACAAATGCAAATTTTTTTTGAATAAAGACAAAACGAATAATCCAATAATCTAGTTTTTGGCTTTTAAGCTAAAACAGAATTAGGAGTATTATTTTGTAGGACAGATGCTTTTGTTTAGAAAGCCAATTGTTCTTTGCTTTCTAGTACAACCATGTGAAAACTACGTGGAAGCCAGATGGTTATGCATCGCTTCCACATGGTTATGCATCGGTGTGTCGGTGTTGGAGCTTCCACATGGTTATGCATCGCTTCCACATGGTTATGCATCGGTGTGTCGGTGTTGGAGCTTCCACATGGTTATGCATCGGTGTGTCGGTGTTGGAGCTTCCACATGGTTATGCATTGCTTCCACATGGTTATGCATTGCTTCCACATGGTTATGCATCGGTGTGTCGGTGTTGGAGCTTCCACATGGTTATGCATCGGTGTGTCGGTGTTGGAGCGTTCTGCGGTTTGGATTCTAGCTTATACAATTGCATCGATACCCCTTGTAATAATTTAACTTAATTAATATATTAACATTCTATTGTCTGGTTAACAAAATTGTTTGGAAGTCATAAATCTATATTCGACATTGGTTTTTCAAATTATTGCTTCTAATTTAAATAATTTTTCCAAGGAAGGGATTTTTCTATAAAAGTCCAACAAAAAAAAACAAACACTTTTTAATTCCGCTTTACGCCACAAAAAGTAAAGGTCAGCCCTGATTTGTCTACAAGCAATCCTTTTATAAATTTATATTCAACATTGGTTTTTCGAATTATTGCTTCTAATTTAATAATTTTTCCAAGGAAGGGATTTTTTTTATGATAGTCCAACAAAAAAACTACATTTTTTAATTTCGCTTTACGTCACGAAAAGTCAAAGTCAGCACTGATTAATTTGTTTATAAGCAATCCTTGTATAGAACTCCAATTGTTTTTATCTTCGAAGCCGATGGGACATGATGTTTGTCATCACAATCACCTTTGAGAAGATTGGAACAAACATTAGGCTTAATAATTTGCAACATATTTTTCACATAAAAGTTCCCCAATGATAATATTGGATAATGAGAAGCCTAATGAACTTGGGCCCCTGCCATATAGTGCAAAAAGTACCTGGATGCGACCAGGGACAAAGCCATGATTTTACTTTTGTGGTGGCAAAAATATGTAATTAAAAAATAAAAAGACAAACTGCATTATGAGGATGAAAGATTAAAAAAACATAGTGGTGGCGAGTCTATATAATTTGCGGATAAAAATTTATTTTCTATATAATAATTGCATATTTTGAAAACCTTGTGGTGGCAGTCGCCACCACTTGTCCCCCTAGCTCCATTCTTGAATGCGACTTAATATGCATATGGTAGTAACGAGATTTATTTTTTTTGCATCTTATGTCGGTTTAACGAGTTCAAGTTACCAGAATTAAATCCTGCTCTACAAAAACAAATAAATGTGTTGCAGGTATTACAATAAAATTGATAAATTGTTTTCAAATAGTTTGATATAAGTACTCAAAACTATAAGCAATATTCAATAAAAAAAAATACTAATAATTAGGCCAAACTTACATCCATGCGGAGAACATAAAAAATATGAACAATGAACAATAAAAAATAAAAATGAATTTTCCTGTCAAAAAATGTAGAAGTGAAAATCATGGAGCCTAAATTACGTATAGTGCAAACTACGTCAAACAATGGAACGAGAACAAAGAAAACGAAAAACCTTACATGTATATTTCCTATAATAAAAATAATGACGAATTATTTCGAAAATCGACTAAGCTGGTTAGGACATCCGAGCTATCAATTGAAAAAAAAAGAAAAAAGAAAATTGAAAATCAACTAGAAGATGGAGGAGGGTATTGGCTGGACCCGGTCCACGAGGGCGGCGGAAAATCAGAACCATCACCCTGATTCTGACTTCCCGGTGGCCGGAAATACCCCATTTGTTGACCAGGGAAAAGCAGAGGAGGATACGAAGAACTCGACGAAGAAAGAGAGGAAGAAGCAAATTGAGGGGAAGAAGAAGAAGGCAATAAGTGAGAATGTAAACCAGATATTGAAGAAGCGTAAAACATTTGCTGTAACAAAGTATTGGGTTGAAAATCACTGCTGCTCTGTAGCAACTGTGAGTAGTCCCAGTAATCAGGCTGGGTTTGGAAGAACGCCGCCGCTGACGGCGGCGGGGGCGGAGGAGGGGCTGTGGCCAAAAGGGTTGCCGGAGAATTTGAAATGGCGAAATGGGTCGGCAGTGGATTTTGTGGTTCTGGGAAGGACCTGACGTTTTCTGGGAAATTGAGTTTCGCTCTGTTTCCTCTGAACCTGAGAGCTGCTTCGTCGTAGGCTCTGGCTGCGGCTTCTGCTGTGTCGAATGTACCTAACCAGACCCTTGCCGCCTTGTGTGGATCCCGTATCTCGGCTGCCCATTTTCCCCATGGCCTTTGGCGAACTCCTCTGTATCTTCTCCTTCTCTCTCCCGTTTCTTCCTGTGAGGCGGCTTCTGTTGACGGTGCGGCGGCGGCGGCAATGGCAGTGGCCGTGGTGGTCAAGATTTGTGTGGCTCCCTCTGGTGCTGTAAATCAAACAGATAAAATCCATAAGATATAAATATAGGTTCGATTAAGATTTGTTTCTCCGGTGTGGCGGTGTACCAGGTGCGGTAATTAAATAGAGGAAATGATTTAATTAATTTATTTAGAAACATGTAAATCCAAGATATAGAACGGATAAAATAAAATAAAATTAAAAAAACTGATCAGGTCCAACACATGCAAATTATATGATTTTTGTATAATCATGAAGAAAAAAGCCATGTGGTGGTGCAACTATGGCAATAAACGTAGGAAAAAACTACAAGATAATTGTGAGAAAAATATGGAACATTAGATTCCGTTATCTTAAGAAAATAAAATTCAATAAAATAAAATTTAAAAAACTGATAAGGTCCAACGCATGCAAATTGTATGATTTTTGTGTATTCATGAAAAAAAAAAAAAAAAAAAAACCATGTGGTGGTGCAACTATATATGGCAATTAATAAACGTAGGAAAAAATTACGAGATAATTGTGAGGAAAATATGGAATATTAGATTCCGTTATCTTAAGAAAATCAAGCTCTTATGATACTATGAAACGATCACAGTATCATAATATGGAAATGATATTCGGAGGGTAAAATAAATCTTTTAAGTATATTTATCCAAAAAAAAAAAAAAACTATGAGAATTGTGATCCAACACTGCAAGAAACAAAGGAAAATATGAAACATTAGATTCCGTTATCTGGAAAAAAATCAAACTCTTATGAATACTTTGAAACGATCGTAGTATCATCACAATATCGGAATAATATTGGGAGGGGATAATAAATCTTTTAAGTACTAATAAAAAAAAATGAAGATAGATTTTTGAGTCGAGATGAATTCAGAAACCTGAGGCCAAACCCTCTATAAACCCATGGTCAAACGAAACCTAGCTAGACTTCCTTTAAATCTTGATCTTGAAAATCCAATATTGTTGATTATCGTAAAACACTGTTCATTAGCGAACCCATGCAATATTACATTATTTTCCTTTGAAAATAAAAGAAAATTCGTAGTATTGCATTAAAAAAAAAAAGTTGAGATGATTAGTAATGAGTAATTGTCTTGTTTGAGAAAAGAAAATTTCATCATGAGCACTGACAATAATTTGATGAGAAAAAAATGAGAAGAAAAGAAAAAATTAACTCAAGCAATAATAGATTATCACCTAAAAATGGAGATAATTCAGAAAAACTGAGAAGAATAAATTTAGAAAAATTATAGATAATTCAATAATCTTTAATAAGATTTAATAGGAAAAAAAAAATCACTAACCAGTTGAAGCAGAGGAGGATTCTCCTCTGAAATCACTAAACCCTCGATAAACCCTCTGCTCCGAATACTGGGTCCCACTCCCACTCTCTTCTTCCCTCCCTCTCTTCTGTCCTCCCCACGAACCAGAGCTCGACGACGAGTAAACCGACGACGACGGCCGTGGCGAAGTCCTAAACGACGTCGTCTCACCCCTGTCCTGCTGCCTCTGCCCAGACACAACGTGCGTCAACGCCGTCACCATCGCGGTCATCTCCCTCGTCCTATCATACCCCGCAAAAACTGCCGCCGCCTCCTCCCCCATCGCGGCCGTCACGTGCTGCGGATCCTGCTCGGAACTAGCTCCCTCCTCGTCATCTCCGGTCGCCGGAAATCTGACGTAATCGCCTAAGTCACGTGGATTCGCCACTTTTGACCACCAGCACATGAAAAACCCAACTCGGATCCGCCGCAAATTGACTGACGAGCTAAGATCAACCCAGATGATTTTCCGGCGCAGTTATGGGCATCCTTTTTTTTTTTTTGGGTCTCTCTGAAATCTTCCACCTGGGGCTATATAAGCAGATTGACAATTCAAAATTCGCTAAGTAGCCGCCATTTGAATAGTAATTACCACCTTTGGGTAATTATGCGTAAGCTTTTGAGCTGAAAATAGAACACAAATATGGTTTTTGATTCCTTTTTGTAATTTTTTTAATGCCGACTCTGTTTTTCAGTTCACACCCCAAATGTTTTTTGACTGGTGTGGTCCGTGTGGATGGATGGAGATGTTATGGGTACCCGAAGAAGGTCGGTCAGTCGGTAGTGGTTTTAGAGAGAGCTCGTCTCGAAATTGAGTTTCTACGACCGACGAAAAAAAACAGAAAAAAGAAAAAGAAAATTGGGGCTTATAGTGGGCTTAAGATTTATTAAGGAGGTGATTAGAGAAATATGAAACAAATGGGCCTTTTGGGGGAGGTGAAAGTAGAAAAGCTTGGGCTAGAAGTTCATAAATTGGGCTCCCAGTTAGAGCTTTAGAGGTACTAGTAATTAATTGTAGCAATGTATGATACGGATACTTAAGAATAAGGGAAAATTTCAAAAAAGCCCCTAAATTTTCAGCCAATTCTAAAAAAAAAAACACTTGTACTTCAACCGTTGACAAAGCAATACCTGAACTTTTATGAAATTGACGGAATGAGACGGCAGGGGTTTTTTGGTCGGCGGAATAAAAGTTCAAGTGTTTTGTGAATGAGTGTGTACGTAATTTTGGGTGTGGTTTAAGACAAATTGTCATATAGGTGCATAGGGTATGTTTTAGTGTGTGTACGTAAATTTTGGGTGTGGTTTAAGACAAATTTCAAAAAAATACCATAAATTTTAAAATATTATTTTTAGCCAAAAAAATCAGTTCAATTGGATATCGGCAAATATGTTTTCACAATTGTACGTCAAGGCCACGCGTGAATCTAGAAAACATCTTCATATATCCAATAAATTTTTTAAAAAAATACCTAAAATAATATTTTAAAATTTATTATTTTTTTGAAATTTTTTGGGGCCAAAATGGTTAATGATTTTATTGATTTGTACGATTTTTTGTTTCTGTAAAATCGGGTTCTGAATGATATTGTGTTTGAGAAAAATTAATCGATCCAATTTTTTTTTTAAAAAAAATTGGTAATGAAGAGTGGTCCGTTCAATTATTTCCTTGGTTTATTTTTTGTAAATGATTTTCATTTTCCATGCCAAATGATTAGGCAATTTTGTTACTTAATTTCGTTGGTCACAATGTCTTGTTCACCTAATTAAATGCTTCTATATTTGGAGGTTTACGTGTTATGTAAAAATAGAAGTCAAAAGTCAATGAACTGTTCGAAAGTAGTTATATTGGCAATATTTGCAGTACCATGCGCACCAAAATTAAACACCTCATCCAAAATAATGCTCATTATTTTTAGTCTTTGTGGTCAACACACGTCTCTCTCCTGCCATTGACTGGTAATACTAAAATAGTAAAATCTTTGAATTCCAAGAAGGGTCGAACAGCGACTCCTGACATGAGTCCGTAAAAATTTTCGATTATTTATAACGCCTCTTTCAAATGAAATGAAATCTACACATATACATAACTCACGTAATGTTGAAAAGGCACTACAAATTAAATAACCTTTGTATTCAATATATTTTTCATCTGAACATTGTCTATCGGAATTCGCACATCCTTTTTTTGACCAGCAAAACAGATTTTATTGATCTTTGAAAATAATTTTTCCTATGAGGCATCAAAATATTGTCTATCGAATCACAAAAGCGCACTCACTCCAATAGACACCCACGTCTTGAAATCAAGGGAAAAATAACAACCCAAAGTTGGCAAGAAACCAACCACAGCCCCAAGAATATCCAAACGCATCAAAAAAAAAAATTAATGAACAAAGACCCAAACGACGTCATTGGTTTCCATAAGAAAAGCTTCTTATGACTTCATCATCATCCTCAAATAATCTTCCCCCAAGATCCTTACATTCCCTAGTTAAAATGAATGATAGATTGCACAAGAATTATAATATAGTAACTATATACAATATCAATTTGACAAAACATGGAGAATTTCACACGATTTCTACTAAAACAGGTCATTATTTATGTATATTCATATATTAACTTTTTTTTATAATTAAGGACCCCACACAACGTCCTCTCTTTTTTTTTTTTTGATTTACACACAACGTCCTCTCTTACTATTTGGAAACTTGGAGATAATGTGAAAACATATTCCGTAAAATATTGAGCAAGTCAAATTTTAATGTTTAAAGGTAGAGCTAGACAAATTTGCTTCTCTCTTAAACTTAATGGAGGTGTTGACAGGGGTATTTGGCTTTTATCTTAGGAATTAAGTAGTAATTTTTTAGGCCACCTCACTCCGCGCAAAAATGTGTAAAACGACTATGGGATTAATCAGAGATAACCGTAATTTGGCCCGAGACACGAGGGATTACCCAACAAAATTCTTCCGCTTTGTAATCTTCAAGTACTGTAAGGACAAAAGTAGCCTTTACTTATACAATCACCACTGCTGCGTGAATTTTTTTTACTAGGAGCTGTTTTTATTTTATTTTTTGGTAACTCGGAAATTAGGTTTTGATTTCATATATGTCCCTCCCTGTTAATTACTTCTCCAGCCCCGAATATTCTTAGAAATTTACATTAGTTACTTACAACCCTGAGTAAGTGGTAGCAAGCAAGGCCGTCCCTGAGACGAGGCGAGCAAGTTGCTTCGGGCCCAAAATTGTATTGGAAACTATGGCCCCCTATTACTTATTATTATACATACGTTTTGTGTTAAAATTTAGTCTTCATGGCATAAAATCACTTGCATTGTTGGTTTACTGGCGAAGACTATTTTCGAAGAACTGAAGGATGGTGTTATTTTTTTTTCTAAGGATTTTAACTAAATGTCAAAATTATTGAGGATGAATCTTTAATACTGGAGTATAAGTAATCGATTAAGTATAAATAAACAAAAACATAGTACATACTTTTTGGTCAGTAAAATAATATCGTTAATTTGTTACTATAAGTTGCCATTTGAAGATAAATAGGGTCTCATTTGATGAGTTCGCTTTCGGCCCAAATAACGTGGTGATGGCCCCTTGGGTCCCAAATTTTTACTAAAAGGAAAGACCCTAAAAAAATTAGGTAGTCTTCATTAAAGAAAGGGAAATGATTTTCACACCTCCCTTTTATCACAAAACACTCACTTTTTGTCCTTATCTCATGAGTCACTTTATCCATATGAAAGGCAATATGGCACTTTTCAAGGTGAATAAAGACAAAAAAAAAAAATGGAGTGCTTGGGGATAAACGGGGGCGGGGGGGCGCTGAAAATAATTTCCTTAGAGAAAAGTGTGGGAGGCACTTCACCGGAGTTACTCCTTTGATCCTTCTAGTTTGGAGCAAAAAGGAGGAGAGATGACGTACGTCGCTGCAACCCTAAGTGTTGGCCTGAGAAGAAGACTTGCACACTGAACAACCGTGTTAGTGCCAAGCTTGAACAGTGGTTGTCCGGGAAGGCACTCTAATAGTCAAATAAATGATCGGAGAAGATGGAGTAAACTGGAAAACGTAGAGATAGAGTTTTAGGGAGTTATCTATGCATTGAATGTGGAGAAAGAGATCAAGAACAAGGTAGGTGAATGCTGCTTTATAGGCAAGAGAGGGCGTGCCTGCTACGCTCCTCGCGCACATCACGTGCATCATCCGTACCTGACATCCCATGTGGTATGATCAGAATGTCTTGGGCAAGTCCAATGCTTCGGCTGACATCACGTTCAGTACTTCGGCTAACGTCACGCCTGATACACCTGAAGAGTCAACTGGTTAGGGAGAGCTCCCCGGTCAACCACGTGGTACTGCAGGTAAAGCCTATTGGGTGGTTGACTAACACTAGAAATGGTCAGTCTAGTCTGTCAGGCACTCTACTATAGTGCATGCGGCATACCCCGAGCGTCCGCCATCAAATGACGCGGGATCAGCTACGCTTGACAGCGCGTATATCAGTTTCTGCCGAGCAGCGTACTCTCCAGGCCTTTCGCTGTATAGGGCTTCTCGGGAATCACTTCGTTAGCGCGGCGATTCACCGCAACGTACTACCGAGGGACGACACCGAGACGTCCAAGATAGTGGTTGGTGGCTCGGCTGCCTTTATTTGGATATTCATCGAGATCGGTACCAACCTGGCCGATGCCGAAAGGTTCTGTTCGGTGAGGTCGAGTCGATTCGATCTGTATTCGCTTTTGTCACTTTTGTACAGGTGGCTCGTTGTCTCTTCATGTTCCCAAGGGATAGGGGTGGGCTCTATGGACCGTTGTGGACCCGGCCGCCACAAAAAGTCTAGAAAATTATGTTCATTCAAAAAGAGCAATCAAATAAATGAAAAGTTAATTATACGAGCATTAGTAGCACTTTTGTTGCTAAAAATACAAGAAAATCGATCTTGAAGTGATTGTTTAAAACTTTTTGCAATGGCATGCATAACTTTAAATTTTTATATGTCTTGTGGTATATTACTTTTCTTATTTAAATTGCCTTATCTTTATATTAATTTAGTTGTAAAATGCATTAAGATGGCTCCTCATTTTTTTAATTTTTACTCAAGTTCATTGGATTCGGTGGAAATTGGCCTTTTTAGGGGTAAAGTTTACGTGGGAATTGAGTAAACTTTGTAGATTTGGGGGTAATAAAGAAAGAAAAGAATGACAAAAGGAATTAGCCGAAAACGATTAGTGATAGATTCGGGAGATGTATTTCAACGTACATCTGACGTTCGTCAACTTTAACCCTTTTTTTTACACGTGACACGTGTATTGATCAAGTACAATGTGTTCCTATCTCTGGGACCCATTTCCTAAGTTGAGAAAAATTATCCCATGCTTTCAAACCATCACCTTATCCATACAATTATGATCTTTTTCAACATATACATAAATAAATGCCAGAGTACAAATCATTCGGGGTCTCATGGAGTAGATAATTCGAGTTGTTCAATAATTTATAAATATTTTTTCGAGCAGGCCTGTAAAAACGTCAGCTCAATTGAATTTTGTCATAGCTTGATCCAATTTTTCATTTTTCCTTTAGAAATTAGGATCTTGAATTCTGAAAGAAAATTGAAACATTGAATCAAGCACTTACGCATATTTAATTGAACAGATTTTTTATGAATCTAATTGAAAAAATATTTTAAAATTATTGAACAAGTTGAATATTTGTATGGAATGATTTAGTAGGCCCCACACCTAATCTGTACACAACTCATCGGTACCCATAGTTGGATCTATACTCTTCATATCCTGTATCAAAGAGAATGTGGAGCAGTGAATTAATTTTCCTCTAAAGTGCTCCCTGGAACCTAGACCTCGATTGTACAATATTTTAATTGCATGATGCTTTTTTTTTTTTTTTGTCTAAACCACCAGTATCCGGAAGTCCACTGGACCCCGACTAAATCCGGTTCGAGCCGGGTCGGCCCACGAAGGGGTAAAACTCTCCCAGCGCAAGTTTCCTCCATTCACAAGACTCGAACTCGAGACCTTGCTTAAGGGGAACAAATGCCGAACCACTTGAACAAAACTACGTTGGTATTATGCTTTGAATGTATGAAGTAGATGGTGGCTATGCTCGTGATCAATTGAATGAACGTGCTATCCTTTAGTTTTACATGCTCCTTTCGTTCCCAATTTTTGGTGAACCGTTCTATACGTGCTAACTGGAGGGTACTGACCGCGCACAGCGGCGCCGGGACCCCCTTGTGGGTCCCAAACGGTCAATCCAAACTAAGAATGAAATTAGGTGATTTTGGATCGAGCTCATAGGGCACTCCGATTGCATCGATTCCCGCTTGGCCCACTTTGAATTCGATTTTGAGATGAATTAACGGTACGGATTGACCGTTTGGGACCCAAAAATGGGTCCCTAGACACCGTCTTACATAGTCGGTACAAGGGGGGTCGGTACCCCTTGTATTTCCGATTTTTGGTTGCAATTGTAAAATTATTGTCCCAAAGTTGTGAGTTTACTCTTTTATTTTTTAAAATTAAGTACATGCAATGATCATATTTTGAAAAGTAAAAGGAGAAAAGAAAAACTATGACAAGTGCCAAAGTGATGTTCCCTTGGAGCATTCTCATCAGGCTACTCAAACATTATTCTGCAACAAAATGAGGAGCAAAACCGAGAAAGTGGTACTTTATCAGCCTCTAAACAACTCTTCAACAAACTATTTTGCTACAGTAAAGATAGGGATACACTATTCACTCGTCACTCTAATTATATTATATTTCTCCACGCCATTTCATCCTTCTCCCGAGGCATTTTTCATTTTTATGTTGTTTTCATTTCTCACAAAAGCACTTGTCAATGAACAAAAATAATAATACACACACGAAAATTAGAATTAAAACATGAAACATTTTAAATTACAAACACACATGAAATTTAAATGACCGCAATATAAGAATTTTTTTTCTCTATTTCACCCTTTTTGACAAAGTAGCGAGGGATAAATTATTTTCGGTAAAGTAATACTCCCGAGGAATAATTTTTTTTGTTGTAAAGTAATACTTCCTCCGTCCCTAAATAAATGTCAGACCGCAAACTTAGGCATTTAAAAATATGCACTTTTTGCTATAAAAATATTTTAAAAATCACAAATAAATAGCTTGATCGTCAAGCTATTTATTTGTCATTTTTTATGATTTTATTAAAGGAAAAAGTGCATATTTTTAAAGGCCTAGGTTTGAGGTCCGGACATTTATTTAGGAACGGAGGTAGTATTTTTTTTTTGTTTGAAAGTAGTAAAATATAAGAATAAAAAAATTTAGAAAGATATTTGAATTGAAAAGTAGAAGTAGAAAGAAAGAGTAATTTAATATAGTAAAGTTAGAATAGAGAGCCTGATTATGTGAGTTTTTTAAAAAGTGACTAGGTAAAGCATAAAAGTTGTTTTTGTTAAATTTGGTCCAAAATTTGAGTAGTCTGATGAGAATGCTCTTAATAAGTTGAAATATCCAAAAAGAACCAATAAATTAGGTCTAAGAGAGTATCTAGCTATGCTGCATATATATATAGATGTTCTATTAAGGACTCTCTCAAAGATCTCCTCCGTGAGGACCACCCCTTTTTTGATTTTTCGGACCAAATTTCGACGATCCGAACCGCTCAATGTGTTTAACACATGTTTTCCATGGCTAACGCGAAGAATCACAAAAGAAAAATACCCGAAAGGGCTTCATCCGAGCAGTTTTCCATAATAACCGTACATATATAGTTTATCGAAAAAAGCTTGAATGAAGCCCTTCCGGGTATTTTTTTTGGACGAATCCTTGCGGTGACCCTTAAACACACGTTTTAAATACATTGAGCGGTTCGGATCGTCGAGATTCAACCCCGATCCATGAGGTCCGCAAATTGGGAGTTTGAGGGAATCCTTAGTAGAACGGGATTGATATATATATATATATAGAGTCCCGATCCTATCAGGGATCCCGAATCCGGGATTCGTAGTTCCGGATCAAATTTTCACGATCCAAACCGTCCAATGTGTTCAAAATGTGTTTTCAAGGGTTCACGCGGGAAATCATCAAAAAAAAATACCGGGAAGGGCTTGATCCAAATAGTTTTTCGCAAAACTGTAAATATACAATTTTTGCGAAAAACTGCTTGGATCAAGCCCTTCCCAATTTTTTTTTTGATGATTTCTCACGGGAACCCTTAAAAACACCTTTTAAACACATTGGACGGTTCGGTTATGCAAAAACAATTTTTAAAATCTCGAAAACACCATTTTTTCTTCAATCTGGGATCCTTGACAGGATCACTGGTGTATATATATATAAAACTATGATGCCACATGTGTACTATGTATGAAGAGGTGAAATTATTCAATAGTCCAGAGCACTGCCACGTGGTGCTTTAGACCACTCTACAATCATAGATTTTTGTGGGAGCACTGCCATGACCAGTGGCGGACGCAGGATTCTAGCTGCGGGGGGGCCACTCCATAGAAATGGGGGCCACTCAATAGAAAATATACAAAAAAAATTGAAAAATACACTGAAAAAATTGAAAATTTGTCGAAAATTGGGGGGAGTGCGGGAGCCGAACACCCCCCTCGCACCCCCCTAGGTCCGCCCCTGGCCATGACAGTATATAGATCTCACATAAATATGTGATTCTGGTCTAAAGCACTCAAGGCCGGCCCTGAGATTCTCGGGGCCTAAGATGAATTTGTAAATCTGGGCCCTATGTTTTCTTTTAAAAAAAATAAAAATAGAACTAACCTCAAAATGATAGTTACTTGTCATATTATTTTTTGCACCAATAAAAAAAAATATCCCTTTGAAAGTGTGAGTTTGTGAGGGGAAAAAAACTGTTATGGAGAAGAAAAAAAAGAGGCCTAGTAATTGAACCATGTACCTCTTGGATAGAGAAACTAAACTTTTCCACTCGGCTAGCTAGCTCATTAATTATGTAAGTGATAGATTAAGTATATATTATGTACCTAGGTGTACTTATTTGGGGCCCTAATTTTGGGCCAAAATTCGGGGGCCTAAGACAACGGCCTTACACGCCTTAGCTCAAGGCCGGCCTTGAAAGCACTACGGACTTCTGAATAATTACTCTATGAAAGTCTCATTCATAGATCCCACATAAATACATTTTCGAAACTTGGTTACGTTAAGACAACTTACTGGTCGTCTCATTTACCACCTCAAGCACAATGGCATCAAACTCCGTTCACTTTGAAGCTTCGAGGAAGTGAAGATCCTTGGATCGATTTCCTATTTTTCCAATAAAATTTCTCTTTTCTTCTCTCCCAAGGTAAGTGTGTTGTTCCTTCCCAGGAATAGATAAGTTCAACTTAAAATATTTGTACAAGTTTATCCATAAATTTGTTGACCAATAGTGTGAATTTGGACTTGGATAAATAAAATACAAAAAAAAACAAAAAAAAAACATATGCACAAATAACAAATTAAATTCAATAATACAACTGTCTCGCGGCTACTTGTGAATTACGGGGAATGTGCTATATATCTAAAGATTGCACGTTCAAATTAGGAAATGAGTTATGCTACTATGCGCATCCTCTAAAAGTTACTCAATATGAAATTTTGTGACTCAAAATATATATGAGATTTTGTGGCTCTAAATATGAGATTTTGTGGCTAGAGATACGAAATGCATATGGTATGCGCACTCATATGAATAGTCACAAAATCTTATATTTGGAGCCACACAATCTCATATTGGATCCATGCGGACTTGGTGCGGACCGTGCGGACCTCATATTTGGAGCCACAAAATCTCATATTGCAACCACCAAATCTCATATCTAGTCCCATAAACTCTCTCATATGGGTAATCACAACAATTAATATTGGATCCGTCACAAAATCTCATATAGGAACACAAAATCTCATATTTAGTCCACAAACTCTCATATCGGTAATCACAACAATAAATATTGGAGTCCATAAAATCTCATATCGATATGCACACTATCTCATATAGTCAATGGTCAAAGGTGGCACAAATTCCCACACATCATATGTGGCGCAATCTCGGCCGTCCATCTGTATGGGGTGCATACCATATGCCATTTCATATCTCTAGCCACAAAATCTCATATTTGGTGCCACAAAATCTCATATTATCTCATATTTGACGCCACAAAATCTCATATTTGGAGCCACAAAATCTCATATGAAACGGTGTGCATAATAGCATGACTTTTAAGAAAGTAATGTCAGAAAATAACAAAACTCACACATGTTATTCACACAGTCTCGACAATATTTCGTCTTTTTCTTTATTTCTTTGTCAACCCCATCTTCTTTGAACATCAGAGATTTCAGGGGCGGCTTCAGAATTTTCTAGGGCTGAGCATGGACTGGATTGGTTCGGTTTTATAGTAAACCAAGAAATAAACCACTACTTATAAATTATGAATTTTGAGAACCAAAACAACCAATTTAATTCAAAGAACCAAACCAATCCGAACCATAAAAATGCGGTTCGGTTTCGGTTTTGAACCAACGATTCTCTTGAAATTGAGAGATCATCTCGATAAGCTATTTAATGTACTCTTCAAAAAAAAAAAACTACTTAAAGTACTCTTTTAAAACTTATATTAAAACAAGTTACATTAAAATCAGAAAATTCAAAGAAGAGTATAATAACAGTAAGTAATGAAAGAATAAAGCCGTAGAATAGAGTCTTAAATTAGAAAATAGTTACCAAGGAAAAAGATTAGGAAATAAATTGACTAAGTCCAAACCGTCAGGCTATTGAAATTACAGGAATTTGTTATTAGATATTCAAGTTGAAGAGTCAGGCTATTGAAATTACAGGAATTTGTTACTATTAGATATTCAAGTTGAAGAATTAACGTTGGAAGTGGAAAAATAGGGTGGTGGAATGGAGCATTAGCTTAAGAAATTTATTGATATGGGAGAAATTTGTAATAAATTCTATATGTATATAGTATGCGGTTCGGATCGGTTTGGAACTAGAACTGTCAATGTCAACCCATAGACCCCCACATCACTAAAAGACCAAACCAAACCATTCGGTTTGGACTGAATTTGCGGTTTGACAGTCATTTTGCTCACCCCTAGAATTTTCATCGAGCTCTGACAAAAACACATAGCAAAGCCGTTTGACGAGTAACCCAGCACCGACAATACTAATTAAAGAAAATTTAATTTATATCTTTAAGATTTTTTTTTTTCAGTGCATTTTTTTCAGCGGTAACAATACTTGACTTCGCTGGAATAACAGTAGAGCCAGCCCTGAGAAATTTCCACTTTCTAATGAATTGACTTGTAAATGTTTTTTACTTTTCACTTTTGTTGACGGGATTATCATTTATCCAGCTATATATCTTGGTCTTCCGTTTCACATATATATATATTATGTAATTATCAAGATTAAAAAACGAAATCTTTGGTCGCATGCTCTTTTACTATGTTTACGAGTCTTAAGTTAGTTGATTGGTGCAAACACAATCGGTAAATCTCCCTTTTCACCAATGATTAATTTACTCATCAAACCAACGTGAATAATAAGGTTAATTTGGCTTATTATTCACCAATGATTAATATCTTTGGTCGCATGCTTTTACTAAGTCCCGTAAAGTCACCGCTTTAGGCCCCCAAATTTTGACTTATTTTTGGGGCCTTCAATTTTATAAGTTCATATGATAGTTATGCTTTTAAATGATTGTAATGACTAATATTTGAAAGTTTTTTGTTTCCCTTAATTTTTTAACTATGCTATATTGAGAGTTGAGAGCCCAACTTGAAAAAAATCGCTTTAGGCCCCATAAATCTCAAAGCCGGCCCTGTCCCCATATGATCCCGGAAGAGCCCTCCAAAACCTGCTTTCTTGTTGCTCTCGTACAAACATTCATCATTAATTGTTGATTTTGACACCAACCGTTGAATCGGAAATTGGATTTCCATTGTAGAAAAAAGCAGCTTTGATTTTCGAAAAACTAGTTAAATTAGATAATAAAAAAAACTTGCGGTTGTGAATGGATACTAAGGTGCTAGAGTGTGAAGTTTCAATTTCAAGTCGATGTTGTACTGCCATAATAATCTTACTCTACTAACTTTCTTTTTGCAAAAAAAGAAAAGAAGGTAGCTTGGATTGTTGGAAAAACTAATTAAATTAGATTAACTTAAAACCCTAGCCTGCATAATTTATGGATTTTAATTGCAATACACCTAAGAGGTTGTCACGTGTGATGACTAGGTAAGGGATTTTTCTTTAGAACGGCATAATTTAAATTTGAATTAAGTGAAAACGTTTAAAATGTTAAGAATGAGTAATGTATATTCAAGAAAATTTAGTTGTTCCTAACCTAGTCAAAGTGTACAATAAATTAAACGAGTTTTAAAAAGTTTATATACATTTATATATATACCGTGAGGTTCATATCAGGGATCCCGGATTAGAGCATTTAGGGTGTTTTTTTTGTGTTGCAAATTGTTTTGGGAAAATCCGAGCCGTCCAATGTGTTCAAAATGTGTTTTCCAAGGTCCACGCGGGAAATCTTCAAAAAAAAATACCGGGAAGGGCTTGATCCAAGCAGTTTTTCGCAAAACTGTAAATACCCTTGAAAACACCTTCTGAACACATTGGACGGCTCGGATCGTCAACAAAATGCTCGGATCATGGAGGTCCGGATCCCGGATTAGAACCGCGTCCATTATATATATATATATTATTGTCAAACACAAGGGAGGAAAAGGATTAATCTTGTTGGTGGCTGTGCTGGTCAATGTCAGAAAAGGTCGGATTCATACATAGTTTCATCTCACCAAAAGAAAAGTTAAATAACTGAAGAAAGAAAAAGTGGAAATAATAAAGAGTTGTATGCAATTGATGGCTTTGCCAATTTTGTGGCTCGATTTCCCCCATTTTGCCCCTCATTTGGTCTGATTTTTTTTTTTTTTTTTTGGGCCCAATTATGACTTCATTTTTCCATTGGTATTTTTGCTCCTCTCTCTTTCGTATGCCTTTCATATGCCTTTCATATGGCATAGTGATTGCGTGGGATCACTTTGGGGTCTCATACAAATAATTCAAACTATCTAAGAATTTTGGAATAATTATTTGGGTGGTTTGGTGAAAAATCATCTCAATTAAATAATTGTAAACAATTGATCTAATATTTAAAATTTGGGAAATTTATCGAAATGGTCCCTCTAGTTTAACCCGTGTCTCGATTTCGTCCCTCATGTTTCAATTTCACTCTAATTGACCCTGTAGTTTCAATTTTGCTCGAATTTCGTCCAATTGATAACAGACGTTAGCTAAATTGACGGAAAACCCAATTTGGGGCTTTTTTTAGGGACAGACCTGTCATTTCCCCTCCACTCCTTCCCAATACCAAAACCCTAACTCCTCCTACCCCTTTTACAGTATTATTTTCATCTGAGGCAAAAAAAAAAAAAAAAAAACTGGCATCAATTTAGGGTTTTGGTATTGGGGCAGGGGATACAGTCATTTGCACAACCTTTATTTGGCAAAAGTGTTTTCCAAATTTTTTTTGCTGAAACCAACGAACCGAACACAGTGTACCTAACTCCATTTTTACAGAGCTGGAAAAACTCCAATGACTCCTCCATCAATGGCGTTCGTTCACCCTCCCCTCTCCCTCTCCCTCTACTCTTCTCTTTCTCTCTGATCCCCACCCTCTCTCCTCCAGAGTACCCTCGAAACGAAAGAAGACTGAAATTGTACGGTAAAACCCTAGAAACGAAAGAAGACTGAGCGAGGGCGGATTTAGCCGGTTTGCGCACGCTCTGGTCGCCGCTAAGCGAATTGGCGAGCAACGTGTACATCGTCGGTAAGTCAGACGCCATAAGAGCCATTGCAAAGTAACAAAATAAAACACAATCAAGCAATCAAAGAAGCAATAGGTCAGTTAGATCGGGGAGCTTTGGTGAGGGAATGATTTGGGGGTGACTTCGATGGGAGAAATGAGGTCGGTAATGTCGATTTATCGATCGAAATCGGAGGTTCGTGGTGGTTTTCGAGTCATCGTTATTATCTCCGGTGGAGTTTTTCAGTAGGAGTTGCTTCGTTGCTGGGGTGGAGGTGTGGAGGTAGAACCTTCCCACTGAGTTCGTGTTTTGGATCCAGGGCCCTCTCCCTTTCCCTCTACTCTCCCTATCTATCTGAATCGTACCCTCGCCCGCCGTGAGGACCTTCGAGAATGATTTGGCTCGGCCGTACAACGAAACCCATTGTTGCCATTTTTTTTTTTTTTTGCCTCAGATGAAAATAATACTGTAAAAGGGGTAAGAGGAGTTAGGGTTTTGGTATTGGGAAGGAGGGGAGGGAAAATGACAGGTCTGTCCCTAAAAAAAGCCCCAAATTGGGTTTTCCGTCAATTTAGCTAACGTCTGTTATCAATTGGACGAAATTCGAGCAAAATTGAAACTACCGGGTCAATTAGAGTGAAATTGAAACATGAGGGACGAAATCGAGACACGGGTTAAACTAGAGGGACCATTTCGATAAATTTCCCTTAAAATTTTCATTCAGAATTTAGAATCCTGAATACTGAATGAATTTTGAAAGAAATATAGACGACCGTGTACGTAGTTGGTATTCCCGTGATCTAAACCGCAAATATTATGGCTGTGTTTGGTTTTTGGTTTAGTTTAGTTTTGATGATGTAACCAGGTGAAATGAGTGGAGAGAGATAGAGAGAGAAATGAGGAAAATGATGATGTCAACAAAACTAAAACAAAACTAAAACCTCAAACCGAACAGCGGACCAGGGCTTATAAAGCTTACATCCAACCACCAGCAAAAACTCAATTTATATTAAAAGTCATGGAGACAATACTTGTGTATAGCAGTAGAGCCCCATCCGTACCACCTTGTACATAGAAAAGAGCAATCCTTTTGGAATTTCTGATTTATTTCGTTCATGTACTGGATTTAGCTTTAGGAGTATTTCATATATTTACTGTCTTAATACTCCTAATGGGCTTTTACTCAATGCAACTAGGAGATCAATAATTCGATTTCAATAATTGTAACTTAATTTTGGAGGCTGAGCTCAAAAAAAAAAAAAGAAATTGTACTAACTTTTGGAGATGTACATGCTCTGCCACTTGTGTTGGTTTCCAAAGAATTAAAGAGTTTTAATTTGGTGAAAAAAGGGTTGAGCTCAGAATTAAAAATGGGTTCGACAATTGTAAAAAAAACCCAAAGGAAATTAAAACAGAAGAAAATGAGGGAAAAATACTTTAGAGAACAAGAAGTAATAATATTAATTAGAAAGGGAAAATGGAGATATTATGATGGAGTGGAAAAGCATTTTATCGTCAGACATAAAGAGTTAGGTTAGCCCACCAGGAAAGATATGAGATAAATCCGAAAACGGGAGGCATGTTGTCCCTTGTCCCATGCGTGCTGACTGCATCCAAGTTGTCTGTGCTCGAAAATTTCCAACAATGTTGGCAATCAACCACACGACAATCATTTACCGATCAACCACATGACAATCAACGGTGCAGATCTACTCAGTCCCAAATAGATCTAAGTCGTCCATTAATTACCAAACTGGTCTGCACTGTTAATCGCCGAGTACGGACGACTTGAATGGGGTCAGGATGCATGTTGTCCCTTAAGAGACAGCACGCACCCCCTGTCCAATCCCATGACGTGCTTGAGTTCATTAGGTCATCTCAAGTCAACAGACGTTATATACTCGGCAAACAACTAGATTGAGATAGCAGGCTACATGTATTCATAATGACGGCTCCAGAGAGTCATGTCATGATAGTAAAACATTCTGAACCTTAAGAACAACAAATTAACACATATAGGTCATGAGAAAACATTAATTGTTGGGAAACCAATCCCAAAACCCCGTGATGATGCGTACAAGTTATACACCAAAATATTATTAAACTCTACATGGCGGAATTAGGGTTTAACTCTCCTCTGTAGACACGAACGCTAGGCTAAACTAATACATCTGATCGATACTGTTTGATTACCTTCGTTTGATCTCGATCAACCCTTGTATCTTCTACCGAATTCTCTTATGTCTCAACTGCGTTTCTGAGTGTGGACTTCAAACACGGTTTCTGAGTTCTCTCTTTTACAACCTTATTTCTTGTGTTATGAAAAAGTGTGAAACCCTAGAGAACATAACAACATATATATAGGGCTATGCGAGGTACCTAAGGATAGATACGGACCAGGTTCCTTGTGCAAATAAGAAACCCTAATCCTCTCAGGATTATATTTCTTATTATACAAATCATAATTCATTCCACTACAGTATTATAATTGAACTCCCGTCCCTATCTCAAATTAATATCGAGCTCCACGTCATTAAATACTTATTAATATCTCCATGTTAAGATTACAAATATCTGTGAGTCCATGAAATGAGCATCCTCATCAGGGGAGTCAAATGCTCCTGATGGCTAAATTGTTGAGTGAAAGGGGAAAAAAACCCCCAAAATCAGACTCAACAATTTTTTTGTAAATCTGCAAAAGTTATAACTTTGCTACAGTAACTCGTTAAATCCTTTGAGACACTATTTACAGGCTAAAGCAATTCTCTCTCCTGACTTCCTGAATAGAGAGTGATTTTGTGAGTTTTTGAAAAA
Organism: Vaccinium myrtillus; assembly: GCA_016920895.1. NCBI lineage: Eukaryota > Viridiplantae > Streptophyta > Magnoliopsida > Ericales > Ericaceae > Vaccinium > Vaccinium myrtillus. Next base: position 35,375,092 of record CM029271.1, on the reverse strand, counting down.
GTGACTTGTTAATTTATAAAAGGTGTTTTTGATGTTAAATTTGACCCAATTTTTGTTGAGCATGATGAGGATGCTCTTAACATTGATAGCTACTTAAATGAGTTTTAGCTTGCAAATCATGATAAAGTGCGACAAGATCTCAATCTTTTTTTGAAAAAACAAGTACTTCATCAATAACATTTTTCATGTGATCAACTAATCTGGCAAATTCTAGAATACCCTCGGCTATCAAAAAAAGACAAAAAGAACATCTTTTGTCCTAGAATGATCGAGGGGGAGATCTGCCTTATCCATATGTTGTGACTAATCACCTCCCCAGGTAGATGAAAATGATGTGTAACAATAATGTTATACAATAAAAAAATTAAACAAAAGGAAAGCCTACCCATGTATGTTTGTGAAAGTAAGCGACCACACAAAAAGAAAGGGTCATAGTGATGAGAGAATTTTGGGTGCAAATGGGTACCACGTGGCACCTTAAGTGTTTTGAACGATCCGAATTTTAAATAAAATCTAACTGGTTAGAGTTTACTTAAAATTTGAACCGTTCAAAATACTTTTGGACGATCGAGATGTGCGATAGTTACCGCCGCATAGTACCTGTCCGGCGTGAAGGTTCATATGTTAGGTTTGTGAGTTGTGAACATAGTTTTCAGAAAGTAATGTAAAACAGAAGCCTGAATACTACTTTTCTAGGCAACCAATTTTAAGGGATAGATGTAGAAACACGTGTGCAGAAAACTTGTTTCGCTCCTTCTAAGTTTTATGGTTTCTTTACGAGAATCCTTGGTTTTGTCGGAGGAATGGATTATTTTATAGAGTAAGGTTTTTGGGCATAATTGAACCAAAAATTAAGTGAGACCAATGCCGATTGAGGTGGGGTCCGAGTGGATTTGTATATTCCTAAGTAGAATCCATTAATTCTTGAAGTGTGTGTGAGCTATTCACCCAGAACCATACGGAGGCCGGGGCTATGGTCTGTGATCTGAGCTGGGCTATGGAATTTATTGGGCTTTTTAGTTCAAAACAATTATGGACAATTTTAGCATTAATTAGCTAATGGAGAATTCTTGGTTCTGTATCAATATCTTCCATGTGATTTCATGAACTGGTGAATTGCAACAAATTTGAAATGTTTGGTATTGCTAATGACATGAATTTTGTGATGCAATTACTCCCAGTCCCAAATACTATGACATAGAAAGCCAATGGGCAAGATTCAAATTATTTTGGATAGAAATGATTATATAAAGTTGAATTCGTGTTAGAAAAACAAACACTTGATCGAGCTAAGAAACCAATGACGAAACATAGATTTAACATTTCTAGGAATTTTTACCTTTTTGGTCCCCAATACATGAATGAGTAGCCAATTTCGTCCCTCATTTATACATTTGACCAATTTAGTCCCCAACGTTTAAAATGTGTCATGTTAGTTCCTGGCACAAACGCCATCCACTTCGTTCATCAAAATGGACGTAGCCACAGATGACGTCCACTTCCCTGCCTTTGGTGGGAAAAATCCCACCAAAATCACTCACTCACTCTCTCTCTCTCTCTCTCTCTCTCTCTCTCTCTCTCTCTCTCTCTCTCTCTCTCATGTTATATATTGGCCATGTTCAGAAAAAATATAGCACAACTCACCACACAAAGCAGAGCACAAAGAGAGAGGAGGAGAAGAAACGGGCCGGGAATGGGGCCCAAACTCCTCGGTGGAACATAAATGGAGAAAAAATTGCAGTTCAATTGAAACCCACTTCCATACACTTACTGTACATACACAAACATACCTATTTTATTTTATATATATGCACGGATGACGGATCCACAAGCACAAAGATAAGAATGGGGTCGAAACTCCTCAGTGGAACATGAATGGAAAAAAAATTGCAGTTCAAAGGTCGAGAACAGGATAAATACAAACCTCTACAATCTTCATTCCATTCTTCATTTTCCATACTCAATCGCGATCGATATATCAAACACGAAATCGTCGAAATTTAGGGTGTTGTTTCCAGAATACAGGGAAGAAGACAAATCGGGTTTCCTCTCTCTTACTTTCCGCTTTTCATTCTCTCTCAACACTCAACAGCATAAACAGGGTTGAAGTCGAGGAGGTTAACGGGGTTGGAATGGTGGGTGTAAAACACCATTGATACCCTCCATTTTGACAGACAAAGTGGACGGCGTCTGTGCCAGGGACTAACGTGACACACATTTTAAACTTTGGGGACTAAATTGATCAAATGTATAAATGGGGGACGAAATTGGCCACTCGGTCATACATTAGGGACCAAAAAGGTAAATAAGCCATTCATTATGAGTACGATTTATCGCACAAATTTTGAATTTTAATGATCATTATATACAACTCTAACAATAGTAATTGTATATAATGATCATTAAAATTTCAACTTTCAACTGAAAAAGCCTTTTTAACATATTCCCGTTCATGTTGTTTATGATAAATTATGAATTAATAATTTTCCTTCCTAACAATAGTAATTCAACCACTAGTCTTGTTTCTTGTTTTAGTATTTCTTGTTTCTCATCCAACTCTTTGCTGGATGTGTTCTTGTTGTTAATTTTTTCTGTTTGGTTCTCTTTGTTTCGCGATATATCCTTTATCAAGCTTAATAATATAATCTTTTACCTTTTCAAAAAAAAAAAAAAAAAAAAAAAAAAAACCACTAGTCTACTCTATTATGAACACAGAAGGGTTCAAAGTAGAAGACTATGTGCATGCAACTTGTCCAATTGACCTGGTTTCTTTAGACTACAAGATCGTTGGTGGGGGCTGTGCAAGCTTGGAAATTAGCCAACAAATTAAGGGAAAAAGTAAAAACAAAACAACTGAATGAATATCTTTTGCAAATTTCAAATCTTTCATCATCATGGTTATTGGCTTGTCATGGAGAGACTATTTGTGCAAAACTGATTCTTGCATTTTTGTCCTGATCTTTAACGATATACATATATGTTCACATGCAGAAAAACAATGCCCATATATATTTCCTATTGAGCAAAAAATACTCATTCTGGTCTTGCATTATATATATTTTAAAACAATTTTTTTCACAAAAAAAAAAGAGCTTAATTTTACAATAAAGACAATACTAATAACAAGATTTTTTTTTTTTTTTTTGTTGACAATTTTGACATTAACAAAATTGTATAGACAAATATCATTTTCCTTAAAAGTGGCTTATGAAAATTAATCACTGGTACACAATTTTCTTGTTTAGAAAAGTAGTTGGTGAAAAGTCTCAAGAGGAGATTTTCTTGAAGATGGATTTATATCTATCTTATTGGGATGATTTTTTTTTTTTTTTTGGTGCTCGGCAAAGATTCCAATTAAAGATTCTGATTACGTCTGTTCATCGTATGAAATCAAATAACCTTGATAGAAACCTAAATCATGAATAGGAGAAGATAAAGTTAACGTCCTAATCATGGATCATCATGCTACATGTTGTACCAATAGGTGCGAATCCTGCCGTCAATTTCCGATATTTGAAATGTATTATCAGATTTAAGACAAACTCCAATAACTGCCAAATACAGTTAAAGAAGTCCTAACAAGTAGTCCAAAGGACAAAAGAAGCTTTGTGAAAGAGATCTTGGCACCAACAACTTGACCCATTCCAAATCAAATGCAGATAAATCAAGATTGAAAGTTAGTGACAGTTATCGTAAGTGTTTTTCCGGTATCTGACCATCTTATCAAATCCTCGTTGGTATATATCCTTCGTTGTAATAGTTGTTTTATTCATCGTTTTTCCTTTAGATTTGACTGTGTACGTTATTTGTTTGTTCTCTCACGTATCAGCAATTACTAGTAGTTGTCATATATGCAAACGGCCGGTTATAATAATTATTACTATTAGTGAAGTTTTTACTTTTCGATTAATTAAAATAAAAAAAAAGTCTACAACATTCTTTGAAATGCATACTATTGAAATGGCAACCATTTGGCCAGGTACCTCAATAATCATTAACCACATGTTTCTTATGAATTAAATAATGATAAAGTAATTTACAATGGGCCTGCGCCTATGGACAGAATCGCACCAAAGAATTGTGATGGATATGACTGCATGAATAATATTCCTCTTTGTACTTTTCAGCCCATGACTAATCACTATATATCAAATCATATTCCATTAAGACTATATGCATTCCATCAAAGGAGATACTAGGATAAGTTGAAAAAAAAAGAATTCTTAGGGTGGTCATTTTAAGAGAAA
>CM029271.1:35355413-35369845 GCA_016920895.1 Vaccinium myrtillus | reverse complement strand
GTTCAAAAAAATTGCCTTGTTTTGATTACCAAAAATTTGTTCATTGTTTCTTTTTCGAATCATTTCGATGAATCATGATCTGAGGAACTTCAACCCATCACTTGAATTCCCATTGTAGATGGATGGATATTCACAGAGAGAGCGTAAAGTGTGATTTTATTTGAATATGTTTCAAAGTTCTATTGTTTTGATTTTCTCTACAAATAATCCTTCAAATAAACTCTTTGCAATATTCTAGATTAAATCACTCAAATTCCTTATAAACAGAACAAGAATCAATTGTATTCTGTGGGTCCACTCGATTTCTTGACTTGACCTGAGATTTTTTTTGTTTGAGCAGATGGGCAATGTTTGGTTTTGCTGTCGGGTTGCTGACAGAGTATGCAACAGGCTCAGACTTTGTCGATCAAGTTAAGATTCTTCTCTCCAATTTCGGGATCGCAGACCTCGACTGAATCCTCATCCGTATGGCCTCCAAATTCTACATTTGCTCTGTGTTTGATGTAATTTTCTGCTAGTTAATCTGATGTTTCATCTGCCACTTTTTTTAGTACATTTTGTTCTATCTTCATTTGTCTGTATCCCTCATCACTATATACAAGAATTCGAAGAGATATCTTTTTGATAAATAGTTCCATGGTTGTACGCAGAACACATCAATTGCATTGCTAAAAGGACACAGTGTTACAGGTGGAAAGAACAAACACTTAAGTTGAACCAAACTCATACACGACATAACCAGCTAGTACTTATTTGCAGACTTCTTATACAAAGTAGTAGCACACAAACACATGAACAAACAAGCACACATAGAACACCACCACCACCACCTTATAATTCCGCCGCGGTCTCGTAGTCCTCTTCCACCACCACAGAAACCAAAGACGGGTTGTCCGAATTCCTCACTGAGCAATTCGCGCGAATCTCTCCAACATTGCCTGTCAACACGCTCACCTGCCCCATCTTTATCATTGCATGCACAAACTTCTCGAAAAACAGTTCCTGATCCTCAGCAAAGCTCTCAACAATTTCCCTAGTCTTTTCATAGGTGTACAAATCCTCGTCCGACGTAAATAGGACTTCTTTGTTCACCAAATCGACATAATACTTGTTATCAAACCTGTTTGGGGTCCTAATATCCAGCATGGTAAAGTGTGTGGAATTTTTCAGGGGCAGATTTCCTTGAGGTCATCAGCAAAGATTGGGTCCATGGTTGGGTCTCGCGTCGGGTAAAGCCGATTGGTGAAGGAAGTGCAGTGGCCGCGTCCGATGGTATGGGCACCGGAGAGTGCCACCAAGTCTGTGGCATCTAATTTCTTGGCGGCAAAAGAGGCGAGGAGGTGACTGATGTTGGAGGTCGGTGCGGGGATGTTGGCTAGGACTGCTTCCTGTGTTCCGAAGGTGAGTCCATCCCTTCTTCCCAAGGGGATAATGTATTCAGGCCCACCTGACTGCATGCACAATGACGGAGATATAAGAAGCACGCAAAGACATGTTATTTATTGAAAAAATTAGGACAAGGACAAAGCGGGGGACACATAAAATTCAAGGCAGGCGTGAGAACAGTGGGTGAACTTGGTTACTTTACCAGGTAAACAGCTTCACGTGCAGCAAGAGCTGTAATATCGGCGCAGGAGACGATCCTACCGCACTGGCTGTGAACAAGTTCACGGAGGTCGTTGATGATCTCGAATGCCTCCGCCCTCAGGCTCAGGTTCGGCGGTGCTTCCTGCTCGCTCGGATCGCTAGCTGTTCCAGCTATTAGCACTGAACCTTCACATCCCTACCATCATATAAATGAAAAAATACTAGTAAAAACACTTAGACAACTGTACCATTTAGGCACTCTTCTGCTAGAGTTCTTTTCATTATATGTTTTTGGTGAAGATATGGCCCTTTATCAGCAAAAAAGCATGAAAAATAAGCATAATCTTAGTAGGTGACGACATTGTTACTCCCCCGGGTTCCCTTGGCGACCCAGGGTTGCCCCTTGGGGTCGGCAGGGCCTGCCAACCCCATCCGCGCCGTCCATTTCGCGAATCAACGGCTCAAATCTCACCTCTCCAAAGTGTATCCGAGCCGTCCATTGTTTGATGCAATCCGAGCCGTTGATTTGCGAAATGAACGGCGCTGATGGGGTTGGCAGGGCCTGCCGACCCCCACGGACAGCAGGCCCCCCGGATCCTTTTTGGTCAACGGTTGAATCAGTCTCCACATTACTTGGTGCATTGGCCGGATACCGAGTTATTAAAAAAGTGGCACCCTAGAATGAAAAACAGAAAACGAAAACGGTACCGAAAAGAATGAGCTATGAGTTATGTTCACCTGAACAAAGCAGTCATGGAAGTGAACTCGAAGCAAGCCAGCAGCTTGGCCTATATCCTGTTTGAACACTTTCTTTAAATGTTTTCTGACAATAAATTCCAAATCAGGACAATTGGATTCATAGAAATTCAATGAAAGTCCCTTTACTATGTGTTCAGAGGAAGGGACATGTGTATAGGAATTAGCCTCTGAAAAGGCCAATAGAAAGGGCTGCAGAAGACAAGAGATTGTCAAAAAGAGAGAGGGTAATGAAACAACCTTAGAAAAAGCCATTGGTAATTTTGGAATTTTGGTTCATCATCTAAGGCAATGAAAGCACATGTTATTTATAGGAGATTGTTTGGTGATGCTCATTGACTCTCTTTTGGGTTTTAATATGTCTATGGGTTGGGCCTTGGAATTTCAACTTTTGATTTAACAAGGAAGCAATTCTTTTTCTTTTTTTTTTCCCCCCAAAGCGATAGAATATTAGTATTTATTAGAATATTATGAGAACTAACCTCCTGCCTATACAGGGTTGGCTCAAAGGTTTGGAGTGTCCTATGCCTAGTCTAAAATTTGTGCCCTAAGAGTACAACAACAACCACAATACGAGAAAGCCAAAATAATATAAAGTTCTACTAATCATTATATAATTGGGTAGTGATAATGCCAAAATTATTTCTGATTGTGCCAAAATTCCAATGCATAAAAGGCTTGTACATTTCACATAAGTACAAACATTTTATGCACTAGAGTTTTGGCACAGCCAAAAACGATTTTGGCATTAACATTTGACTAAAAGTAAAGTCAAAACATAATCTGCAAATACATATAACACATGAGTATCACTTGAATATTACTCGTGTTGCATTTCTAGAAGCAAAAACATCATATTGGGCATTTTTATTTTTATTTTTGGGTTAGAATAGATCCCTACTCAAACCCAATTTGGAGAGTTTTTTGAAGGCCCTTGGCCTAGGCCGGCCCTGTGTCTATAGAAGTCAAACTTTAGACCTCACGTTTAAAAGGAGCACTGCACAATCTTTGGTTTACCGCTTGCTTGTATTTACACAACATACAGAGGTGCAAGATGAGACACATTATGTGACTATGAGTAGGAGCAGTGGCAAAGGAGAAATTAGGATTTCAATTGTAGGAGTTCAGACTAGAGAATAAATTTTATGTAGGGTAATTTTAAGAAGTTAATTTCAGTTCTATTATTTTTATTCAGTACTAATTTTTTAAAAAGTTTGATTACGAATCTCAAAATATTGTGAGCGTCACGTCATAAAAAAAACACGTGGTATCATCATATTCAAAACACATGTATATTAATTCAACGGTATCCCATTACGATGCTTTGTTATTCAATTGTTGGTATGTATATTCAAATTATATTTATCCATAATTATCGTCAGAAGGCGAAAATGAAATATAAAAATTCAAACGCAGTGAGTTCAGATTAAATATTGTCCATGCGTTTCATTGACTTCATTGCAAATGAAACTCTCCGAACATCTTGTCCAAGTGGACGTCAGACAAGCCATATTCGACATAGTAATTTCCGTTGGTCTTTTCATATGTTACTTGACGCACGTTTCACATTACCTACAATTGGATAAGTATCAAGAAAAATAGGGTATTGGCTAGTTGTAAATTTTTATCCGGTATAGTTCCGTACCGAGGAAGTAGCAATCAGAAAGTCTTTGTTGAATATCCACTTTGATAAAACATTAGGCAAAATCTTCCGTCCCGCTCAATGGGCGAACAATAAGACACATTATGACCGGTCATAATGTATTTATGACCGGTCATAATGTCTTTTTGCAGGTTACCTGTACATGTAAAAAAGCATTATGACCGGTCATAAACACATTATGACCGGTCATAATGTGTTTTTATTGTCCGCCCATTGGGCGGACAGTAGAAAGATCCAAAACATTATGGTATTTGAACAGGGTACACTATCTTCTAGGAATTGAAAAATAAAAAAACAGAATTTGGAAATTGTGCCGGCAGGCGCCTGGGGTATATAATACAGTATACCATTTGCTAACCTTGTCTCTACGCTATCTTCCTAGTATTCTATTCTCGTCTTTGAACCGGTCTTGCAACGTGCAGATTCTTTGTGATGATGATGATGATGATTATATATCTTAGTCAGTCATATTCAATACGATACTCAAAAAAATATTACTGTACTATTATTGAATGACTTGCAAATGGGGAGAAGGTACGAGGTTAGGGTGGTTTTTCCAGGGAAGGTGGCTTTGAGAGGCGTTCCTGACGGAGTTATTAACATTTGGACACATGAATAATATAGTAGAGCGGGAAAATTGTGCCGAACACGTGGTACGAAGATGTGTGGAAGAATAGTCTAAACTAATAAAAAATTTATTCAATCAAACCCGGACCTTAAAACTATTAAAAAAAAATATTGGACCGTTACCTAATTTATGTGGGTACTTATGATAGGTAAATTGTCTTGTAACTAATTATATGGAGGAGAGTTACATGTTCTACATTTATATATAAAGACCTTATATGAGGGACAATGATATGAGATCTAATGGGAAATAATTAAGCTTGCTCTTCTTACTTCTTTTTATTTCGGGCATTTCATATACTTTCATATTTGAGTTCTATGGGCAACTAGGGCCGGGACGGTTCATTACCTCATGGAGGACGTGAACTCTAGATGAGGATGGTTGCGAGCTTTGGGTTGGATCCTAGAGTCGTTGGTGTCCGCTAAAACCTTCACGCGGAGAGGAAACAATGACTTTAGGACAGTGACTACACGCCTCACAATCTCATAGGCTAGCTTTTCTATTTTCCTCTAATTACTTTGTTTATATTGTTTTTTATTCTTATGCTATTTTATTCTAATTAATTCCTAGAGAAAATTCCTAACAATCTAAAGTCATCGTTTTGCAATTACGTGACTGATTTGCCCACCTTAAAAGGTTGCGAGTCATCTTCCAACAATTTAGTCAGAATTGAGCACACATTTTATGCAAATCCAATTCTTATTTCGTAGAGGAATTAAAAGGGAAATTAGTCTACGCATTAGATTAGTTATGTGAGGAAAAATACGCACTGGAAAAGAAAAGAAAACAGATTAGTTAAACAACATGAATTGAGGTTTATCACATGGTAAAATAGTTTCTAGAAAACAGACCATGAAATCCAACATGATCAGATTAAACTATAAGCATGTGCTCATATTTGGGTAGTTTCTGTACAAGGCAACATGATCAGATTAAAAGGAAAAACTATTTCGGGAAAGTTTAAACGATTAGAAAACCTTGGTTGGGAGTCACAATTTGAAAGAGACAAGTGCTTAATTTTATTTCTCTTTGGTGTAATGTGGGGGTTGTGACTTTACATTTATGAGATATGTCTCTAAATATACCCGTGAAATGTGAGGGTTATATTTTGTTTTGAATATGAAATTTTATTTATCACTCCGAACTATACGAGATGTTGTGGTAGAGTGTTTTTGAATATCTTGTAGGTACATGTTGACAACTACAAGAAGTTTCTTCATGCAAAATGAATATCAATATAATTTGCTCTAGACTAGCATTGAGGCTGGATCATATGAGAGTACATTGGTTTTATTGGGGCTGGACTAGCGCTGAGGCTAGATCCGAATATTGTCAAGGGGAATGATCAAAGCCTATAGGAAGTCACCTAGGGAGGTAACCCAATCTCTGACTGGAGATCCCATGAAGGAGATTCAATGGGTAATAACAATCCATATTGCGTGACTTGATACCAGCACTAAAAATATTTTGGAGACACCATATAGAGTTCTCCAGCTCATTCCTAAGGCATAGTGCAGAAGAAGTGATTGGTCAAGGATGGGTTTGATCCCTTAATAAATTCGAGGCGGGAAATTTCTTGCAAGGTGCATTTCGTCACTGTACCTTTGGGGAATTCACCTAAGTGGGAACCGTCGTGAGGCCGCGACTATGAGATTCGGGCTAATCTCTAGAAATTCCCATGAGAATCAAGATCCGGGTGCATGGCCATTATTAGCACCACCCCGCGAACATGTCTAATGGTTGGTCTTTGTGTGTGTGCAAGCATCCACAGGTGGATTCTTAAAATGGATCCTAGGTGAGGTTCCTAAAATTTAGCAAGCCATTTGATCAATTATGGTCTTCAATGGGCTCCCAATGGTGGCTCCTAAGCATGGCTCCTAACCCATTAGCTAAATCTAACTAGCCTTATAGCTAGCTCCAAGTGAGACCCAAGCCCTTTTAATCGTTTTTTTTATGGGACCCACACTTTTTTTTATTACTTTCTTCACAAAATAGAAAATTTTCTTGCTAGTCCATTGGGTGCACGTATGCTCTCTATATTTAGCAAACTCTAGGAGTGTCAAATAGACCCCAATTAGGCTTATGTGTACACCTTAGGAGTCAACTTAGGAGCCATTTTTAGGGAGCCCACTGTAGATGCCCTGACGTGTTAAACTTTGGCTCAAAGGGTCTAGCTCAAGACCTAGTTCACTATGATCCTTTCAAAGTGAGGCCGTTAACACTAAGTGAGGTTCAAGTCCGGAAGACACCTACACCTATTGCACAGTATAACAGTTGCCCAATATATTTATTCAGTTGAATTTAGGTATTGCATTTTATTTGGTGTTAAGATTTCTAATTATTGGATTTTACTTGTTAGTAGTTTTAAAGTTTCATTATGTTTATTTGATGAAATTTTACGAATTTGATGGTTTTAAGACTTTCTAATTAATATTGATCTTCAAGGGTTAGTTTCAATTAAAGCACTATTGTGATTTGTGAAATACTTTCAAAATTCTAATAATACTTTCAAAATTCTAATAATGCTAAATTGTTTAAGTTTTTTTTATTATTTGGATTTTCTATTCCATAATGTTTGTGTTCTGGGATATTTATAATTCTTTGATTTCTAACTATGATCTATGTTTGATATCGAATTGTAGTTGATGAGTTCAATTGTTCATGTTGTTTTGACGTATATATTGACTTTCAAAGTTTTGAAACTTTTGTGGGGGATTGTTGGAATATTATCTTAAAAGTTCCAAAACTTATTATACAAAAATATGTTTATTGCTCATTTACTTATAGAGTTTATTGTGGGGGATATATGTAATTATGTACCCTAATGATTATTAATTTTATTGGACCGTTACCTAATTTATGTGGGTACTTATGATAGGTAATTGTCTAGTAATTATATGGAGGAGAGTTACATGTTCTACATTTATATATAAAGACCTTATGAGGGGGAAAATGAGGGACAATGATATGAGATCTAATGGGAAATAAGCTTGCTCTTCTTACTTCTTTTTATTTCGGGCATTTCATATACTTTCATATTTGAGTTCTATGGGCAACTACGGGACGGTTCATTACCTCCTGGAGGACGTGAACTCTATATGAGGATGGTTGCGAGCTTTGGGTTGGATCCTAGAGTCGTTGGTGTCCGCTAAAACCTTCACGTGGGGAGGCAACATTGACTTTAGAACAGTGACTACACGCCTCACAATCTCTAATTACTTTGTTTATATTGTATTTATTCTTATGCTATTTTATTCTAATTCCTAGAGAAAATTCCTAACACATACTGCATGCCTCACTCAGTCGGAGGCCCAACACTGGGCGTGCCCCTGACTGCATGCCCCATTGGTTGGTAGCCCATTGCCGCATGCCCCTAACCTGGAACCCCCTTTTAACCGCGTGGAGGCTGCATCTGAATAGCCCACTAAACACGGAAGCCTACTTGACAACATGGGCTATGGATCCGCATGGGTTTTGAGCCCGCATTCCGCATAGGGGTGCACAAACACGGGGCCGAGCTTATACTAGATAATAACGAGATTTTTTCATTCCCAAACCCGGCCCATTAATAATCGGGCTTTATTTAATATGCCCAAGCCCGGCCCAATTAAAATTTTAATTTCCCAAGACCGTCCAAAAGCCCATTTATTTTTCTAAAGCATGTATCGCCAACATAAATTAAAAACGGACTTATAAATTAAAGTGATCTAAAAGATGGAACTCTACCATGTAAAAACTTCTCTCGAGTATCTCTCCTTTGAAATCACACTCCTTCACGTGAGACCTTGTAGAGCACAATAAAAATAAAAGGAAGAAAAACTATGAGTTATTACTATAAGACATTAGTCTAATGGAAAAAAAACTTCGAAGTTTTCTTAACAGATTGCTACTACTTCAAAGTCATTCTCTACATAGGTAGTACTTGTAATTCATTTTCAGCAATGTCACGTTCATCAAGATAAACAAACTCTAAGCAGTTAGGTTCCAGTGATAACATATACATATATACGTATAGTATTAAAATAAAAATAATTATTTACATTGGGGGGCTAGGTTGGGCTAAGAGGAATTCCCAAACCCGGCCCAATTAATAAACGGGCTTAAAATCTCAACCCGGCCCGGCCCTATGGGCCTAAATATTTTACCAAACCCTAAAAAAATTAAATAAGAATTTGGGTGGGCTCTAGGGCAGTGTGCCCCAATAATTCTGCATGGGCAATGGACCTTGCAGGGAGTGCTTTGATCTCGCAAAGGCCTTGAGCAAGCAACTCTGGCGTGAGAGCGGTGATCCCTTTGAACCAGTAGCCCACTCTCACACACCAAGGAATCCTCTAAAGATCAAACGCTCTTACTTTTAAGAGTCTGAGTGCAGACAAGAGGATCAATACGAGGGAGAGAACAACGCACAAAGTATGACATGACCCTAGCCGACATAGCAGGCATAGTTTAACAAACGACTCAAAATAGGTCAAGGCGGGGAGCCTAACCACTTGGGCGGACAAGAGGCGATGATAAAGGAGTCGATTGAGACTCCCTAAAGAACGAGAACATGACGAAGAGAGAGATCGACAAATTAACGATTTGTTTCGCTTCTTAGCCATAGAAAGCCATTTAGAGGCTTGTCACTTTGTTTTGGCATGAAAGAGGTCAAACCATGCCATTTTCAGATTACTAGAGATTTTGTGGATTAGTGGCTCTGCGGAGAGGCACTGCGTTAGCACCCGTGGTGTCATTATTCTGCAGCTAGCAGTACAGAATGAATATCCAGACATGACCCATGTGACGCGTGCCTAGAATTTAAAAGTTGACTCTGCCCATAAAGAAAGGCCAAGTCTTCTATAAATAAAATAGAGCATCCCTCCTACATTTTAGGGCACCTTTTCCCAAACTTCGAGAGTGATTATAGAGAGAGAATATCCTTTCTAGAGAGCATTATTCTCATCAATAGGGGAATCTTGCCAAGGATTTCTTCCTTACTGTTAGGCATTGTTCTTACCAGTCCACAGATTTCTGCTTAGTCATTTCAACTAATCATTCATTATTCTCGTACCTACTCAATTAATATTTGCTTCACGTACCCAAAATATCTTCCTTTTTACAACATCTATTGGGAAAGGCATTGAATTGACTTATTTTTGGAACAAAATAGCGTGGAAAACATAAGAGTTATTAAGATATTCACTTGGGTGTGATATGCGTCTAAAAATTAAAGAGCATGTGGAGTAATGAATTTATGGGGCTCAAGTATTGGGTGTATAGTTTGCATCTTATCTCAATCATCTCTCTTCGTCCTAAAAAATAATAGTCCATATATGAAATAACGTTCAATTTTAGGATAAAAATTATTTTTAGATTTTATTCGCAATGAATTTAAAGATCTCGATTAGTTCTTTAATTTGGTGCAAAAAATCCAAAAAATTATTAATGGTAGTACCAAAAATTGCACGTCTTTTATGAGGACTATCAAAATGGACGGATGGAGTACTTTATATAAAAATAATCAAGGGGCGGTATGTTACGGAACACCTTAGATTTGGGAGAAGTGAATACTTAGTCCCACATTTATTGGGAGCTAGAGTTTCAAGAACCATATTAATACCCACATAGAATTATATTTCACCTCCTTAGGTACACCTTTGGAGTCCAAATGTTTGGGTTGAAAGTGAGTCTGTGATCAACCAAAATTGGAGTCGTTAAAAATGGTATAAGAGCCTTGCCCTTATTCAAATGGTAGGAAGGATGTGATCTGCCACCACGGGTACTAGAGAAATTTGGGAGAAGTGAGTACTTTGTCCCACATTGGTTGGGAGCTAGAATATCATGGACTAAATGTCACCTTTTTAGGTATACCTTTTAAGGTCAAGTGTTTAGTTTGAAAGGGATGGTCATTGGTCAGTCGGGTTGGATCGTGACATGTTAAATTATGTGAGGAGCAGCACTAGGAGATTATTACACTCTTCGAAACTCTCTCCATTTATTGTACCAATTTGTTGTGTTCGTTTTCGTTACTTTAAGTTAAATTGCCAAGTAATGCCTTTCACAGATTTTAAGAAGGATAAGATTAAGCCTTGAAAAAAAGGCAAAAGAAATGGCCAAATGGGTTAAGGCTTGGATTTTTCCTTAATGTGGTAGAGAAATGCGCAAACTCATTTTTGGTAGAGAAATTGATATGCCATTGGAGATTTCATTTTATTTATTTTTATTTTTATTATTATTATTATTATTATTATTTTTATTTATATTTTTTTTGGGTTAAGATTGGAGATCCTTGCCATCTCCAATCCTGACCCATTTTAAGATCCAAACTCAAAATTTACATATAGACATTAAAAACTCATCTCCAATGCACGACTCAAATCCATCCCTATTTTGAGTTTTCTCCATTTCTTTGCCTAAGTAAGGGACTATCCAAATCCCTCTACACTTTTTCCAACGGCTTGAGAAAGAGAGAAATATGGGACGGAAATTTTGTTCGATCTAAGTTTCGCCGGAGCTGGTCAATTTTCGTAGGAATTTTGTTAGCTGCGTCGAAGCCCTGAGCTCAACTACTGATTTGAGGTTTGTCAAATCCTTGAGCTATTAATCTAAGCTTCACCAGATCTGCTAGCTGCGTCGAAGCTGTGCCGGAACTACCGACCTGAGCTTCCTTCCTCTCCCTTATTTACATGAATGCTATTGGTGTTCAAAAAAACAAATTATATTTGTAGTACAAAATAGATTTCGCCATTTGGAGATGCTCATATCTGAATTAAATTTTTACTCAAATTTTAACTCAATTTGAATATTTAAAAACATAATAGTGATAGTCTGATTTTTCCTCTCACATGGCCACCACTTTCTCTCCCATGTGGTGGGGTAGGGCCATGGGTGAGCTCTACCTCCATGTGAGAGGAGGTGTGGTTGGAGTGGTTGAAATGGTGTACTTATCATTTTGTTAAAAACAAAGGTAAGACTACTCCTTCTATCCCAATTTATTTGTCTTTTTTGGGAGTTCATACCACTTTTCAATCGGGGAAAAATTCAAAATGCATACTTTACATCAAATGTCTCATCGCCTCCCAAACTTTCAAAAAACTCAATTTTACTCCCAAACTTCCATTCCGTTATCAAACTAACTCCTTCAGTCTCATTCGGTGATCTCACTAATGGGATATGCTGATGTGGACCTTAACGGGCAACAAAAGCGTTAAATGGCCAAAAAACAGCGTCGTTTGGACTTGCCTAAAAAAATAAAATAAAATTTCGGGCTTCATATTCCTCGATGACTTTAAACCCCGATGTCTCTCTCTCTCCTGCACACCTTCTCAATCTCACTCTTCTCTCTCATGACCTCTTCTCAATCCCAACTTTCTCACTCCAGAACCCCTCTCTCTCTCCTTCATGAACACCTCAGTCTGTTGATTGACTTGCACGGCGACAAAGACGAAAACTAAATCCCTCTCAAGAACCAGTTTTGTCGTGCGGTCGTTCAACCGAGTCAACTCGGTCTGCATCTCCTGGCAGCGGCTAGTGATTGGTGGATGTGGTCTTGGTTTTGGGGCGGTTTGTCGTGATGGGTTTGCCCGTTTTGCCATGAATGAATTGGTCTCTCGCAACTCTCTACAACAAATACTAAGGTACATTTTGGTCTCAATGCAATTGACGCGATTGTGGCATTGGATGGAGGCGAGCATTATCGATTTGATTACGCGAGGACGGAGCTAGGAATATCACTATGCACGGGCGAAATTTTCCTAGAATACTTTGCAGGGCAGAGCCTATATAATTAGAAGAAAATTATTATTTTTCCTATGGAATACTAGAGGATTTTTTTCCTTGCAAGCATGACGACCGCCCTACTAACCCCCCTCTGGCTCCATCCCTGATTACGCGTTTAGGAAGCAAACCTGTTGAGGAATTCAACTGGGATTCTTTCATTTTCTCTCGGCCGCTATATACATATATGTATGTATATATGTATACACACACATTTGATTCATTTGACAATTCATCTCATACATCTCTTGTGTTGATTGATTCATCGGTTGCTTCTCTTGATACAAGATTGTGATGTATTTTTCTTGTAAATGCGCTTGGATTTTGTCACATTGTGGCGGTTTGGGTTTTCAGACATTCTTTGTGAAGGATTAGGTAACAAAATGTGAATTTTTTTTTTTTTAAGGCATGCCCAAAACGATGTCGTTCTGGGCCGTTTAACGTTTTTGTTGCCCCGTTAAGGTCCACATCAGCATATCCCGTTAGTGAGATCACGGAATGAGACGGAAGGAGTTAATTTGATAACGGAATGGAAGTTTAGGAGTAAAATTGAATTTTTTGAAAATTTGGGAGGCGATGAGACATTTGGTGTAAAGTTTGGGGGGCATTTTGAATTTTTCTCTTTCAATCGATTATATCTTGTAATTTGCATTGTTTTACGTGATTTTGAAAATATTGTTTTATAGAACTAATTGAGATTCAATAAGATCCATATTAAATATAGATTCACCACCGATTTAAAGTTATACTCCCTCCGTCCAGATTTGTTTGTCCATTTTGGGAGTTCGTGTCACTTTTCAAATGATTATATATCTTATAACTTATAATGTTGTATGTAATTGTAAAAACAATGTCTTAAATAACTAATCGAGATCTATCAAGCAAGATTCATATTACATAATTACTTATCAATTTAAAGATCTATCACTAATTTTTTTATCGTATTCTGATAGATTCAAATAAATTCGGACGGAACTCTTTACCTTTTTATTCGGTTAGAGTAGAATATGGGACCAAAATTTGGCGTCAGGCGAGTAATAAGGACTGGGCATGCTCAGGAATTTGGGGGGCTCCGTCTCTCTTTTTCTCGCGCGAGCACGAAGTTGGGGCTCGATCAGCTGCAGTCCCCGTCGATTAAGACACGAATCTGTACTCTCTCTCTCTCTCTCTCTCTCTCTCTCATATATATATATACGTGTATCTATCGCTTTAGCTGTATATGCGTGCGGCAAGGAGTGTATACACATGTTTGTTCATATCTATCGTCTGAATGCAATGGATGGGCAGTTCAAACCACGATGAACGGGCCAATTTTTCTTGTAATTTTGTATGTGTTCTTCAAAATCAAATGAAATCAGGCTAATTAGATGATACGAAGCCATTTTGTTCAAAATCATGAGGACCCTTTTGTATCTATTGAAGAATTTGCAACTTGCCTTCGCGTGACTCTAATTATTTGTGCAATATTGTTGTTATCAAAGCATATGTGCACCAGTATATTTAGTAGTTGAAGAAGTTTTGAACTTTAAGAATTCTTTAACATACCATTTGAGAATGCTGTTTTAGTTAACATCTGTAACTTTGGAATGTAAAAACTGGTATATTTCATTTCTAACTCTTTAATTTGACTCCAAGTTTCGCTCGTTGAGAATTGTGATCAACCAAGGGTGTTTCTTGGGGGCCCTAAAGAATTTTGCATAGGGCTATGAACAGTGTTCTAAAACAAGGTCTAGAAGGCCGAGTACTCGCCGCCTAGGCGCTAGAAGGACCCTCACCGACTAGCCCAACTTGACTGATTATCCCGACTAATTGCCCGACTAGGCACCGAGTACTCGGCCCTGGAAGCTAGAAGGTACCCGGCCGCCCTGGGAGCGCCTAGCGAGTTTAAGAACCTTGGCTATGAACAACCCTAGCTACTCGAGCTTTGAGTTCTTTTTTTTCTAATCCGTTTGTAACATAAACAATCATGCTTGAACAATTTTTTGATGCTCATTAAGCTTTCAAACCATGCTCGAACAAACTGCTATTTGGCATGTGGCTGAA
>CM029271.1:35339614-35354413 GCA_016920895.1 Vaccinium myrtillus | reverse complement strand
AATTATATATTCAATGATTCAGGAGTTCATACGACATTTTATTGGATCGAATGGTGACGATAAATTTTACGATGAGAATATTAACATGCACGCATTTTTGTTGGAGCGTTGGTATATAATACAGGAGTAGCATACATAATGAGTTTTATTGGATCGATGGAAGTATAACGTAACGTAAGTGATGATGTATGGTGTTCCGAGGTAACCAATAATTACTCCTTTAATATGAAAGATACGTGAAAGACGAGGTTACACGTGCCCATGAGGAAAAGCTACACTAGTCGCCTTTTCATCCTTTTGCTAAAAAAAGAGCAAGAAAAGAAATGAAATGAAAGAAGAGGTTAACTACTCAAAGAGAAGCCAAAATAGAAGCAAGTTGCGAATGGGATAACATCAAAAGGTTCAAGTTGCTGAAATGACACCATATAAATTACAAAAAAGCGAAGATAAATAAAACATCAGAATTCAGAGCCTAAATTTAGATTATGATTTAACTTCTAATCAGAGGAAAAAAAATGAGGATTTTATGTGGACATCTAAAAGGCTATCTATCATTGCCACCTCCCAAAGCAAATCCAAGAGCGATCCAACTCAAATTTTTTTGAATAAAACCAAAATTAAACCAATAAACTGGTTTATTTTCGGCTTTATTCAAAAAACTATTACTTTTGACCACAATTTTATACTCTTTGGATTTGTTTCGACGAGAGAAATCCAAAAACCACAAAATCTTGACACAAAACTAACAAATGCAAAAAAAAATTGAATAAAGACAAAACGAATAATCCAATAATCCAGTTTTTGGCTTTTAAGCCAAAGCAGTAAGTAAACAAATCTTGTTCGGCCATGAAGGTCTATATGGGTCAATAATTTTTTTTTTTTGAATAATAGGAAGTAGTAACGGCATAATTTTATTATTTTTTCTTAAAAAAGTTTACAACTATGTTTTCTTGAAGGTAATGGCATTGATTTCTTTGGAATTGAAGATGAAATTATTGATGAAATCATTTATTTTGGAATATCTTTTTTTTGTCAAAAGTTGAGAGATAGTATTCATCAAAGATTCCCATGAGGAAAGATTGGGAGTCCACAGATCGGACACTCCAACGACAACATGTCACAGAAATACAACGAGAAAGCGTATGACCAAACCAACGGAACACACCGGGACAAAATCCGGACAAAAACCGGCCTAAAACCGGACATAACCGACCTAAAGCCGAACAAAACACAAAAGAAACGAGAAAAAAGATACACTCCCCTTCGTCGCTGAGCAGCCCATCTCTAACCAAACCTCCAACCGGTCACGCGCCTCTACCGGAGGCCTAAGAAGCCGCCGGAACCCGTAAGGTTACAAAGGAGGAGCAGACAAATCGTAACGCCCAACAGGGCGCTGCGGAACGCCAAGTTCCAACGATTGGCGAACGGAAGGCGGATCTGGTGCAGAAGGGGAAGGGGAAACCAGATCTAGAAAGGGGATTAGTCCCTCCCCTCCCGCCGCCCAAAGGGTGTGCAACCCATGGAGGGGGAGGGGAAGGAGGGGCTGCAATGGTGGGGCTGTGAAGAGTTGAGATAGAGAAAGCGGCTCCTAGGGTTTTCCCCAATCCATATGGCCTCAAGTTAAGGAGTACAAAAACTACTAAAATTGGGGGATTGCTTGGTCTTCTCTAGTTCATTTCAAATAATATATTGTTGAACGAACTATTTTGGAATATCAAGTTATAAATACTAGTATATTTTTTGGGTTTGATTAAGGCATAAGCATGGACTAGGTCAGGTAAGAATTAATGAAAACACAAAAGTATTATTTGACCCAACAGCATATATCAGGAGTGCACTCAGGAGATAACGAGTTCAACACTTTTGAGTTTGCCGATAAGAAAAGGTGTCGGACTCGTAAGGATTAGGGTTTAGAACAAAAGTGCACAACGAAAATTGAAAATCATAACGGAGATTCGAACCGAAAAATTACGAGTGACATAGGTCAACCCACAATCCTTATTCTTTCAAAATGACCAATAAATTTGTCCCAACCTAGGTCGGTCATCCCCAAGTCATTTTACAAGTCAACTTCACTGGCACTGCTACTGTTTTTACCATTAACTTTCAAATCTAGTCATCTCCTTGAATCTTCGATCCTTCTTTTTCTTTCAATTTTTGTGGGCGCCCCAAAAATCCTATACATACAAAAGGACAAATGATTGACAGAGACAGAAGTTCTAAGATTTCATTGCATTTGCCATTTGGAACTTGGAAATTTCGTTTCTCAAATATTCCCACGAATGATTCTTGTCAGCCCAATCTTCATTCCAAATTCACAAAAGAAGTATATACTAACAACTGCTACGGGGCGTGCTATTGGACTGGGCCGGGCTTTGGCTAGTACCGAGCCGATCAAGTTCCCTGTAAATCCTACATCACACCCAATTTCAAGAACTCCCTGACCGGGTCTTTAAAATGACACGGCCAAGGCTAGGCTTGGGCCGACTTTAGCCCTGCACTCGGGGTTTTTGTCTCATAATGAAAAGTGTCCTTTCTATTTGCCAGGTCAACCCTTATTAATTAGATTTCATGTTTGAATTTGTAAAAGTGCTTATTTATAATCTATAAGTGACATGACCTTATTTTTCATTTTCTGAAACATATTCCTATCGCATTCGTAATGTTTTTTGGACATCTAAGTTGTAAAGAAATAGAAATATCATTAAAATCGCACCGAGATACAATGGAGTTCCTGCAACTGCAAGCTGAATCAAACAAATCATAACCAACAAGAACTAATCAACCTAAAGCAAAACAAGGGCTAATAGATATCTCCATCACCAGTGTCCGGGTGAGGACCAAAACAGGTAAGAGTATGCTTTGCCAAAAAAAAAAAAAACTGTTTTTAAGGTAAATTCTAAAAGATCCCCACAGCACACAAACATGGGCTCAACATCGTAAATCTAGACCAATCGTTTCCTTTCTTTGCATAATCAAATCTTGGCCCATGAAGGGCCCAACAGTAAGTTGAAATTCCATTTTAGCCCAATTCAATTGGTGGGCTCACCTTACCCCCGAATTAAGCCCGTAATCTTCTGGCTGGCAGAGCTTGCCCAAGTCATCCGAAAAAGTATTTTCGACCAACAAAACTATTCTAGGCTTTCCAGCCCAACTCCATTTTGTTTTTCGATTTTTTTTTTTTGGGCATAAAATTACATTCGCATGCGGAGGTTCGAATGTAAAATGCAAATAAAATTTGATACAATAAAAAAAACGAAAAAAACAAACTCAACGGGTGAGAGTTCAAGTAGCAACATAGAACTGTAAAATGTAAACCCAGATATCCTGAATTCAAAACTTGGCAACTTCAAGGGACACAAGACGGAAATCTCTTGTGAATCGCCTGTCTTAACCTGGCTAGGGATTTGAACAGTTGACATGCACGTAAGCTCTCTCAAAGGACCATTGAACCAAAAGAAAAAAAAGGTTTGCAACAACTCTATTTGCTGTTAGACCCAAAACTAATATGTTGACATCAAAGAAATGTGTGATATATAAAAGTGTTGAAGCATTACATGAGGGTACCTAAAGCCAATCGCGGTGAATAGTTACTGTACAATATTATCTAAAAGTTTCATTGATAATCCATTGTACTTCTATCTTTCAATCTCTAATAAAATCGCGTCAATTTTTTATTTTTTATTTTTGTGTTCCTTCTTTCTTTCTAGGCTTTACCAAATATTACTCCCTCTATCCAGATTTGTTAGTCTATTTTGGGAGTTCGTGCCATTCTTCAAATGATTATATCTTAAATAATATTATCTTATAGAACTAATTGAGATCTATCAAACAAGATCTATATTGGATATAAAATTATTTAACAATTTAAAAATATCAATAATTTTTTATCTGGTTTCAATAGAATAAGAGACAAACCAATCCGGACGCAGGGAGTAGTATAATAAGAAATATATAAGAATGATATTTAGTTGTCAATTTATGAATATATGTGATTTGGTTCTCACGTTAAAAATCATGCGTCCGTCACTAGAAAAAAAAAATAAACGTAATAACAGTTTAGTTTGGGTAGACGTTTAAAAGATATATATATATATATTGATCTAAACGTTTTTTTTTGTGATGCGTCTTGGAGGAAGGATTCAGGTCCTGGTTTTGGAGCTGTGGTTGTCAGGAACCACAAAGGCGAATTAATAGATGGGAAGAAGTTTGAAGTTGCTGGCTCTTCTGCCTTGGTGTGTGAAGCCATAACGTTAAGAGAGGCGTGTATCATGGCCAAAGCGTTGAACCTTAACTCAGTGCAGATCGAAAATGATATTCCCTCCGTCCCTTTTTAAATGTGTTGCTTCGTAAATCCAACTTATTAAAAAAACATCATCATTACACCTTTCACATCAACTTTTTCACTTTCCACATCAACTTTTACCTCCACTTTCCAAAATTATCCTTCACCCTTACCTATTAACTTTTTACCCACTAACTTTTCAAAAGGGCAAAATGATAATTCTACAAACTTTTATTCATTAACTTTTCAAAACACACACTTATTAAGGGACAGCCCAAAATGGAAATATCAACATTTAAAAAGGGACGGAGGGAGTAACAAAGAACTTATCTCACTTTGTGTCTCTGAATTAGTCCCTCCATGGGAATGTGCTTGTGTTATTGAGGATATTAGAGTTTTGGCTAGAGAGTTTAATTTGCTTGTTTCTTGGATTCCGAGATCTGTTAATCGAGTCGCCCATTGGATGGCCTCGCTTGTGTCTGGATGGCTTCCTCAGAACTGGGTCTCTTTGATCCCAGCTGAGCTTAGTCGTATCCTTCATCTTGATTTTTTTTATTGAGATTGTCTTTCCGTTCAAAAAAAAAAAAAAAAAGAATAGATAAGCAAAATAGCGAGTGAGGTTGAATTTATTGATGAAAAAATAAATATGCAAAATATAAGAAGGCTAATAAGAAATAGGGTCGGAGAGGCTCTCTGTAAACAACAGAAGGGTCAATGGTGGGAAAGTAGAAGAAGAGTAGGCGTCCAAGTGTACTAGTTAACTAGTATAGTCAAAGATTAAAATCTTCCCTTTCTTCTTCTTCTTCTTCTTCTCCTCAACAGATCTCTCTCTCTCTCTCTCTCTCTCTCTCTCTCCTGTGTGTGTTGAGTGGGAGAGTGAAATGACAGAAGATAAGGAATCCACGTCGAGTAGTGCAGTTGGGGGTCTTGATAACCGCCAAATCGACGAT
The DNA here is from genome assembly GCA_016920895.1 of Vaccinium myrtillus. Taxonomy (NCBI): domain Eukaryota; kingdom Viridiplantae; phylum Streptophyta; class Magnoliopsida; order Ericales; family Ericaceae; genus Vaccinium; species Vaccinium myrtillus. The sequence goes on along the minus strand of CM029271.1, from coordinate 35,349,178 downwards.
CCTGAAGATCCTGAAAAGTCTCCTCCTAATTCCCCCAATTCTTCCACTCGCAAGGTCAATCCTCTCTCTCTCTCTCTCTCTCTCTCTCTCTCTCTCACACACACACACACACACTGTTCTACTGGCTGAGTTCTTCCTAAATTATTCTTCTGTTGTTATTTCTTTCGGTATTATTTACTTTTCATAACTTATTGTTTAAATTTTGCTATATTTGTTTTGGATTAATCGTTAGTCTAAATAGAAAAATAGGAAAGGTAAAAATAATGGGCCAAAGTAGGTTGAAGGTCCAGATAGACGACACTAACCCTTGTTCCTTATGGATTTCAAGACCGGTTTTTCACATTATTCCCCAATTATTTGTCACATTTCTCTCAAATTATTACTCTGATTTTTAATTATTATTCTCATTTCTCTCTATCTCTGTCCAATCATTACCTCCATTTATCTCTCCAATCATTGTCTAAGAAACAAAACCCAAAAACCAAACCAAACAAGAGAAAACTCCTGTTTCAAACATTTTTTCGCCCGTAGTGAATTTTTTTGCTCTGTCATAATTACTTTTTAGACTCCTCTTGTTGGGATTAATTGGCAATCCAAAAAGCTTAATATTAAATTAACAAAAATTCAGAAGAGACGAAAAAAACAATAATTTAGGTGGAACATGGCCTGCAATAACATATACAAAATAATTCATATGTTAATATGACTAGTGAAATAAACATATCTAAAATTTTACATGAGCAATGCTAACAAAAATTTAAAACTGGTCGGAAACAACTGTGTCTTTAGCCATCTGAAACATGTGAGCCCGCATACATCGAACAGCTCCAGACACAGCTGTGGAGAGAGAGGGAGGAGAGAGGGAGAGTGAGCATAGCAAAGGATCAACTTTATTGCCACCCTCAACACCTTCAGAGATGGGCCTTAGATCGCCCCAGTCATATCGAAAAGTGACTTTATAAACATTTGAAATGGACTTAGAGTATTATCATCGGATTCATGTGAATCTTTTATGACACTGTGACTAGAAGGCTGTCAAATGCATGTCATCTTGGTAGCAGAAAATTCTTGCTTTTGCAACCTAAGATGATTTTGTCATGGAGGGTATATTAACTGCAACTTGGAGAGTTTTTTATCATCAGCTTCATGGGGCCTGTTATAAAACTCGTAAGAGGGCCATTCCAAAGCCTCATATCTCACCCTTAGTAGCAGGGAGCTCCTAAAGTGGTGCGGCTGGTGCTGCTCCCACCTTAGGAGCGCGCTCATGCACTCCCAGCTAAGGAGCTTGACGGGAGCCCACTCACATTGAGATGGGAACACACTTGAAGCTTTTTTACAATCCTTGTATTGAAACATAGGAATTTATCCCTTGTCTTTATTAATCGATTTTTTATTATCTCATAGCCCAAGTCATGATATCTTGAAAGAAAACATATACTGCAGCACTAGCCCATTTCTTACACTAATGGTATGGTGGAATTGGCCCAATTTTACTCCCTAAAATGACTGTACTTTTAAAGTACATATCCTATTCTATGTTATTTTCGTAATATATGTGTGCATGTTCCTTTCACGCTCACAGCCTTGAGAGCTTCTATTCTCCCACTCCTCCTCCGTCCAACTAAGATCTCACCTCTGTGCATTTCGTAATATGGTGATTGCAATTGGAAAGCTCCTTGAACCCCCTATACTCATATAAGGTTATATTCTTCATTAGCAACAATCACCCTTACATTGCGATATGTTCTCTATTCTTTGCTGCACTGCTACACATTTCCTGCAAATTATTATTAAGAGCTTGACTAAAGAACGAAAAGATCTTAGCATTATTTGTTTGCCTGCATCAATTGTAAAGATCAACATCCTGGACAAAATATTTTTGTGCGTGTCATATGGGGCTGACGGTCGTGTTTGATCAGGCTTGCTATGCTGTTCTCCAGAGCTGGGTTTCAAAGAAGTTCATGACTGGATGGTAATTGGCTTACACGTTACAACTGATTGACTAATAGTTATTTGGAAATTTGATTTTCTTTTTTGATGTAACTTTGGTTTAAATTGTGAGATGGCAGTGTGGTTCTCTTTCCTGTAGCTGTTACATTCTTTATCACATGGTGGTTTATTCAGCTTGTTGACGGTTTCTTCAGTCCCATATATGAAAGGCTTGGGATCGAAATATTTGGTAAGCCATCAAAACCATGTTTGATGTTCTTCCTTTTGTGATGTTTAGGGGGTTATACTACTTTTTCTCATCTTTGAACTGTGGGTCCCATCAGAATTTCCTAAAAATGACATGGACTGTTCCAACGTACCAGTGCTAAAAAAAGTCTATGATGCACACATTTATTGTGGTTTTACTTTTTGTTATACTTCGAAAACTCACCTCCATGAACTATGAAGAAACGGATAGCAAGACAATACAATTCTTGGGTAAGACAAGGAACATGAAATTCAGAGTTAAACTTGCGTTACTGCCTATATTATGTAACTTGTAATTAATCCATCTGCATTATCATTTGAGGAGCTCGGTTGAAAGGTCACATGTGCAAATGGTGAAGCATATTCTAAGTCAAAAACATCTTTTTGTACTTAGGAAACATAATGTATATTTAGTCACTTTGAACGCTTTGATCATTTAAAGGCCCATCATGTTGTGTATAGTGAATGCATTTCTTCTAAACTGATGGTATTTTTATGTTACATATAGATTCTCTTTGTTTGTCTTATTGATCCTTGTAGTCTTGCTATTCCTGGTGCAGGCCTTGGATTTGTAACATCATTAGCTTTTATATTCTTTGTTGGCATGTTTGCCTCATCATGGGTGGGTGGCACTTTTTTCTGGCTCGGGGAATGGTTTATAAAGAGAATGCCATTTGTGAAACACTTATACTCGGCCTCTAAGCAAATTAGTGCTGCTATTTCTCCAGGTAATGTCAGATGCTTTTGGTTTTGCAATCCTGTTATATTCCAATACTTGATTGAGTTATAAGATTTACGAGAGCCACATGTTGCATTCTGTTCCCTTAATGTTATTTAATCAACATGTAGTTTGAGTTATATTGGTGATTTGATTTATTTTATCACCAGTTAATCTGTGGTATAATCGTGCCATTAATGTTATTTAATCAACATCCTCATCTCGGATGTACTTTTTTTTTTTTTTTTTCTGGTTTATTAGTGAGTTAAATGTTTACAGATTGTTTTCAATTAATAAGTGGCTGTTCAGTCTATAATATTAGAGTGATCAATATACCATATGGCATATGTGGACAAGTTTGTGGAACGTGGCAGTCTTATTGTTCTATGTTGTCTGTCTTCTCCAGTGAGTTGGTAAGGTTATGATGTGGCCCAAAAATTATGAAATATGTAAGATAAATACCATGTCCACATCTTTAGGTTTGTGTACATTTGCAATTCATGATTTCAAGACAAAATAGAATTTTGAAACACCTATTGTTCAGAATCAGTTTTATAGAATACTTTCCAAAATATTTGTTACGGTTATGGAACTTACTTTGAACCAAAATCCTTTTTCGTGAAAGTACCAAAAAAAATTATTTTCTTTGATACGAGTCTCTCTTTTTCAAAAAAAAAAAAAAAAGGGGTAGTGGAAATCTTTTTTTGAAAAACAGAAAACAAACAGGGAACTAATCTTATTCTTCCTAGTTTTTTAACATCCCTGTGGACTTGTCCAAATGTTTTTAAGTGTCCGTGTCAGTCAATCACGCCTTTGATAAAAGGTATGGCCTGTAGGGTATCTGTCCTACATGTGTAGTTGGACATTTACCAGTGAAATATATTTCTGTTGAGCACATTGCCCCTGTTACGAATTCTTGTTGCCGGGCCATACTATGGACGAAACGCTCTCTAACACAATATAGTAAACCCTATTTCCCCTACAAAATTAAGGGAGTATGTAAGAAAATAGAATAGAACTAGTTGAATCCAACAAAGAGAAATATAGCTGCATCTGTGCCTGACACTATTATTTACTTCTTGTACACCTAGAGTAACAGCATTTGGATAGAGGTTGACTCAATGCTGAGTGAAATCTTTTTTGCCACAGACCAAAATACCACTGCTTTTAAAGAGGTTGCAATCATCCGTCATCCTCGCATCGGTGAATACGCATTTGGTTTTATCACATCATCAGTTGTTCTTCAGGTATCCGAAACTCTCTCTCTCTCTCTCTCTCTCTCTCTCTCTCTCTCTCTCTCTCTCTCTCTCTCTCTGTGTGTGTGTGTGTGTGTGCGCGCGTGCACGCTTGTTCTGTTTAATGCGTCTTTGTATGTTTGGGAGTGGAGGCTCTGGAGTTGTTACTCGAGTGTACCAAAAAATTGCGGGATACTGTTATGGCCTGCCTCATTTCTTATGTTACTTAGGACATTAAAAGGTCTTTTAAAGCATCTTTCTTTGGAGTTTGGATCTATGAATGTAAGCATTTGAGTGCTCTCTGTTGCTTAGCAGTGAGACTGTGAGACCATTCTTGGCTTCTCTTTAGAAAAAGAAAAAAGAAAAAAGAAAAAGTCCTTTGCTATATGTGCAGTGCATGGATTCTGCAACTTCTGGCCTCATTTTGGCAATCTTGATAGGATTACAGTATTTCGGAAGAGATATTGTGCTGAAGGGCCAAAAAGGACAAATAACGAGTCACATGTTTTCTCCTGCACTAGTGACCATGTATATTTTCTTGTGCAATACTAATGCATCCCTATGCCAAAGAATGAGCATGTTGTTACCAGGCTCATATAGCCCTGCCCCTAGCGACGTTGGTTCATTGAAACCTATCAAGACCGAGATACACAACAACAACAACAACAAAACCAACAACAACAACAATAATAATAACAAAACCCATCTAGTCCCCAATCATTCAGGGTATGGGCAGGGGATGGTTGGAGACAGACCTAACCTTTGGCAATATATGCACAAAGTGGCTACTCTCAGAGTTCCACTGAAACAGTGGCCCTCCTAAACCTCTAAGAACTAAGGGGCTACAGAGACGTTTTGTCACATAACCATGCCCCCAAATCAAAGCCGAAAGACATCAGAAAGGGCAGGGCTAAACACCCAAATCAATTTTTGTGCTCACTACCATGATTCCTTCAATCATGGTCCAGAGCATTTGACTATTGCGCACCACTATCAAGACCGAGATAGCACCAAAAAAAAAAAGTAAGATGACTTTTAGTGAAAATATCACCTCCACTAAGAATGTTTAGTCATGGAGGTTATATCTATCGATGATAATTAGAATCTGGATGTTTTTCTTTGATGTATTGTGATTTCTCTGCTCATAATTAGCATTTGCCATTTTGCTTCTATTGGGTTTTTATGTGATTGCCGATATCTTGATTGCAGAGAGATAATGGGGATGAAGAATTATGCAGTGTTTACGTCCCAACAAATCACTTATATATTGGAGATATATTTCTTGTTAATTCCAAGGAGATCATACGACCAAATATGTCTATTGGAGAAGGCATAGGTGAGTTGCTACTTTGCCTTTTGGATGATACTAAGCTTCTTATTTGAGTATATTTCTATTGGTTGTTTAAATTTATTAATTACTTATGGAAAAAAAAATATTTATGTTGGTTTTGTGACCGCAAAACTTTGGGCTTGGGCTGAGAATGAAGTGTGCTTGTTCTATATTTCACAGAGAAATCCTATATGGTACATAAATTGTTGACATAATCTTTATGCCCTATTATTGACCTTCTGTTTGTCTTTCTTTTTGCCCTTGCAAAGCAGAGATCATCGTTTCCGTGGGTATGACAATGCCTAAGGTGATTGCGCCGATAGAAAGGATTCCTCGTCAAGATGATATGCTCCCTCTTAATAGAATGCTGTAAAATGAATTAGGTCACTTATCATTACTGGTGATGGAATTGTAGATATGTATAGCTTTATATGGTTGGAACATTACTATTTGGGGCACGCTTTCTTAACGCTTGAGGGGTTCTTTTTGGCAAATTTACTCTGTGTGAGCTATTAGATTTGTTTTTATTTTCACTATTGTAGGAAAAAATGGAACAATAGAATATTTATACACTATTGTGCAATCTCTCTCTCTCTCTCTCTCTCTCTCTCTCTCTCTCTCTCTCTCTCTCTCTCTCTCTCTGGCCGTAGTGTCCAGGTTTTTTGGGTACGCATATTATTTCGTTATGCAGTAGTGTGCACCAAAAGTCTCTGCAAATTTTAGCTACTTGCAATGGGAAAATTCATGAATCCTCAGACACTCTGGTCTAGATTTTAACAATTTCGGTTGCTTAGTATTTTTTCATGTTTTTTTTTTTAGGCTAAGCAAAGAATTTGTTAATCTTTGGAAACAAATTACTAAGATTAAAAGGGACCGAGAATAGAAACGCGAAGGACCCAAAAAGGAAAATAACAAGCAACACCGTGGATGGCAAGGAACCAGCCACAGCACTGAAAAAGAAGAACAAACCAAGAAGACCAAAATTCCTGAAAGGCCACAAATCCACCCCAAAAGCAATAGCAAAACAAGAAACACACCTTCCCAAGCAGAAGTCAGAACCCCACCCCCCAACACCTAAACTTTCAAACCACAAAAACTGCTGACAAAAAGATCCTCACCAGAAAGCAACCACACACAACGAATAGGATTCCTCATCCTCCAACTCCTCAAGCGCTATAATTTCTTGTTCAGAAATATCAACTCCATACAATTCTAAATATTTCTTAATGTTGTAGCTCTTCCTTCCAAAAAATTTAACACCCCACAGAGAACTCACCTTCATACTCTTACGAGCTTGCTTGATTAACCTTGAATTCTTGGTGCGAGTATCTCTGCAAACCTCCTCTTGCATTCTTTCAGAGTTTGATGATGGTAAAGATTCAACCTCCAACTTTCTCTCCATTCTACTAACTTCCTCTTGAGACTTATGAGAGGGCTCCTCGATGTTTCCTTTCTTCGTGCCCAGCTTCAATCTTCTCGGATTATTCTCTTTCTGATCCCGGCTATTCGATCTAGAAAACATCACAGCTTTCAAAGGATTTTTAGTCCATAAAGGTTTCCTACATTTACCTTTACAGGTATGGTGTTTCTTCTTATGGTGCATGAAATCCACACATACTTAATAAGAGGGTCAGCCGAGACAAGATCACAGTCAAAACTCGACTCAACAGAATTGGTATCATTTGACTCCTCATTTGTTCCATTTTTCAAAGGAAAAACATTCACGGGAACTTGTGGGCATTGGTCTTCATCCACACGGGACGCATCAATCCCATGCTCGGTAATGTTGGGCTCCTCCTCCCTCCTTATTATTGTTCCAATCATCCCCACAAAAGACAAGTTGTTAGATTCCACATTCTCTACATCCTTTCTCAAAGCTAACGGCTCAACAAAAAGGTCCTTTACTTTGGCCACATCATCATCCTTTAGATTTTCCCCATTACTAACATCAGACCAATCATCTTCCTTCTTATCCAGGTTGAGACTATCTTTACCTTTGCATATACACCTGCACCCCTCCCTCATCAAATTTTTAATCACAACTTGCTCTTCCATTACCCTGATCGGATACACCCTACCATTTGCCTCCAAGTTGATCACTTGATTTTGATAAAATCAAAGGACTTGGTAGAGATCTACACTTTACCTGAAGAGAAAGTTAACTTATTTGAAGTTGCATCATCAAGAGTAATCGATTCTCCCCAAATTCTGCTAATGGAAAAGAAGGTATTTGAATTCCACAAATGCAAAGGAACCCTATAGCAATAAATCTAGACATTGCAACAGGATTCAACAGCAAAATCAGGATTCCACTCTCTAAATTCCTCAAAGAAATTCCCCAACCAATTAATTTCATTGCACTCAATCATTGACTTCATATCCGACATATTGGGAAAAGTAAGCACCACAAAGTTACCTCCCATTGAACATATATGTAAATCAAGACACCTTCACTAATTTCAGTGCACTCAATCATTGACTTCGTATATGTATATTTCCATGTTAGGGTTTGTTGATTGTTCTTTCTAGAGGCGTTTTGGATTTATGAATTTAAGTGAGGATTTGGAACTTATGTTCAAGTAGAATTTGAGATTTAAGTTGAGAGCTTTGGACTAATGGATTTGAAATATCTTATATAGTATTGCAGGATGAGTTTTCGCGAGGAGAGCTGTGGTTGCGACAAGTGGTACAATCTGATTGGATTGTCATTAGAATTTTCAAGCAACACATGTCACATAATCTTATCATCCCTCTAAGAACTTATCCATATATGGTATTATGTTATTTCAAAAAATGACCTTAATATGGGAAGATGAAATCTAAAATGGTATTGCATAAATCCTACTAAGGCCGTCGATTTATTATTCTTATTTCCTTATGAATGGATTGTAAATGGAGAAGCAAAATTAGAATAGAAAGTTATTAATTTTCGTATTGATTTTTGTTAGATTTGCTATACATTGGAGAGTTTTGCATATTCTTCGAAACTCTATCAATGTTTTTCCTTTCCCATTGTACTAATTTTATATTTTCTCTGTTTATGAAATTTTAATTGTTGATAAAAAAAGTTTTGTTTTATATTGGGTTGATATCTTAGAGACAGAAAGCAAGGGTTGGAAAGATAATAATTGGGAATTAGTACATCACATAATTTTTTTTTAGTTATTGAAAAAAGAAGTTAAACTATATAGGCATAAAAAAATTTTGTTTTTTTAATTGTAGTAGTACATGATTGACATACGTATCTCATTAACTCACATATTTAGAAAATTAGGGATGACGAGATATGTACAGACTGACAGATGTTATAATTTAATATTAGTTTTAAAAGAGACTATAAGCAGTCTAATTCTCCCACCCAAATTTTAAGCGGGCAATGTGTATTCACCTATATTTATATGGACCCGGGGGCCCTGCTGTGCGGGTGCCACATGGCACCGTGCCATGCGGCCATCCGACCGTCCATTGTGAAAATGCACGGCTCGGATTTAATCAAGCAATGGATGGCTCAGATTTGCATTGAGCTCGGATTAAATCCGAGCCGTGCATTTTCGCAATGGACGGCTCGGATGGCCGCATGGCATGGTGTCATGCGGCACCCGCACAGCACGCCCCCCAAATCCTATTTATATAAGAGTTGAAATTTCTATGAACTTGAGATAATCAAACTAATAATCTGATAATTTATGAACTTCATGTGAAATCAATAAATAATTCATAATTTTAAAAAGCTAGAGGTTAAGAACAATTTTCTCTACATAAATGTTCAATTTTAGATTTTGCACTAGCCATTGCAAGCCCTCAAATTTTATCTACTATTCTTCTTCTACTGTTGCCGCTATTGGAGTTATGGGAGAAGTGTCTTTAGGATAAGGGAAAAATTCAAAATGCCCCCCAAACTTTACACCAAATGTCTCATCGCCCCCAAACTTTCAAAAAAATCAATTTTACTCTCAAACTTTCATTCCGTTATCAAAATAACTCCTTCCGTCTCAATCCGTCAAATACATAACGGAAATTACTAACAGGGTCATTTTTTCCGTTAAATGTTAGTTTGTGCTTCTCTCTCTCTCTCTCTCTCTCTC